>VZSF01004635.1:370465-598209 GCA_013398295.1 Chionis minor
CCCTGCCGGCCGCCCTCACGCCCTCCCCTCGGGGGGCGGCCTGCCCGCCAGCGGGGCCCCTCGGCCGCCCCCGGCCCGCGGCGCCGAGGGGGCGCGGGGCCCAGCCGGGGGGACGGGGGGCCGCGTTCCCGTGGCGTAAGGCGCGTGGCGCTGGCTGCGCCCACGCAAACCAGAGGGTCTTCGGCTGCCTGGCGGAGCCCCGGTCACCCCCGTGCCGGCCCCCTGCGGGCGTAGCGCTGGGCTGTGGCCGGGCTGGCCTCGTCTGTGAGCGGCGGAGGGGATGGCGGTGACCCCGGGGGGCGGCGGGCCGGGCCGGGGCGTCCCGCCGCACACCTTCCCCTAGGCTGGGGCAGGAACGCGAGCTCGAAAACACGGTTGGCTCCGCGGGGGAAAATGTGGCAGAATTAAAAATAAGTGTGTGGGAAACGAAGGTGTCGGATGCAGTGCTTGGGATGTTCTACAAATGCTCGTGGGGGAAATGGTGTTACTGAAGCGGGAGGGATCCAGCACTTGGGCTGCCTCTGAAGAAAGTAATCGCTCTTCTCTATTGTTCTCTTGCGAACAAATTACGAAGTGCAGGAACACACCGGTGGCCGGTACCTCTGTGACCAGATGGGTCACAGCTTTTCTTGTGCACTTTTGAAAACGGGGAAGAACTTGGCAAGAAAACTGCTGTCTTCTGGTGGAATACCTGCACATTCATGTGTCGGTGTGGACGTACAGAAAGCTGGGCATACCAGCAAATGTAGGCTTGAAGTTTCTACTTCAAAGCAGGGTTGAAGCCGCTGTCTCTCGTTACGACAGCTAAATTGATTCTCCAGATCTGTCAGAAGAAGTCATAAAATTTTATAGTTTTTTTTGTAGTGAATTTGCTTTTTCTTAATTTTTTTCAAAAGCTCAATTCTCTTAAGTGCAATCCTGTTTTACAACCGGGGAGATCTCTCAACTTTGACACAGATCTCTGCATGTGTCTGAATTTTCCTTGCTGATTTTTTGTCACATACAAGCCGTGTATCTCAGCCTGCCTGGTATAAATAATGACTATTTCAAATTTATTTCTCGCGCACGTTCTCACCAGGCTGGTGCTGTGAAGCAGACACCGAGTGACACCTGAGATTTCAGAGAGACTGGCTGTGTTATGTGCTGGCCAGCTTTTGCAAGTGCACTGTTTGTGCAGGGGCTCGGTAGAAGCCATGGCTTATGTGGTCCAGGGTGTGAGGAGGGCTTTCGGGGGGGACACTGGCGAGGGTAGTGTGGTGGCATTTCGTCCACAGTGGTGGGGAATGAGCGTGTGGGGAGTGAGAGCAGAGCAGCAGGAGTGGGCTGGTGTGTGGGCTGGGGCTTTGCGAGGAAGGTGGAACGGGGCCCGGAGGAATGGTGCTCCGTAGCCTCTTCCTTCACATGGCTTGGTGGAGAAAGCCTCGTGGCTGGAATTGTAGCTGTTGACCGGGTGGGATAAAGCGCAGCAACAGCTAAAGGAGGAACCCTGCAGCAAGACCTGCCCTGCCGAGGCTGAGGTCCTTGCTTGCCCTTGCACACAGGTAGCAGCTACAAAGTGCGTTACAGCCACAAGGTGACCGCAAGGACTGAGGCGCTGAGAAAGACAAGAAATTTAGGGTTTGGAAGACTAGGGGCTTGTCAGCCAGGTTATGCGGTATTCAGAACTCCTTCCTGACTAATTTTTCCTGTCGACTTGCCTCCTTCCTGCTCCTTCTGTCACGTTCCCTGTTTTGCTGCCTTTCCCCTGAAGATCACATCTTTTTGACTTCAGGAGATTTCTAGTTTGACTTGTTTCTGGCACCTTGCTGTAGTAGTGCTTTCCCTGTCTTAAGTTACTGCAAGTTTCTTGGAAACACAGTTTCTCCCAAGCATTTTCTGAAGCCAAAACCCAATACAGGAAGATTTAGACGAGATACAAGGAAGAAATTTTTTACGATGAGGGTAGTGAAACACTGGAGCAGGTTGCCCGGAGAGGTGGTAGATGCCCCTTCCCTCGAAACATTCAAGGTCAGGTTGGTTGGGGCTCTGAGCAACCTAATCTAGTGGAAGATGTCCCTGCTCATGGCAGTGGGGTTGTTGAAGGTCCCTTCCAACCCAAACTCTTCTATGATTCTGTGAATCTGTACTGAAAAGGCTTCCCATTTCCATGTGCTAATGCTCCATCCCCTCCCTGCCATCGTCACCCTCCTCACCCTCACTCATGTTTCTCTCAAGCATGCTGTAAACGTGTAAGCCTCGCATTTACTTAGTGCATGCTGTTTGTATGTTTTGTTCTTTGGTTGTTAAAATACATCTGCTGGGAAAATACCCAAACCTCCCTGAAGGCATTGCTTAGTGCTGCGCTGTCTAAGTAAGGGGAGAGGAAGGGAATACTCTTGAGGGCAAGGATCTCTCCCTTTGGATGAGGTTAATGTCATTAGAAGGCATCTAGCCAGTATCACAAGGAAAGAAGCGAGCTGGTGTAGGCAGGATCGGATGAAATGTGTGGCAGCCTTGAAGTTGCATTCAAAACCTTTAGCCACCCCAGAGTGCCAGGAGAGGGATGGCCTCATAGTGCTGATAAATTGAACTTGCATCTCCTTCCTGGAAGACACATAGCAAGTCTTATGGTTAATTGTGCCTGCCGAGTACAAAAATAAAAGGGATTTTCTATTATCAACTGTCAATGTATTGCCCTTTAGAGTCGCTAGGTTCCCCTTGTTCTAATTTGGTGCCTCACCCTGCATTCCCCCTGCGTTAACAGCCTAGCACAGTTGGCATAGGCCCCAGCACAAGGAATGAGATGAGGCCCTCTGCCCAGTCAGCTGCCAGTGCTTGCCCTGCCTTCTTCTCATCTTCAGTCCCTCTGGCTCATGCCCTCCAGCTTGAGGTTGCAGGTACACACTCCACAGCTACAGCCCGTGTAGGCTTCCACTGGTGGCAACAGCTATAGGCTGCTCCACGCTGTGCAACTGCCATCGGCGGGTGCCCCACCAGATCTCGCCGTTCAGAGCTGAAGGTGGCCGACCAGGGCCGCCCTTTGGTTGGGTCACGCAGCTGGGGCTGTAGCAAACGCACTGGGGTAAGGGACTGCGCATCATGGCAGGGTGGGGCAGTCTGAGGGAAGCCGGGCAGAGAGAGGTCCTGTACCATTCTGGGTCGCAATGAGCAGTTTTGCCAAGTGGCGTGGTAGGTGAGTGTCACGTTCTATTTCCCTTTTCGCCTGTGTCCTGTCAGTGGTAGTGTCCTTGTAACCTTAGTGTCTGGAATAACCAAGGTAAAAGGCTTCTTTGTTTACGATACAGTTCCACTACAAATCAAATGCAAGTATTGCATTCCACCCATCAACTCGATGTGGTGTCTCATTTTTGATGCAAAGTTCAGGATACATTTGAATGAGAAGCTGCTGTGTGGGGGTCTCACTGGCAGATCAGAAGCTGATGACCGTACTCTGAATGTGGAAAGTTATAGCAACATCCTAGACAGATCACAGAGTATAGCTAGTAATGCTGTAGAAGTCTGAGATGGCAAAGATTTTTCCAGTTATCTTCTTTGTAATACTGTGTTGTTTTTATTTTCCGTGGTCTTCCAGGCAAATCTTTCCCTCCCTCCCTGGAACCGTGAGGTTGATACATTTGCTTCTATGTTGAATGTGGTGCTCAGTAATCTTTAACATACTCTAGTAAAAGATTGGAAGGCACAGCCCTGTGCCGTCCGGGATATAATCTGCTTGCTTCATATTCTCTCAGGTTTAATTGACTGAGGCATGTGAGAGATTACTGGGAAAAATAGTAAAAAAAAGCATTAACTGACTCCATAGTAATCAACTGAGTCGTCTGAAAACGCACAGCTGCAAGTGGTAATATTGCATAAAAATGTTCTTGTGAAGTACTTGTTAGGGTCACTATTCTTTCAGCTGTAACAGTTTGCTGAGGATCATGGTCTTTGTTTCTGCTGTTGCTACTAAGAGCAGAGTGATAAAATAGAACGTGGCATAGGGGCATAGTATCAGAAGAAACATTACAGGCCTGTGATCTCGTAGCCATGCAAGTTTTTGAATTCCAAAGATAATCTTTCCATGCTATGAAACTGTCCAAGATTTTCAGAAGGATATTCCTGGAACTTTAATTGTGAGTCAGTACATGGACATTATTTAGTTACTGTTTTAGCCCAGATTGCAATAAGTCTTTAAATCTGAGAGTTCATTACCTAAAATTAATTAAATGTCAGTTTAATATTCGGTTCACAGACAAAACGAACAGCTTCTGGGCCAAGAGAGGATGAAGTTGTGCATTCTCCCCACCAAAATGAAGAGAACAGAGGAAGATGGGTAGCATGTGTACACTTACAAGGTCTGCACAGTCCTCAGGGAGTTTTGTAAAAGCACTGAAGACCTTCACATGAGGTGAAGGTCTTTTCAGTAGTCACTGCAAATAAAATATCTCTGTATCATTCGTGTAATTTCATTTTCAACATCCTTAATTTAGAATGCTAAATATTGCATATTTCTATAGTGTACACATTCGTATAATAAGTAATATTTCTAAGTAGTATAGAAATAATAGCCTTTTGACAAACAGTGAAGGCAAAGCAAATTACTCCTGTTCATATTAATATTGGGCATCCAGAAAAATGGGAAAACTTGTTTGTGCAACATCTGTTGAATAGGAAAAAAATGAAGATATGGTGAAGAGATGGTGCCAGGTAATTTTTGCACTCTGAATAATCTAAGTATTCCACTTACTTTAAAAAAACAGTTTTGGTGTGTGTCAAGGCAAAAATCTAAACCTCCCTAAGTTTAGATTTAGAAGTACAGAGAACAGATGCTCATGATAAGCCTGTATGCAAATGTAAATGCATTTGTACTTGAGTACCTCAAGATAGATTCAGAGGAGTTGTTTTCGAGCATTTTGCAAAATGTAATTCCTGTTATTTTCCTTGTGCTTACCCATACACAATACTGTTTTAAGAGCTGGCACCCATTTCTGACAGCTGTATTTGGAAGATTGACTCATTGCCCTAGCTTTCTATGTGCTTCATAGTTTAAAAAAAGGAGAGACAATATTCAAAACAAACATTTTCAGTATTCATTTTCATCATGCTTTTCTTTCCATAATAAAGGTACATGGGTAGACTGTTCTATATACTGGAAGAAACTTTGTTAAAGTCTATTTCCCAATATTCTGTGTTTTTTCTAATGCTTCAGTACAATTGGCAATAGTGATTAAATGACAGCATTAATACAACAGTCTTGGCAAGACATGGCATGTTGTCCAAAAGCTGCTTCATCAACTGAAAAGGAGCCATAAAAGGACACACTCAAATTCAGAACAATTTGAAAAAAATCTCTATTTCTCTTTCAGATTATTTACATGGCACTGGTTTAAATAAAACAGTAAATTATGTGGCTAATGGGAAGTTGTCTTTTTTAAGTTTGATTCTAGAAGTGTTGTCAAGGCATGTGCTAGAGCTCCTAGTGATTCCAGTGCCTCTCCTAGTAGATGGAGTTTTACCGTATGCATTTTCAGAGGTAAAAGTGTGTCTTTCAATTGTCAACCCACAGCAACTGTAAATGCTTTTGCTTTAAAAAAAAATAATCCTTATTCTACAGTGTAGGAATTGCATTTCTGTGGTAACAGGTGGGGTTGCATAGAAAGTATTTTTGAAGTAGTTTAGTATTCAAAACATGTGAATAAATAAAATATTAATTTAGCATTTGAAGATTTGAAAGAGTTTTAAAAGATGGGAAGAACATTACGTAAATGTGACCAAGTCTGATCAGTAAGAGAGATACCAATTTTGTCCTGTAATCAGCGAAATAAAATTTAATTGTCTGTTTCACTTGGCTTGGAACTAGGACTGGAGGAAATACACCTTTATTGTTGCTCCTAGGGTCTATAAATTATTATAAATTGAGAGATTTACAGATACCGGTGCTGTAAATTACTGTTTAGTTATACTTTCAGGGAGAAGCAAGAGTGGGAAGGCAGGAGAGACATAGACTCAGAAAGCGATACAGAGTCTCGCAGGTAAATGCTGTGACAGTGCATAAACATAACATCTAATCTGTTCTTACAGGAAAACTGTATTTCCTGGTATGTCTTGTTCCACAAATAAAGGTATTTATGTTATCGTCAGCATCAGGTTCTGTAATGAGGAAGGTGGTATTGCTTTTAATCATTCAGTTGTAAATTAATGAAACTGTATTTTTAGGCTTAAATAAGAAATAAAATTGTTCAATACCACTGAAGTGAGCAGAAATGGGCTCACAGAATGAGCTGTGTGGTATACGTATTAGCTGTGTATACACTCCACCCTCACCAACTGACCATGTCAGGGGAAGCACTGCTTTAAAATAGTCTCTTGAAACAGAAAATGTGGATTCTAGTGATTTGTGTTTTTTCTCCTGGAAAGTATACTTGTTTTCCCTGGAAAATATTTTCATTGTAGTAGAAAAAATGAGGAAGCAAAATTTGTTGTTTCTTAACTTTTTTCATTTCCTTCAGAGTTGTTCCAACGTGGGAGAAAAAAAAGGCAGTGGGACAAAACATTTTCCCGGTAGTAGCAAGAGCATGTCAAATGAACACTGAAGATTTTCCATGAACTGTACTTATAATTTTGATAGCTTTCTTGTTTTCTAGCAACAATCCATAGGCTTCAAAATTTTCTGCAAAAACTGTGAAGGGAGAACCAGGTAGACAAACAATCATCCTATTGTCAGATCTTAAGGTAGAAATCTCAGTTAATAGAATGCATGTTCTACACTTCTTTTTTAAATTTGAAAGCAGATTTTGTAATTCTCAGTGAAAGAGAAATTGCTAACCATAGTTCGTGCTTTGTGAGAGTTAGCAAAAAGGTAACTTGTGCTTACTTTAGGAGCTGATCATTTCAATGGAGAAATCTTTATGTTTTTTATTAAAATAGTTCAGCAACAGGAAAAATCCAGATCTTTGATTTAGCAAATAGGCTAAATAAATCATCTATTAATTCTTTGCTTTTACGAAATTATTTGGAACCTCACGTCTTAATAACCATTGAAGGCCTGGCACGAGCGCTGGACCCAGAAGAAGGTCATCTCTATAAGAAGGAACAGCTCTTTACAGAAAGGAGGCAGGTAGTGACGCCTCCTCTGCTGTTGCTTTGCCACACAGGCAGTGGAGCTATTAAATGTCCCTCAAACTATAGAAGGAAACCTGAGGTTGAACTCCAAGTCTGCTTTTAGATGGGGAGGGGGAGGGATTGAGTATTCTGCCTTTCCTCCTCCTGCCCCCTCTCTCCTTCTCTCTTATTCCCAAACTACTACTCAATAGCGGTGGCTTGTTGGTTGTTGGTAAGGTTTTTTTGTTTTGTTTTGTTTTTTTTAAGTGAGGAAATTAGAAAAAAGCCAACTTTGGCAATATCCTTTTAAGCCGTACTTGCAGCTGCCTCAGTTCTCATCTGTAACACTAACTTCTGTTTCTGTCCTCCTTTTTTTGTATATGCCAGCTTCCCAGGAACTGAAACTCACTCGTATTCCTTTGTAAATACATTTCTGGTTGGCTCCTAGAGTATTTATATTCAGCTGAAACTGTAGTATCTGTGTAGGGTATGAAGGCAAGGTTTTGAAATTGGAACCTTGCAGTGGAACTGCACATAATACCAAACACATTGAGTCAGTGTTTAATTAAACCACCTGAAAACTTTTTTTACGTTAAGAATGGTGGGAACTTCCCCTGCTTGTCTGTGCCCTGGGAAACACACCCTCTTCATCTGGAATAGCCAAGGAGTCACTGATGGCTGGAGGAGGAGCAGTACTTTCTTTAGGGCAGGACATCCAAGGGTGTCTTGGTAACAGAGATGTGACTTGAAGAGACTCTTACGTAGTGGTATTTGTGATTGTACTGAAAGGCCACTCCATGAAAGGCAATTTGCTTGCTGTTCTCTTTTACGACAGTTAAAGCCCCAGTGCTGCACACTGCATACACACAGTCAGCCCTAAATTATACTGATATGTGAGGGGATTTGCTGTTTCATGGGGGTACCTGGAAAGGTTTGATAGCAGGATCATAGTCCGTTGCTGCATTTGGGAGATTTGCAAATCACTACCATGGCTGTGCTCTTGCTTTACTGTCACAGGCTGCTGGGGTTAAATGTGCCAGGATACAATGTTTTTTTGTCAGCACTCCGGATTAGCATGCAACCAACTCATTTACATATATTTCTTTGCAAAAGAACAGGTTCCATATTAGGATTTCACTGTCTCTATCCTACACCAGTATACCTATGTGTGTGTGTTTATTAATTTTCAAAAGTTTAGTAACATTCAGAGTACTTTGACTTCCTTTTCCACTTAGATCGGCAGATTGGTTATTGGACAGAATGGTATCTTATCCACACCTGCTGTTTCATGTATCATCCGAAAGATCAAAGCAGCTGGTGGAATTATTCTAACAGCTAGCCACAGTCCTGGGGGACCTGGAGGAGAGTTTGGAGTCAAGTTTGAGGTTGCCAATGGAGGTAGGTTTTTTTTTTTTTAATAACACATCACAACAGTGCATCTCAGTATGATGAAGATATGCTTACAAGGATAACTATCTGACTTTAACTGTGTGTTTTTCATTTATTCTGTGAAAACGATGAAGAACATATGCATATTTCTTTTTTTTTTTTCCCCCCAGTAATAGGATTGTATTTATTTACATGTGCCTGTACAGTAAGCATTCAATGTTATCTGAACTCCTTGTGGTAGCTATAAGATTTCTATAAACAAGAGGTTTGCCATTTCATTTTTATAGCATTTTATGTAGTCTGCCGGATCATTGTAACAGATTCTTTTATAAAGATGCCTAGGAGGGAGCTCTGTTTTGCTCATATTTCTGTGTTGCTTGTCTTGGCATTTACTTTAAAGCATGTAATTCCAGAAGTGCTGTAAGCAGTATAATTCATTGTCTTGTATAGAAGAAAGCACTTCTCATGTTTGCCCAGGAAATAACTGCTCTTATCCAAGGATAGGGTTGTACCATTTTAACTATTGCAATTCCACTGTTGAATAGTGGAATTTGTGTATATAGCTAATACCTTGTTTTCTAAAATCAGCAAGCTAACACATGTAGGTATGTTATACATTATATATGTTTTAAGTTATGGATCTGTGTACACCCATAAAACGTCATGGTGATAATTGCTGAAACCTTGCATACCTCACGCGTGTAGAGTGCTTTCCGTCTGGAAAAAACTGAAAGTGCTTTTAAAATGTTGCCTTCCCTGTTTTGAAGGTGGGAGAACTTGAGAAGGGGATGTTTCTCCCTTGTCTGTTGTTTAATTGAAAAATGTGCGTGGTTAAACCAGTGTGATTTTATAAACAGAATAGGCTTGAATCCCAGAGAGATTAAAGGGACTGTATGAGGTCAGACAGTGAGAAAGCCAGGGTCACAGCACAAACATACCAGAGCCAACCATTAGATGCATTAGCACTCTATAAACTTTAAAACACCACGTACACCTAAAATCTGCTTGATAAATGGGCAACAGTTGGTGGGGCATTCTTTTTAGCGTGCCCTGCCTTTTTAAAGAAAATTCAAACAGGCTATAAAGCTTTAAATATGAAAAAGTCCTCTAGCACACGTCACAAGGTTCAGTTATTTACGATAATCAGCAGAGACGTAATGAAAAGTAGTTGGTTGTTGTAAAAGTAGTTGTAGTAAGTTGCAGCTGAGAAAATGTGGGTTAAGTTTTAGGCTAGGCTTTTGAACTAGGAGAATGGTTAGGCACCACAACAAGCTCCTAGGGAAGGCTGTTGTTGCTCTGCATTCTCGCTCAGTCTGTTTTGCAGATCCAGGTCGGCAGAAGCGGTTTGTTTCTATTGCTGTGGGAGAGAATGCAGAGTGATGCTGTGGGATCTCCTTAGCTGGAATATCAGCAGACAATAGTACGTCCATCAAGGATGATCTGGAACTAACGAAACCTGTCCTCACCTCTTGGATGGGTTTGGATTAGATGAGTAAGAAGTAATTTTCTAAGCCAAATGAAGACTTAAGTGGCTGTTACTTATTATATTGCCTTGGACCATCTGGTACACTGCATCTGAGATGGAACATGCTAATTTACATGGCAAAGCTTAACAATATAGTAACATTGCTATGGGAGTGGGAAGTTAGCACTGAAAAGACAGAAGCTTTGGATTAGGAGAGAGAGCACGTAAAAGAAAATAAAGAAGATAATTTTTCAGAGTGCAAGTATGGCTTTAATACAAGCAATGAAGAGTCAGATAAGCCAGAAAGGAGTTTTGTTGTAACTCAGACTCAACTCTTGCGCTACATATGGCAAAGCTCATCTGGTAATTTTTGCACCAAGCCTGCAACTTCTAGTTGATTGACAGTAAATGTGTAAAAATAGAGCCAATCTTCAGGATCTGGCAATAAAAGTAATGCACAACTGAGGTGTGATTTCTGTTTCTGAATGACATAACTGTTCCACATCGTAATTATTTAAGGTATTTTAAATTCTAACAAAGATACATTTCATTAAGCCATTGGAGGAAAACTGCAAGAGAACACCACTGTCAAACTGGTAAGACTTTTTAAAATGATAGTATGAAATGATAATGAAATAATGTGAAACACAAAGCTGTCTCACTTTTACAAATGTGCAGTTGCAGAAAGCCCTATGAAACACCAGGAGCTGCTGCTGAAGGACAGGCTTTCCTTTAGTAAATACGTTGGGATTCCATGCAGAGTAAAGTGTGGCCGTCTTTGAGCAGTAAACCCAGAGAAAGATGGCTGCGTGTTTTTTTGGTTCCCTCATCCCCCCTGCCCCAGATAATGATTAATTTAAATACTCTGTGGGGATCAAAATGTTGTGACTAACACACTCTATTTCCATGTTATATTTTAAAAAAGAGATGTTTTAAACCTGTTACACTGAAAGAAAAGACCTTATTTACTGTGTTCTTTGTTGGGTTTATTCCCAACAGTATAACTCCAGTATATCCAGAAAAATGCTTGCTATAGCACTCACTTATTTGGTAAGGAATCTTCATTTTAAAAACATGACCCACGTAATTATTTTTTCTTATAGGACCTGCTCCAGATATAGTTTCAGATAAAATTTATCAAATCAGCAAAACCTTGGAGGAATATGCCATTTGTCCTGATCTCAGAGTTGATTTATCACGCCTAGGAAGACAAGAATTTGATCTGGAGAACAAATTCAAACCTTTCCGAGGTATCAGCGTGTGCTTTTATGCATGCTACATCCGTTAATTCTATATATTAGTATTGCTGCAGAGTGATAATGGGTAATTATTTAAACAGAACTGTAATTCTTCAAAATGCCTTACTGCAAGTTTGTTTGTCCAAAGAAGGGCAACAAAGCTAGTGAAGGGTCCAGAGCACAAGTCTTATCAGGAGTGGCTGAGGGACAGGAGTTGTTTAGCCTGGAGAAAAGGAGCCTGAGAGGAGACCTTATCGTTCTTTACAACTACCTTAAAGGAGGTTGTAGAGAGGTGGCAGTTGGTCTCTTCTCCCAAGTAACAAGTGATAGGACAAGAGGAAATGACTTCAAGTTGCACCAGGGGAGGTTTAGACTGGATATCAGGAAAAATTTCTTCACCAACAGGGTTATCAAACACTGGAACAGGCTGCCCAGGGCAGTGGTTGAGTCACCATCCCTAGAGGTATTTAAAAGACATGTGGATGTGGTGCTGAGGGACACGGTTTACTGCTGATTTTGGCAGTTGGTAGATGGTTGGACTTGATGGTCTTAAAGGTCCATTCCTACCTAAATGATTCCAAATATTAGGCAGTATAGGTTAGTGTTGCATTTGCACATAAGGAAGCAGAGTTACAGATTTTAAGTGCATCAGGCCTCATCATTTGGCTGAATACCTTTGACAAATATATATGCTTAGATAGTTAAATGCCGAACACAAACATTTTTGGACTGGCAATGGTTTGTTCATGTAAGTCAAATTGATAAAAGGGAGAGTCGCAGTTCAATCATTCTTTGCTCATGCTTTCTGAAAAGTTGTGCAATGTGTAAGGCACTATACATCCGGTGACTTGAAATGTAAAGGAAGTGCTTAAGCACATGATTAATTTTAAGCACAGGAATATTCTTATGGCTACACTTGATTTAAAATGAGATAACACAACCGTTTTGTCCTGAAGATGTCAAAAGCAAGGGAAGGGGTCCAGACAGTATTTCAAATACTGTAAAATTCTGTGTGGCCTCAAGAACTATTCCTCATTCCCGGTGTTGTAGAATTAAAGCCAGTTTATTTTGTACCAAAACACTATTCTTTGAGATTCCACTAAAAAAATGTTTGACTTTTTAGGCAAATAAAAAGCAAAGAAAATTCAGCTCCAGCACCACTCTGGAATCATATAATTGCTACAGATTTAAATTTTGTGTTTTCAACTTTTTAATCTCTCCAAATTGTATTTTTTGAAACTAAAATGAGATATCCCCTTCCCCCCGAAAAGTAGTATGAAGATAGATTAAAAATAATTGCAAATTGCTTGAATGCTTCTCTAAGGAAAAATAATTTCCTGGTCATGTCTTCCCAGAATACACCATCCCAGGGATCCCTGCTGAAGCCGTGTAATTGGCTTGCAAGTACATGAATAAGTATAGTTCACACAGGTCTGAATGCAGAATGAAAAGTCCAGAAAGAATGAAAATAATTTGAAAAGTATTGTAAGATACTATCTCATGTATTTTAAACTTCTGCTTTTTCAGTTGTATGAACTAACTGCTGTGAATCAAGGATACAGAGGTGTTGGAGCAATTGAGTGTTAACCCAGTTGGGTTTGGCAGTAGCTAAAATAATTTAATACTACATGCACTGTGTCTTAACATTTGTGAGCAGCTCCACTGAAGTTGAAGCATTTGTTCATGTGTGTAAAGCTTAGGAGCCTACTTAAACATTGTTAGGAGCAGGGCATATGCAGTAATGTAATTTTAGTGAATCCTTGAGGCTTTCAACACATACCATTGAATTAACTTATTTTCAAATAGGTTTTACAGTTGTTTTGCAGCCTTGAGAACCCTTTTTTTGTGTTTGTTTCTCCATTCAGGGGTATTTTCACAATCATTTCTAAGTATTATTCTCAGGCATAAAAAATGTCTGTGTCGTTTTCATGTTATCCTAAAGAAGAGCGTTAGGGTGAGGTCAGTGTTTCTGAGAAAAACTGGCAGATATTCTAAGTAATAATTTAACTTGTAACTAAAGTATTTCAAGATACTCATTTAACCAGATAAAAAGACAACTGTGTAACATACGGTTTTTAATTTAATCAGGAAAAGTAATATGTTCCAAGATGACTGAGAAGCATGGCTTTTGACATTTCTTTGGTAACTGCTTTCGTTATGACAGACTTACTTTCATTGATTCATTTTAGTTTAATGTTTTACATCCAAAAGATCTAGAAAAATTGTAGTGCTCTGCATTTATTAATTTAGAATTCAAGTCAGCAAGACCTTGGCAAAAACCGGATGTTGTATCTGAGCCTAACTTTTTTAAATCAGTCAGATATGCAAAAGTAAAGTTGTAGATTGACGACAAACTGGAGACAGATATTCCAGGTGCCCAAACCAAGAAGAATAGGCTGTATGTCTCTTGATGGAATGATGCAGACAGATACTGCTGTCATACAGAATAGTAGAACATGTTGCTTCAACTTGGCATAGACATCTTCAATCCTCTGACAATAAACCTGTTTAGTCTGAAAAGTTGATGAGTGATTTAGTGAATTATAAATAAATAGTTTACTTTGGTATAATGTGCTCTGTTGGATGTTTTCGGTGAAATAGGAATTGTCAACTTACATTATTTCTACAGTCCTTTAGCAGGCAAAACTGTTGATCATTGCAAGACTCAAAGCTTCATGTCAAAAATCAGCCACACTAAAATCAGTGGAAATCTTTGACTTTGCCTCTTAGGGCTTCAGAGCAAATCTGTATTACGTAGAGGTTGCACAGTTGAGGTTTATGGCTGGTGGAAGTGTGCTGAAAGACCTTTTTCCACGTGTGAACTGTAGTGATTTTTTTTCTACCTAATTTTTCTAGTGGAAATTGTGGATTCTGTGGATATCTACCTCAATCTCCTTCGAAGTATTTTTGACTTCAATGCGATCAGAAATTTGCTGACCGGACCCAACCAGATTAAAATAAGGATTGATGCCATGAATGGAGGTATGAACTTAAGCTGCTGTCAGGAAAAAATTGTAGGTACACTGCAATAGTTCCCCAATAAAGGTACAGTGTATAAAAGTTGTATTTTTTTTAGTAAGGTTAAGGGTAATAAGGAAGGATTCGAATATTATACTGGTAACAAAGACAGTCTTAACAACAGGTTAGGTCCCTTGTTAGGCAAAGAGGTAGATTTCATACACAATAAACATTACAGTTTCTCCATAGAAGCAAAACATTTGATTGTGAGATTGAACAATGTTTTGGGCAGTTTGATAACGACTGCATTTCGAGATGCATCTGATTCAGGATAGTTTTTTTTCTGGTCTGAAATGATAGAAATTTGCCATTAATACCTAGAAAATATTTCATTCAGGGGTTAAAATTAGGATGGGAAATTCGTATCACAACAGAAAGAAAAGGCCCAAGATCCTAATCTGGAATGTAGGTGAAATAAAATGCTGCTCCAAAATGAATCTGGATGATGTTTTGGGATACCCCACATTATTGCATATAATAATCACAACATATAATAGCATGAGCTGGAGTCTTAGCTATGTCTTTAACAAAATGAATAATTTTGGAATTAGTTTTGAGAAAGTTTTTATTTATTATCTACTTGGTAGTAACTAAAATGTGGTAAAATTATTTGGTGGACAAACCTGTTATAAATTTAATATGAACTGGAATGTTGTGTTAAGTTTATTTTCTATTTGTATTCACCTCCTCTTTACTTGCTATTATGTGTTAAACTGTTGTTTGCATTCCAGGACACATAGAACAGCATCTTGTTTTTATTCCAGTGAGAAAAAAACCTCTATGCTTATAATTTCTTTACCTAATAATGTGTAAATAAAACTTGCATCTTTCACCACTCAGCAATTAATTTTTCACTTCCAGTAGTGGGGAACTGGTTTTTTTTAAATGCTGAATTGCCAATTGATTATTTTCTTGGGGAACAATCACATACTTCTCTGTGAAATAATAGTGCGGGGTTTTTTGCTAGGACAGATGTATGGAATTGGCAAAAGTATGTTTTGTATCAAGTCTCCACGGTGCTGTGAAAATTTTGAATGTCAAGCATACGCTTTTGTGATTGCATGGCAGATTTCTGTTTTTGCAGTTATGGGACCTTACGTGAGAAGAATCCTCTGTGATGAATTGGGAGCTCCTGCAAATTCTGCCATAAACTGTATTCCTCTGGAGGATTTTGGTGGACAGCCTCCTGATCCCAATTTAACGTATGCAACTGCCTTGCTGGAGGCTATGAGAGGTGGAGAGTATGGATTTGGAGCTGCTTTTGATGCTGATGGAGTAAGTATTTTGATCTGCCTGGAGGTTTCACCATAGTTGTTATTTTGTCTGGGGTCAGATAAGGGACATGAAAGTATAATTTATTTGCTTTTCAGTAAGCCTTCAAAGCGGAAAGGATATTACTTTCAGGTACAGATGACAGCATTTGCAACCCATAAATCAGACACATATGTTGTGATTTGTCTCTGCAGATGACTGCAAATCGAGCAGGATTTGGTTCCAGAATGAGAATTCTTTAAATATTAGTCTGGTTTTATCTTGTACTGTTGTAACATTTTTATTCCCTGGTTAGCAAGAGACAGCATGTATAGATGAAATGGACTTATCACAGTAAGTAGTAACTAAGTCAAGTACTTTTTGGTTAACATTGTAAATTGAGGGATTTTTTAGCTAAATAAAGCACTGGTTCATAATCTCTGTTTGTTTTAATTTTTTTTTTTAATATCATATTATCAGCATTATAAACAGTGAAGTATTACAGAAACAGCTTTCTGTCCTGACAGGGTGGGAGAAAGATGAAAAGGTTCTGAAGAACGGAACAGAACAGTCAGTAAATACAAGACACCCTCCTACTCCCTACGTAGTGTGTGTCATGGGCAAAAAGATTCTCCCACACAAATATTCCCTGGCAGGATCAGACCTACTGAAGTAGCTTGTGGGAGGCTGAAGCTACTACATACTGATCTGGAACTTTTGGTTTGCAAGGCTGGAGGGAGTGATGGTTGTTACAGTGAGATTAGAAACCTGCCAGGATGATGCCAATAAATGATTCTGCCTAAAGAGGGATGCAAGGAAACCCAAGGCCCGTTCTTTTTTTTCCTAATGTACAGTGGATCTAATAAAAGAAATCGCCACTCTCCAAAACATAGGATTTAAGGTGCTTTTTTGAATTTCTTGTCTTCTCCAGGACCGCTACATGATCCTTGGCCAAAATGGTTTCTTTGTTAACGCGTCAGATTCATTGGCTATAATTGCTGCCAATCTGTCTTGCATTCCGTACTTCTGTCAGATGGGTGTCCGAGGATTTGGTAGGAGCATGCCTACCAGCACAGCCCTTGACAAGTAAGATGAAACATTTATTTTTATCAGCTTGGTCATTACATTAGTTATTTCCCTGTTTTGTACACCTGAGCAATTCCAAAATTCTGAAGTCTTTTGATAAGAACTTCTAATTTTCAGTCTTTACGTGCTTTATTGTTTTAACTAGTATCAACGATATTTTGATCTTACTTAGACTAATTTTACCAACCTTTACTTGGATGAAAATAGTTTAAGTCATCCTGGAAAAGAAATAAATAGGTTAAATCTTTTTAACAGTACAAACACTCAACTGACAATTCCTTTTCAAAATGACTTCGCCCTTTTTCCTAGTAAATAATGGTTTACAGCCTAATCTAGCAGCCCTTCTTATGAAAGTTGTGGAAGTTTAAAACAGCTAGAGTATTAATTCACTGAACAAGCATTAAGAAAAACCTGAACAAAACCCTCCTCTTATTTTAAGCAGTTGAAATATATCATCTGTTGTGATACAGAATGTCCCAGAAGGAACTGCAAGAAGTCACGAAATCCATTCCCAGTTCCAAGGCAGGTTAAAAGTATACCTAAGATATTTCTGACAAGTCCAATCTGCTCTTAAAAGATTTGCTGAACGTGCATCCTGTGTTAGCTGAATTTTGAGCAAGTCTCAGCCAGGCCTAAATGTTCTGTAAATATCAGCGTAAGAGGATTAAGCTAAATGTTACTGCCTTACATATTCTGTGTGGAAAGAGCATTCACTGAGAGAACTGTGTTTCAGTGTTGATCTGATTGCATAGCTTTACTAAAACAGGAATGATCTGCTGCCCCTATTAAATGTGTCTAATCAGGAAACAGTAATTTTAAAGTGAAATATTGCTTCCATGAAAAGACTGATTGCTCTTTGAAAAGCAAAGATATTAGGGTGCTACCTGGTTCAGGAAATTTTTAGAAGTCACTAAATTCTGAGGTAGCAGCTTCCTCTGATGATTGACAGTCTTCAGGGAAATATTCCTTTCTCATAGTTAAAGAATACTGTCTAGTTTAAAGCACACTGTTAGGTAAGGGTTTGCTGTGTTTTGTTTACTCGGTTTAGAGATCCAAAAATCTCATTGTTTAAGTGAAAGTTACTGTTACATTGAAATACAAAAATAGAGGTTCATTTTGGATATACAAGCTGGGATATCTGCATTCCTGTAAGACTTGAAGAAACAGTGACATTTAAACATGTTTGTCTTCTCTCTTAAAGTTCGGTAAATATGTCAGAAAGTATGAATGTACCGAAGTCCCCTTCAGTAACACTGGGACTATTTGAATTATGTTTACTTGACCTTCTGGAGCACAGATAGTCCATGGTGATTACTGCCTTATTTAGTTCTGTGGAGCTAAGTCTGATCATTAAATAAAACTGAGCAATTGATAATGATGGAAGGATGTAAATATTTTCTCAGCCATAATAAAAATATTTATTATTTTGAAGTTTGTTGTCTGTATCTAGTGCACTTAAGGTTTTTTTTCCCTTTCATTTTGTGGTTGTCCTTGTTTTCTGGAAGGTTTAAAGTTTACATGTTTGTAGGTTTTACATGTTTTCAAAGTTGCTAAATTTTGTTTTGTGACTCATTTACACGCATGACAATCCCAAATACCTGAATTCTAATTTTCTATAAAAATGTCATAATCTTGCCCAGAGGTTCTCATGCTTTGATGGCCAGAAGTCTATAACCTGCTTAACTTCCGAGTGCCAGTGCAGAACTGACTCACTGAAGAGCCTAACTTAGGCCTGAAATCACATGCAGTAGTTCATCTTAAGGAAGTTGCTTTTCCTATATATAGGCTAGCTACATGGATTGGGTCACAGTAAGGAGTGTAAGAAGCAACTTCCTTAGAGATTTACTGGGTGAATTATTGAGCCATTGTGTCTCCAGCATTTCCAGTGAAGTCCACCGTAAGGAACTGCTGAACTTCCAGGAAAGATGTTTGTCTATAAGAGGAATTTTCCAGTAACATAGTAGAATGTCATTGTCTGAAATCCGATATATTGCTTGAAGGAGTGGATAACAGAGAGGTTGATTCTCATTATAGGTTTTATGTTGAACTGAATTCCAGTTTCATGTATCTATAAACATAAGGGACAGTTCCACTAGTGTCGGTGATACCTTACAGTGGGACAGTGGGTGTAAAAGAGTATGTGTAAGGCATTCATGATTCCATTCCCATGGACTAACTAGCCAGCCTGCAAGAAAAAAAAAGAGCCTTTTGGAAGAACAAGAATATTTGCAGTACAATGAGGCAGAAAGGAAAAAAGCAAGATTAATCAATTCCATGTTGAATTAGCACACCAGTGTAAGGTTTAGTATTAAAATTCTAAAACCTCAGTCTGTTCTTCTGTAACAAGAGGGCAAATCCATTCTTTTCAAGTCAGCATGTTTTTTAGCGTGAGGAACAGCATTCTCTCTGTGTTTGCTGCTGCGTGTCTCACCTGCAATATAATGAAATCAATAAGGAAAATATTTTGTGCTCTGAGGAGAAAATTCAGAAAAGAATGAATAACACTGTTTGCTTAAGTTCTGCAGTAGGTTTCATGTTACTGCTTACTAGTGTATGCTTTAAATCTATTATCTTTTTTGTGTTGATCCCTTTTATTCCTTTCTGATGGACTGGTCTTATGTGACAGGGACAACTGTCACAGAACCCCTTTGTGTATCTACCTGTAAAGCTTATGCTTAAAGCTTGTGCACTGGAAAAAAAAATGTTAAAAATTAATCACTCCTGGTGACTGGCCTCCAGCTGGATTTTGTGCTGCTGATCCCAACCCCTTGAGCCTTGGAATTCAGCCACATGGTTTTTAAACTACGTCACTGTCAGCTTATGTATTCTATGTTTTATCATTTTGTCTGTGAGAATGTTGTAGGAGAGAGAGTTGAAAACCTTGTTAAAGTCAAGATAGACAATATCCAGTGCTCTGCCCTCATTCAGTGGAGCCAGTCACCTTATTGTAGAAGGCAATCAGGTTGGTCAGGCATGATTTTCTCTTCATAACTCCCTGCTGACTACTCATGGAGGACCTTGCCCTCCATGAGTTTGCAAATAGTTTCCAGATTAGTTGCTCCATCACCTTCCCAGGGATTAAGGTGAGGCTGACTGATTTGTAGTTCTCTAGATGTTCTTTTTCTCTGCTTCTTGAAGATAGGAGTGATATTTGCTTGCTTTCAGTCTTCAGAAGGCTCCCTTTGCTTCCACAACCTTTTGGAGATAACCGGGAGCGGCCTTGCAGTGACTTTGGCCAGCTCCCTCAGCACTTGAGATCTCATTGTCTTATGTATGTCTAGCTTAACTGTTCCGCAATATATTCCTCCTCTGCTGAGGGTAGGTCTTCCTTGCTTGAGACTCCCACTCATCCCTCACCTCACTCTTGTCATTAGAAGAAGGCTTTTGTGTTACATACTGCTAGTTACAGCAGAAAGTATGAATTGTTAAGATGAGTGAAACATCTGACAGTGAAAGTTTGTTGGTATTGGTTAAAATGGAATTTATGAAATAAATCCTAAAGAACTTCTGAATGGTGATTTTAATGAAATGAATGAAAACTTTTGAGTGAAATGTTACAGATTGTCGTCTGATGTTAGCTGTAATCTATCCTGTTTGCATAACCTTTCCAAGCTTGTCTTCTTTGCTGCTGTTACCTATTTCTAATTATACCAATGCTAAAGATTTTGTTTGAAGCTTCTAAAATGGACATCAAAATATGCATCCAAGTATTTATGGTGGGTTGACCTTGGCTGGCTGGCTGACAGATGCCCATGCAGCCACTCTCACTCTCCATCCTCGACAGGGGGAGAAAATAGGATGAAAGAGCTCACGGGCTGAGATAAAGACAGGGATATCACTTACCAATTACCGTCACAGGCAAAAGACTTGACTTGAGAAATATTAATTTAATATATTGCCAATGAAAATGGATATGGATAGTGAGAAACAGAAAACTCACAAATTAAACCATCACCTTCCCCCCAGCCCTTTTTTCCCAGGCTCAGCTTCACTCCTCCATTCTTCTTCTACCTCCTCTGCACTAAGTGGTTCAGGGACATGGGAAATGGGGTTGGGGTCGGTCCAGCCAGCAGCTCCTCTTTGCTGCTCCTTCTTACTCACGCTGTTCCCCTGCTCCAGTGTGAGCTGTTGTCATGGGCTGCAGTCCTTCAGGAAAAAAGATTGGTTTAGTGTGAGCTTTTCACCAGCTGCAGTTCCTGTCAGGAAATACCCATCTGTTCCACTGTGGGTCCTCTCCATGGGCTGCAGGGTAATCTTTGCTCCAGCATCTAAAGCAGCTCTTCCTCCTACTCCTTCTGTGACCTTGCTGTTCACAAGGCTATTCCTTCCTCAGTCCTCACTGCTGGGCAGCTTTTTGCCCTTTTAAAGTATGTTCTCCCAGAGAAGCAACCAGCTTGGCTGCTGGGCTCAGCTGTGCTCTGTGGTGGGTCTGTTGGAGCTGACTGGAATTGGCTGTGCCCAGCGTGGGGCAGCCCAGGCCTGTCCTCACGGAGACCACCCCTGCAGTCCCCTACTGGCAACCCTGCCATGTACACCCAGTACAACATCTAAACCAAGTCACGTAAATATTTCTGTCATCTAGACTGTTCATTTCATTCGGCATTTATTCCATTTGAGACAGTAGATGCATAGCAGACCTTCTTATTTACAAAGATTAATGGGTAAGCTTTGTTGTTATTCATACCAGTCTACATCCATGGGTTTCTGAGACATGTCCCACTTATCTTGCTAGATTTGATCTTGAAATATGATAACTTGAGTTAGTCATGGTTTGGCCTTTAATGCATGTACAGTACTGTTCAATTCCATGGAAATGGTTGTTTAAAAATACTTCTGAAAGTCTTTTTTGTTAGTGAGTTAGAAGAAATAAATAAAGGAAAAGGAAATTCAGGGCCAACTGTTACCTACATCATGTAATAAATAGTATGGGCAAGAATAAGAGCAAGACTTGATTGACAAGGGAGGGAGAGCATGCTTAATAAACAGAGTACTTAAAAATATTTATACTGTGCTGTTTAGTGCTATATTCCTTATTTACTGTATTTTGTTATCTAACACTAGGAATTGAGAAACTGTTAAGATCATTGAAAAAGAAATGGCAACGTTTGTAATAGTAGGTGCAGTAGAATAGCAGAAGTAGTGCCTAGGAAAAGAAAAGAAACCCGTATTGATAGGTCTTAGTCTTCCTTAGAAGTTAGGAAATGTGAACTTCAGGCACATCTGACTGGGATTTAATAATACGGTTACTACTCCATAAAAAATTAAAATGCTTGGAAATCTTTTCCCAGTGGTGTTTACCAGATGAGGGAAATGGAGATAATGATGGTCAAAAGGATCTTGTATGTGAACATTACTTAATTTTTTTTTCATGAGAGAAAGATAGATTCTGCTAGGCATGCTTCATTGTATTTGATGGTGTCGTCACAATGTCTCTGGAACAGCACTTCTTTGGTCCTCAGACACTCACTGTTGTCTCAAAGGTCTAATTTAGTTTGTGTCTACAAAAACAATCTTCTTATTGTTGTGTACCCAACTGTCTCTTTTGGCCCGCTTCTGGACCTTGGTAATGAGAGTAGCTGTCATGTGAGGGGACTGGATCAATTCCTGTCCACTTGGCTACTGTCTTCTGAGGTCATGGGCCTCTCTCCTGAAGTCTACGCTGGAAAGCAAAGGAAAACCACCTCTTATGGTGTGTCTGTATTGCATGGCAACAGTTTAGCCTAAATCATTCTACTAGAGCTTTTCCTTAGCTATTAAAAAAATAGTCATACTTAGTAGTTGAAAGAAAGGATGTAGAAAATCTGATACCTTGTTCACTTGTGTGCATGATGATGATGTGTTATTTAATAGTTTTTCCCAGTGCGCTATTAAACAGAAGGAAGCAATAATCCACAGGACTTGAATTTTGCTTAGGAGTACAGCATTAACAAATGGAGCGGTGGATTACAAGAGAATTCACTCAAGATGTTTAACATTTACATACGTTTGTGATGTTGTGAAGCGACTCCTGGAATATACTAGTATGTACGGTAGGGAGAGTGTAACACTTGACAGGAAACATCTGCTTTAATATGCTCCAACATCAACAGGATTGTGGCAGTATGTCCCCAGACCTCAGTTCTCTGGCAATATGTACCCTTAGGTTGGTGTTCTTTTTCTTGTGGGGAATGCGAAGGAATGTATACTCTGTTCAACAAACGTATCTTTTTCATATCCTTGTATTCTGATTTATCTGATGCCTGCATAACAGGAAAGGAAATGAAATACTGAGGTGTTAGGTAATCGTCTATGAAATGAGAATCACAAGGGTGAGTGAAAATTGTTTCTGTAGGAATTATGAAGCTGAATGGGTGTGGAAAATAGCAGTCAAGCTGGTATGGGAAAAGAGGGTTGTTTAGAGAATTCTGGTGTGACTAGCATTGACTAATGCCTTGGTGCTACAGCCAGGTCATCGCAACAGCATGTAGGTGCCCTGATTATACTTACCCTAAGCAAAGCTAAGCACCTTATGACGCAGCACCCTGTCACTTCAGAGCTGGTAGCCCATCTTTTTAATGCAGCTTCGACACATCAGTGTTCGGTCAACTGATCGTCCATTTGCCATCTGGTCAGCTAGAGGCAGGTTTTACAGGGGACTGCAGTGACAGTGTCTGTTCTGACTTCTTCAAAGGAATGTCTTCATGCAGTGAAGGGCAGAGATGTGATGAATTCTTAAACGAGCTGTCTTGGATGCAGGAGGGGAGGCTGACCCTGGCAGCAAGAAACTTAAATTCACAGTGCTAGTTTAGAGTGGTGTCCATTTTGTCTGGCGAACAACAGTAAGCTTTGCTCCTTTCTTTAGGACAGGAGCCCCAAACATTACGAGCAGCAATCAATGACACAAAGAAAAGGATGAAAAATATTAATCCAGCTCTCTTCTTACAATTATTTTGCCCAGCTGCTTGGCAAAGTTTGCCCAGTTACGGCAAAGGTTGAATTTCTGCTTACTCATTATTATCAGGTGAATTCACCTCTCTTACTGCTTAGAGAGCACTGCTTCAGCTGTTTCTACCTCATTATGAGGATTTGGAAATAAAGATGGAATTGGCTGGTTGGTGGGAACTACCCAAGAACAGGTCTTCTCTTCATTCTAAGCTCAGGTCAGGTTGCTTTTGACTCTCACTTCTACCTGGAAGAACTAGAGAAGCAAATAATTAACAAATTAGTCCATCAACAAATAATGAGCATTTCTGTTTACCATTTAAAATGCAGTTATAATAGAAGGAAAGCAGAAGAGCATCATGAAGCTTGAATAATGGGCTAGTGCATACCGTGCGTTGTCAAAGTTGAGCAACGCACAAAAATTGGTATGGGTTGATGGGAAGGTGAAAAAAGAAGGGCTGACTGTTTCTCTGTAGGTGGTACCCAGGGCCTGGTACCAGCAAGGACAATGCTGCTGGAAGTCAATGGTCTAAATCCAGGTCTCGATAAGGGAATACAAAACCAAGAAGATCGCCTTTCCTCTTGAAGCACTGGACCCTTCCTATATGTTTTTGTTGAGTGATGTATTGACCAATGTAAGTGCTTCTGCGGCTTCTTTCTGTAAAACTTAGTCTTTCCTCTGCAAACAATGAAAAAAGTTTTTGGATCAACTAATAGACCCTGTTATCACTGTTTAACAAGCAGTAGCAGTTAAAGAAACTCTGGCCATGGAGAACAGCACACCACATTCCACTTCTGCCTTTGTGATTATTTCCTCGAATTCTTCATTTACAAATACCGCATGGATTTTTTTTTGTCTCCCTCTTCTTGAGAATCTGTAGCTTATTGTTTCTTTTCAACCATCTGTTTTTCTTCTGTATTGTTGATCATCTGTTTTAATGAAGTTTGTGCCAGAAGCAGGATAGGCTTTGTGTATTTCTTTCTCTACATGAACATCCTTTACTGTTGAGTTGTAAGAGATTATTCCAACATAAAGACTTTTCCAAGCTATAAATACATCTTTCTACATGGTTGATACTGCATTCACTCTGACTGCGATTTGTTCAAGTTATGCCAATCGTGACCTCGCTCTTTTTATCTTCTTTCAGTAGGGTAAGTCAGTCTCACTTCCTCGTATCTGGAATAGGCTTGCTGTGAATTTTTTAAGACACCTCTGTCAAACCGAGTCCATGTCACGTACAAGCAGTTTTTAAATTAGATGGCGCAGAAGGGCAAGTTCTGTTCTGGAATGCTGCAGAAGGGCAACTGCATAAAACCTTCATGAATGTAATTTAACATGTTTGAAGCATAATACAAAGTTGTTGCGCGTTGTGATGGGAAATTTGTTCAGAATTTGTAATTTTTTAAATAACATTGCAATATTAAAAATAGACATAGATGTCCTTTGTGTACTTGTATATCTAGTAAAGAACGGTAGTTTTTCTGTACCAGCTTTCCAGTATGTTATGCAGCTAAGTGTTTTATTTACAAAGATATGACATGTTTAAAAAGCTTTGTGGATACAAAACCCAACAACTGTCGTTACAAGGCAAAGATGTCCTTTTGTTAGCTGTGCCTTTTAGTTTTATTTCTACAGTGTGCTTGTAATCTAGCTGGTACACTTCCATCTCTGAATGTTTTTTAAGCAGTGGAGGTAATTTATCGTTGCAAATATTTTGAAGGATGTCTTTAAGGAGCTGTCTTAATAATCTCTGTATTTTCTTTGATGCTGTGTTTGGTAAGCTTTAGTATAGTGTGGTATATTTCACTGTTGCAAGCCCACCATGTTCTTGACTGTCCAAGTGTTTCATTATCCTAGCCTGCACTGGTGAAAACGTGCTGCCCACTGTGGTCATGGCATTTTGGATATATGTGGGATAAGTGTTTATTCGTAACACTTTTCAGGACAGCAGCAGTCAGACTCTCAGATACTTTCTCAGCCAAAGATGAGAATGAACTGCTCTCAATGTATTGCATGCTTTTGAACTGTTCAGGTGACAGTGAGTAAATACTTTATCTTGTGTTCTTCAAAGGCTGCATTTCATTGCTGGGAAGAAAAGGACAGAAAACATGTTCGTGTCCCGTGAAATACAGCAGAAAACTCTGTCTTGTCCGTTATGGCTCTATGGCAAGAGAGACTAGGCAGTCTTGTGGCTTACCACCTTTTACTTGGCACACAGCTTAGGTTTGGAGTCTGAGGGGGATTCACTTGCTAGTCCTGAGATTGAAGGCAACTGATCCCGAGATCCCGACTAAGAATGATGGGCCGCAGAGCAGCCTTACACAACATACAACTCTCCTCGTTCATAGTTAGTTGCACTCTGGCCTGTGCCTGGAGCAGACGGCTATAGCTGCTTAGCCTAAAATGAGCAGGTTCTTTCTTTGTACCATGTGCAGCTTTCAGGGCTGAGTGCAGAAGGGTGTATTGAAAGCTCTCTTCATTTAAAAGGAAAAGATGAGTTGAAGACTGTGCAGTGTTCTGTTTCCAGCTTAAGCTTTGGCTGTACGTGAGGTTAGTTTGTTCACCAAAATTGGAGAGAGGAAGATTTGGTGCTTGGTGGGAGCTACTCTGTAAACTTGATTGACTCTTGTTAAGAAATAGGTTTATTTGCAGTTCTCACAAACAGACTTTCGTCTGGTCTTAATATGCCACATGTAAAAATCTACCTCAGAAAAATAAACTTTTTGCAAAATGTTCTGAGCAGGCCTTGCACTGTGCAACAGACAGATGTTGGGTAACAGAAGGTGCACATTTTTTTTAGTGCTGCATCTGTCATATCTCAAAAAGTACACAGCTGTGAATAAACAACAGGAGTTCCTACAAATGTCCTGATAAAAAAAGTCCAAAAGCATTTTATTTAAAACAATTTGAGGAAGTTTACAGCAAGTCAGTTACAGAAGACTTTGTGACTACTAAAAGAATATTTAAAATAAAGACCCCTTTTCTTTCAAGGGCTTGTGCAATCTTATTTTGGGCTTTGACCTAGAAAGGCTCCCACATGGTTTAGTGTGTCTGAACATGTTCTGTCTGTGCTGGACAGCACAGCTGGTGTCAACCCAGGAGCAACGTCTCCCATCAAAGGATTTTTCATGCATGGGTGACCCTCATGGAGAAACCTTCCTGCTGAGTTCAAAGAAAACTTTTCTGACACAGAATTTCAAAAAAGTGTGTTTAAAAGTCTACTTCTTATGTATAAAATCTAATTGTCTGCTACGTTACTAAGATTGTTTACAAATTAAGAAGACAGGAAATTGTTCTTTACATTCTAGGTGTTTTGAAGATAACTGTAAGACTGTGGTAGAGTCAGGGTACTTAACATTATTTGAAGAAGTTGAAAGTCCTGTTAGAACAGATCTTACTTAAAGTCATAGTCACTTGAATTGACAAATTAGTTTTGGAGGAGCAGAATCATTGTCTTCTATTTCCTTTTGTGGGGAAAGTAAAGAGACCTAAGATATTTCCAACCTCAACCATTTTATGATTCTGTAGTAACAGTGTATTTCTATGACATATTATAGTTTCCTCTTCCTTTTTCATTTACTGTGTTTCTATGAACACTATAATTAAGTTGGGAAACTGTTTTCTGCCTTCGCAGCCAGGTATCACAACCTTGGAGAGCACTTAGTAGTAATAAGTACTACTTAGTAGTAATTTTCACTTACTACAATCCACAGAACAGTTTGCAAGAGAGGAAAAGCAGAACTAGTGTAAGGAAGGAAATCCAAATCTAAATGGCATAATTAGGGAGCTACTTGAATAAATCATGTCTAATCAACCTGGTTGCCTGGGTGATAAAAAACAAATGAATCTGTTGATGAGGTTAGGCAGCGGATGTCATTTGCTTCTATTTTAGTAAGGCTTTTGACACTGTGCCCCACAATATTCTTGTATCCAGCTCAGGACTTCATGATTTGGAAGGGTGGACAACTCGACAGGTAAAGTCTGGCTTGGTGGTCAGGCTGAAGGACCATTGGTTAGTGAGCTGGTAAAAAGTGGGGTATTCCCAGGGGTCTGTTCTGTGACCTGTCCTGGTTAACATCTTTATCAGTGGTTTGGAGGACCAGAAGCTGGGAGGAATGGATGGGCAGGGACCTGATGAAATTCAGCAAGGACAAATTGCGAGTCCTGCCCCTAAAAAGACAGAGCCTTACAGTGATGAAGCTGGGGACAGAGGGGCTGAGGAGCAGCGGCAGCCTGGGGCCCTGGTGGGCAGTGAACTGGGCAAAGGGCAGCTGTGTGCCCTGGAATAGGAGAAGGCCAGCAGCAGCCTGGGCTGTGTGAATAAAAGCATGGCCCAGAGAGTGAGGGAAGTGATTGTTCTCTGCTGCGCAGCACTTGTGAAACCAGTTCCAAATACTGTCTCTGGTTTGGGGATCCCCAGTACAGAAAAGACATCAATAAACTAGAGCAAGTTCAGCCTAGGATCACCGAGACAGATGAGGGCTCATACACAGGCCATACGAGGGGAGTTAGTGAGACCTACAGCAGCCACCTGTACCTATAGAGAGGCTATCTCTGGATGGAGCCAGGTACTTCACAGCTATGCATGGTGGGAGGACAAGAGGCAGTGGTAATAATTTGAAATTAAGAAGTTGTTCAGTGTCCAGCTGGATAAAGCGATAAGAAACCTTGTCTTATCTCACAGCTGACCCTGCTTTGGTCAGAATATTGGACTGGTGACCTGCCGTGGTCGCTTCCGATCTGAATTATTTTATAATGTTGTGGCCCTATGAAGAGACCTTTGCTAGAAAGTCCTCATGCTATCAAGACTGTTGAGCTTGCCTGCACTCTTGCAGTCATGTAATTACTGTGATTAACAGCAAGGTGATGTATAGGAAACCTTGATGTTGCCTTAAATTATTTACTTTTTAAATTTTCTTCTAAACCAAGGAATTGTCCAACTGGAGAAACTGCACTGTTTTTTTCCTGATCATTTTCTGAGCTATCCTCCTAATTCTGCTTGAGAGGATGGATGTAGTATTACAGTACTTGGGAGGTAAAGAAGCAGCTACCAGTAACTTCTGGTATGTACATAAAGCTACTGTTTCTCTACTAAAACCCCAATTTGAATTGCTGTCAGTACAGAGTTTTGTACTGCATGTTGTGGTTAGATTCACATTTGTTTTGCATCTTGGTCAATGAGTGTAGGCGCAGTGCCTTTTGAACCAGCTGACCTCATTGTAATAGGCCTAAAAAGGCTAATGATTATGGGCCATGTATACTCCTGAGTTAATGGAGAGTCTTTTCCCTGTGCTTAGTTCATAGGATTAGTACCTTCCCTGTAAAAGACAACCGGTCTTGCCAGCCAGTAGTGATGATGCTACTGAGGCTCACTTCAGTAAGTATCTGCAGAAGGTTGTAAGGATAATACCTCTTCCTTTTCTCCATTTATTACATCTGTTCTCCTTTCAGGTATAATAAATTCTCCCTGACAGTTTCTATAGAATAAGAGAACTTACAAAACATTTTCCCCCTGCCTTCATAGACCACTTTTATTGCTGGAAAACTCACGGGTTTTGTATGCAGCTGTGACCTTGCAGGGTGTGAGGCTAGGACAGAAAAGGTCCCTGTTTGAGGGTGGAGAGGTGAGGAAGCTTTCAGTGTTTTTGTTCCTTTTTCAAGCTTTCCCCCGCACTCCCCCCGGCCCCCCCCAGTATGCATGCATTATAGGATCTTCTGATATTTCATTGTTGCACTAAATATGAAGCTTTTGCCAAATCCTTAATGTGACAAAATCCACTACTGAAATTCATTTGTGTCATTTTGTGCTCAGGTGTGTCTTGTATTGGCAGGTGAATTTCCCTTTCCAGGGACAGACTTGCTTTAAGCCACCTGAATTTTTTTGTTTGTTTCTGTTCTTTCCGTGTGTTAAGAAGATTGTCCTCCTACCTGTCTTATTCAAGAAGCCACTAACAAGGCAGGCTGTTAATATAGCATACTGCACTGTAGCGGTGACAGCAGTTTTTCTGGATGTATATACCAAAAAACCTACCTTTGCTTGTGGAGCTTAACTTGTCACAGGTCATGCTGTTGGGAATAGGACATACACAGCCTATCTAATACAGTCAGCTGCAATCATAAAAAAGTGAACAGTATCTTTCCTAGAATAAGGCATAATCTTTCTGCTGCAGAGCCATGGAAGAATTTGGAGGCTATAAAAGGCTTGGAATCTTTAAAGGAATTGCATTTGTTATGTAAAAGTTCACTGAAATTGCTAGAAGTTGTCATACCTGATTGCTATCCATTCCCTTCATCCTTTTATTTACTGACAAGGAGGAGTTAACTTAATCTATAGCTATATGAATGCTGAAATAGTAGTGAAAAGTGATTCTTGTGTCTCAGCCAGGAAGGGCATGAAAGACCTTAGGGATTACTGCAGTGCATCTGGAGAGTAAGGCCACATGCTTGCCAGATGGTTGAACTTTTCTTCATTAGTACTATGAACTCTGCAATCAAACCTCAGATTATGTGTGGATCTACAGTGCATATGTGTTCAATTTGTGACTGGAACAGGTTCCCCAGGGAAGTGGTCACGGCATCAAGCCTGCCGGAGTTGAAGAGGTGTCAGGACGATGCTCTTAGCCATATGGTTTAGTTTTAGGTAGTCCTGTGAGGAGCAGGGAGTTGGACTCGATGATCCCTATGGTTCCCTTCCAACTTGTAATATTCTGTGGTTCTAATTTCACCTCACAGGGACTCTGAGCACTGTGCCAGCTGTTTTTATTATGTGAAAGACAAAATTCTGTTGGGGTATGTTGCTGCCAAAGCACATCTCTCCCTCATTGTATACTCATAGAAATGCTTGTGTTTGCTAGTTGTCTTTAGCAAAGCAGCTTTTGTCTCTTGCTCTATCCTTACTTTTAGCACAGTCATATCTAGATACTGTATATGTCAACAGCTGTTTCTAGGCATTCTATTAGAGCTTGTGTGAAGGGGACAATGGAGTTTTCACAAGGCAGGGAGTCACAGGCACTCTGTCCTGAATGTTATACTTCCTTTGGGAGTTGACTCTTGAAACATTTGCAAAAGAGGGCGCGAAGTTATGCATTTTGGACTTGGATCTCGAACTGATGACTAAAGCAACATGAGAACAGCATTTGGTGTGGTGGAACATTATGATGAGTACACCTGTTAGCATCCCACACACTGAAGAAAACAAACCCATAATATGAAAGAGTTACACAGACTGCATCATGTGCAAAGCTTTCCAATACATTTGTAACCAAGAGAAACAGTTGAAAACAATGTTAGTTACTGCAATACTCTTTGTTAGAAGTTTTCAAACTTCTAAGTTTGGGTTCTTGGAAATGTAGAGTTCAAAGGCAGTGACAGCATTTTCATGAACTTGTGTATTATACATGGGGTGTGTATGTGTTTGTTAAAGACAAGAAGAGTAATTTCCCATATATATAGCTTGGGACTGTAATGCATAATTAGTTTTTTACCCTAGTTGATTTGGCTGGAAGACCAGTGAGAATTGTCATGTTTTCATCACTTATATCAGTTATGTTACTCATTTGAGTTTCTGAAAATAAATATGGACTTTGTTGCTGATGAAACTTATTGGGGTTTTGCTGTCCAAGAAGCATTTATTACCCCTAAAACAACGTTGTGTCAACATGTTACAGTGTGGACTAAGCCATAGCCTGTAAATTTCCTTTAAAGATTGCTCTTTTTTGTTTATTTAGTTTGGTAATGTGGATCTTGGGTGTGGTATGTGCAGGACTACAGCACCAGGGGAACCTGTGGTCTGTCTGTGTGTGATCTAGAAGGTATTTATTTCCATCTCTAACTACCAAAGTTAAGTAATATCTTCCTGGTACTCCAGTATGTCCTTCTATTGAAATGTCATAAATGTTACTAATCATTATAGATAGTCTGATTTAAGAGACGTCCATAATCACTTGAATTCATATTGTTTAAGGGGTTTTTAGTGCCCTGACTGTTATTTGCTCCTTGGTCTCCATTTTCTTCAGGTTTTTCACATTTCCTTTTAACTTTTTCTGTGTACTTTCCATCTAGGAAGAGTGAGAGAGCAGCCCCAGGCTTTGGCTATTTTCCACCAGCAAACACCACAATGCTGTGGCAAAATTTGCTTTCCCCCTGCCCAAGACTGTCAGAACTCTTTCTGTGGATAGACTTCCAGGTGGCATGCTAAAGGTGCCACTTGCTGTCTCTTTTTTCACAGTAACTCTTATCGTTCCTGTGACAGGTAAACTCACAACATGCTAGGAGTCTCCTGTAGGATGCTAGAGAGCCTCCTTCCTTAACGTCAGGCAGTACAGGTGGTTTGACTGGCCTGCAGAATCTTTCTGTGATTCCAGAGAGGAATAATGTAGATAGAGCAAACGTCTCCATACACTTGCTGGTGGGTCATGTTAGGAAATTAGCTTAGTCATAGATCTATTTGTAAATTGGAGGATTAAGTTCTTTAGCAGCTGCTCCTTACTGACTGATCAGTCACTGCTGGGGTAGTCTGCTGGATTGTTTTACCTCTGCAGCCATCCAGATTTAATATTTTTCTTAGCATCTTCCTTCCACTGTGAAGATTGATTTCTTATGGAAGACTGGGCATAATGTGATCGTAAGGATAGCTCCTTTGTGGTTCAGGCATCATTGGTGTTCAGCCTGCATGCACTGATCCACACCAGCTCTTGGTTATTGAGTTTTCCAGAATCAAGGGCTAATTCTACACCCCTTCTAGTTACCTTAATCTTCCTTAGATAGTTCTTCAGGAACACAAGAAGTTGTGGTCTAAAATCATGAATCTGTATGTTCTCAGAAGATGTACTGTGAGCTGATAGATCTGTAAGATTACTTCCTCTTGTTCAAATGAATCAGCTCCCCATCATGTACACCCAAAGCTGTCTTAACTTCTTTTTGTCAAAACTGTGTACAAACATCGTTTGTTTTGTTCTTTCTCCCATCATTTAGAAATGCTTAAGAGGCCTGATTCATGCTTGCCTTTACCAATTCTAGGATTGTATTGACATTGTTACCAGTCTGTGAGCTGCGTACTCCCCATCCAGTTTAAATCTTACATTGCTCCTTTGCAAAAATTGTCTTTGTGCTGGGTGTCACTCAGCCAGCATTATTAGAGAGTGAGTTTAGGTTCTTGTAACTAACTAGAATGAAGTGTTTGTAGAATCTCCTGCTGCATTTACCATAATAATGTTTAACTGCAGCTGAAACTAACCCATCAAACCCTTCCTTTTCTATCCTTAGAGCCACCATAAAGTGCAAGAAGAAACAAGCTCCACCTGTTACTTGTTTTCAGAGCACTTTATTATTTGTACCAGATAAGTAATTTTTTTGTTCCACTGCAAAGAGCTGTGGCAAGTCTAGCAACATCTTTTTGGAAATTCTTCAAATGGATTATTTAGCACATTAAAAGTTTGTTAGTAGTGAATGGGTGAGAGTCTTGGCATGTCAGAGTATTCCCATACCTGAGATAAAATGGGCAGGGAGTCTACTGAGTTCCTCCTGTGCCTGTTGCTTGTGCCACAGTTGAAGGAGAGCTGTTTTACACGCTTTTCTTCCTTTTAGTAACTGTTTATTCTAGGTGGTTTTCTTCCCCCATGTGCATCCGACAAACTGGCCTTCCTTCTGTGAGCTTTGGAGTCTGTCTCAGCTATAATTTGTGGCAAATTGATGACAAACATCTCAGCTAGCTTTGGTTAAACTAAAGAATCATTTGGCTTCTTATAGGGTGTGCCTGCAGCATCCTGTTTTTCTATATAGATGTACACAGTGAGGAGAAATCAGAAGCAAGAGGATGAACACATCCATTTTTGCATGTTGAAATTACTTCTTCCCTCCCTGTAAAACAATAAACCTTCCAACTTATCTTTATTTACACAGACCTATCCACCTTGGCATAATTTTTTTTTTTCTCTTCATAAGGAGCAGTATTTCTGTCTGCGAGGTACTTGATTTGTTAGCAGATTTCTTGGAAACAGGTCTTGTGGTACACAAAACTAGTCTTGCTTTATAATGGGTGCTTAATACTCAATAAAGCAAAATAGTTGACTTTTGACTCTTGGCACCAGTTCAGCAAAATACTTGAGCACACTTAACTTCTGAACTTATGAGAACCCCCAAAGATTTGTCTGGAGATAGGAAAGCCTTTTGTAATGGTTTATTTAAAAAAAAAAAAAAAAAAAATATAAAAAAGGAAATTTTGCACAACAGTACTAGCTTTTCCATGACTTCAATGTTTTTTCTTTCCCCCCATTTTATTATGCACTATCCTCATGACTTTTTGGCCCTAGCCCTTATATAAAACACTTGTCCTGTAGAGGACACATTGAAGTCGTGCTGTGACTTATGTCAGCATTCTCTTGCATGAACCTCCTAGGTTGCCTCTCTTTATAAATCTCAGCGTGGGTGGCATGCTGGAGCATGGCTGAAAAGACATAAGAAGACATGGAAGTGGGAAGTGGTGGGAACTCCACTCAGAAGATTGGGTTGCATGTCCATAGACACTACTGTAATCGTAATAAAGTGTGTGAACATTCTGGACACTGCTCCAGCTAAGGAAAATACAGTGCAGTCATTCGGCAAAGCCTGAATCATGCCTGCTTCACACAGTGTAGTGTCTTTCATGGAAGCCTGGATAAGCCCTCACATCTAGATGGCACAATACAGAGCAGTGCAGAGATGGTATCTAGAGTCCCACTGCCTGTGTGTTTGTGCTAGCAAAGCACCAAACCCAGCCTGTGGAGGAGACCGTCTAACACAGTGCCACACTGATGCGACCAGACTGCTCCCTGCTTAACAGGTAGCTTCTTCGCCATGAGCTTAGAGATCCTCGGACCTCTTAATCTTGGTTGCACAATATGGCTTCTGTTTTACCATCATTTGCATGTGGTACCATGTTTGTGAGTGTCGAGCAGGACTTACATCGCTCTGTTCCTCTCCTCTCACGACTGTGAGTTTTGCGGAGCTGCACCTGAGAAATGCTGCAGACTTTTTCCGACTGTGAGTTTTGCGGAGCTGCACCTGAGAAATGCTGCAGACTTTTTCCTGGTGTCCTTTCTCGTTTCTTCTCATGGCACCATGTCTGTGTTTTCCCTCACACACAGTAGGACATTAGTATAAATACTGTACATAGAATAAGCACTTGCTTTTAGCAAACTTAGCCCAGGTACAGGCATTCAGGTTGACAGTTGGGGTTTGTTTTGAACAGTGGAGTCATTCTAACTTGTTTCATTCAATGGTAGAGAAAGAAGAGGGAAATGTTAGCCATGGGAGAAGTTCAAATGGGTAGAGTTATTACTGGTTGGAAACAGAATTTTACATTCAACTAATTCCTAGTAAGAGATAACTGAGAATAATTTCTAGCAGTTAGATGGGGATTCACAGAAGACCTGGTTCCACTGCCTGTAATAAGAGCACAAATACTGCTTCTGGAATTAAATATTTCTTATTATGTTTAAATTAATTTTTCTTTTAAAGAAAGGCAGGAAGAATTTTTTTTTCTCTTGACTTACTAATGTATTTGTTACAGGAGGATTCCAGTGTTAAAAGCAATTTTAAGGAAGTGCTTCACAGTAGGTCTCCTCATAGCAAACACCACTGAGTCAATGTTTATTCAGTTTAATTTTATTATTATTGTGCAAAAGTCTAGCATTTAGCAGTTGTGTCCATTTCTGGTTCTTTTCTGAACATCTGCTCCATGCTAAAATCTGTCAAAGTGCTGAGATTTTTTTCCCATGCTAAAATCTGTCAAAGTGCTGAGATTTTTTTAAAAGCTGACAGGAAGGATTTCATTTTCTTTTTTTTTTCTGGGGACTGTTTTGTAGTCTGACCTCCAGCACTTCCATGCTGGCAGCACTGTTCATACCATGGTAGTCTGGCTGATCAGAAATAGATGTCGTAGGTTCATTGGCCAGTTTCATATCTGAAGGAGAGGTTTCTGATGAAGTCCAGTTTTTCTTAGAGGGATGTCTTTAATGCTGTATTATTTCCTTGAAAAGAAGGGAAAGTCTGATTTTCCATATGCACGAACTTCAAGTAAAGTGAATTAAACACTTAGGTTACTCTGTTACCAGCTAGACTTTAGAGAGAACTTTATAAGCCAAAGCTGTATTCAAGGCCTTAAAACTTAAGCCTGTGTATGAAGTCTGCTCCCGTGAAACTTCTTAAAAGTGACTGAACTTGTCAGAAAAAGATTCTTTACTGCCTCATAGTACCCACAAATTAGGTATGGTAAGCAATCTCAACAACGCAATAGCACATAATCTAACTTGCGTGCTATTGATAGTTTTAATATTGGCAGTAATTTAATCTCTTGATCATTACGACAGTAACCTACTTATGCAGTACCTGCAAATATGGGGTGAAAAGTTCCAGCTTTGCATACCATCTGCTTCGTGTATTTGTTAAAGGTGCATTTATTGTCCGTGTTCACCAGTGGGTTCTGCATCAGTGGCAGTTCACTCCACAGCAAATTAGGGAGACTAAGGTAAAGTACGGTGACCATAAAAAGTATCTGTACACCTCGTGCCTGTAGCGAACAGGATTATCAGTTTTGAAGGCACAGGCAGACCCAGCAAGGAGCTGTGCTGGCTATTTTTGCCTTGACCACTTACTCCCTGAAGAGCAGGGAGGAGGCGGAGGCACTCTGCAGCCCTTTCTCAGAGGTTGGGAGCAGAGCTGCGCTGCAGCTGTTGGCCTGCTTAGACACGTGTTCCAGTTCCACAGGGCTCCCCTGGGTCTGTAGCTGGCTATGAAGTTGGGCACGTGGATTTACTTTTACCCCCTGGGGCTGAATCCTAAAGTTGCCCTGTGGGGATTGGGGCACAAATTAGTTTACCATTATTTTGTGAAGCGTCTTGCGTACTTCAGAAAGTGCCGTTGTCTTTTTAGTACGTTGCACGAGGTACGTGTAACACTTGACTAGGACGCTACAGGGTCTGTGTGCAGGAAAACTGAAAGGTATGGAAGATTGGGCGGTGTGTTCACACCGGAACCTGCAGGTGGCAACAAGGAGTGTAAATAACTGCGGGGCCCCACGGGGTGTGTGTTGGGGAGCCTGAGTTCCCTGATGGGTGTTTTACCTGTCCTTATGATGGTGCAAGCCTTTCCAAGTCTGCTCCTGCAGGAGACAGAAAACCTCCAATCAACTTGAAGGGTCTGAAGGGAGATACTAAGTTTTAAATTTGTTTGGTTTAGGAATTTAAAGCCAAGGGGCAGACCTCCCACACGTTAGTTCACGTCCTTGGAGTGTCGTGATTGTGCTGAACGTGAACGTGTTCCAGGTAGCTCAAATAAGTTTCTAGTATGTATGGTTGCTGTGTGGTAAAAGACATGAGCAAGGCAGGTTGTGTTTATAGCACATTGCCTTTCTGCTGGCATAATTTCTAGTTTTTGCTGTTGCGAGATTTCAAATGTGGGGAAATGCCAATGTGAGACTGAGAGTCAGGAGAGAATATTGGAACAGTTAGTTGGCACCACAGTTAGGTTGCATGAGTGCCAGGAGGCTCCATTGATAGAAAGGGAATTCAAATTGTCCTGAATAGAATTTAACAAGGAAATGATCTCTGCAGTTATTAGCAAGCCATAACCATCCTCAGAACTATTGCCAGCCAAAAATATCTACCTGAAGTTACCAATTGTCAAGACAGAAACTACCCCTGAACACCAGACCTTGATTTAGTGTACCTTTAGTCCACCTGCAGAAGCACTTTAGAGTTGAAACTTTGTAGGAGTGGGGAGGAAGCAAAACCAAGAAAGCAAAATGTTTTCGGATCCTTTGTAGCTAAAGTGTCTTCAGATGCTTTTTAAAAATTGATTTCTGTTACTATGTTCTTCCTCTGTGAGATGTAGCATACTAGAAAGCAGAAAGAAAAAGAACTTATTTTCTACTAACTATTTTTCTTTCTGCCTTGCGCTCCTGACAGCCTCTCTGCCAGCCATAGCAGTTTACATCTTATCTTAGTGAAATGTCCTGATTATCTGTGTTGTGTGCAAGGGCTTAGCATTCCACTGCTTTTTGCTTAATAAATTAGAGACTGGGAAGGAGTAACACTGTAATACTTGACCATATAAGGGGGTTGACTGTTGTTTTAGTTCTGCTCCTTGCACAATATGCAGTTGAAGCCTTTTAAGGGAAGGCGGTGCAGACAGAGTGAAAACATCCAGAAGCAGAACATCCATTTCACGTTATAGTTGGTGCCAGTGCTTGTGCTGTCATTGCTACTGCTGTGAATTTCTCACACGCTGTTGGAGTTGTATAGTTAAAAAGAAGGAGACTTAACAGGTGAGATTGAAGAAGAAAGTTAGAACTGTACAGTTCATGACTCCTGCATCTTGTGAAATAATAAGAATGAAGGGGGAGCTGACCAAAGGTGAACAGAATCAACTTAGGAAGTTGAGAAGCCAGTAGCAAAGAGCTCTTCGGCATCAACAAGAGGTCGCAGAAAGAATAAGTGGAAACATCATGCAGTGAGATTGGCATGGGGACTCAGTGATTAAAAAGACATAGAATATCATGTCTAAATTTTCAATAAAGTTTAAAAAAAGTATTTGCAAAAGAAATTTGAGTGTTGGAGAGGGAATAAGATAGCTAATGCAAATGACTGGAGGGAAAAGAAACTGTGATGGTGTGATAGAAGTTCAATCCCGCATGTCATCTTAGTACTCCAAGAGAGTGAAGCCATGAAATTTTAGGTGTGGTTGCAAGTACACTTAAGTAAGTCCATCAAGGCAAAAACTGTACTATATAGTTAGAGAATAGCAAAAGCAGGATTTCTAATAAAGGGGTGGAAAAATTGATGTTAAGCAAACATAAATCAGTTGTTTTGATCTCAGAAGTGTCCAGAGTGTTACAAAAATTCTGAAGCATCTCAGGCAGTAAAATATCAAATAAAACACATTTGTATGCCAAGGTTTGATTGTGTGAAGGCTGTTATTTTCAGCTAGAGAAGTGATTTGCTTGATAAATTAGGTGCAGATCCTTACTTGAGATAATTTTCATTCTTTGTGTGAAGAAAGACTACAGAAGTGGGAAGAAAAACTGGTTTTCCTAGTTCCAGTCAAACCATAGTCTTGTCTTTAAAATAAAATATGGTTCAGGCCTTAAATCAAATGACTTGTATCAGCTGGAGATTAGATAACACTCTCTACTTCAGTGGCTAAGTAGAGATTTAGAAGACCCAATGTGAAACCTTTTTCTTCTATAGCCAGTAACTCTGAAATAAACCACTGCAAAAGTCTGATCTCTTGCGAAATGCAGCTACCACACACTATCCCCCAGTGGCCCATGTGTGCTCCACAAATTCCTTCAATTCCTGTTTGTTAGGGCCCAAGAGTGCTTACCCTTCTGCAGAAACAGGCTTGTTGCTCTCTAAATTACAGCACCTTGTCTACCTCAGTGCTGGCTCCCCAGTGAGGAGGAGGTTTGGAAAAAAACGTATCCATGAAACACCAGTCTGTGTTTTGAAGCCTGCTCACCCAAGTGTCTGTGAGTGTCTTTCATACGTGCAGCTGATACCTACAGGTGGTAGAAAACAAGAGAGACAAGGACATGCAATCGTGGCTTCTTCAGTGATTTTTTCATTTGTTTCTCTTTTGTCCTCCAAGTTAAGACTCCAAAATGAACGCAGTGCTACAGTTTACCCTAACCAGCATTTCACCTACAATGCAAAACTCTAGCCAGTCATTTACAACAGCTCATGAGACCTGTCAGAGAAAGCCCTTCCCCCAGTGTTGTGACCTTTATCTTTGTGGTGAACAGGCGTCACAGCTTTGGCAGGATAATTTTGTTTGATTGACTGGTCTATTCTCAGAAGTTATAGAAGTTTCACTGGGCACAAGGAAGTCAGCTTGCCACAGGCCATTTGTCGTATCTGAATGATGTGTACTCATCAGGACCTTTTGTGGCATTATAGAGAATAGGTTGGAGCAAACTTCCCTCTGGCTTTTGTTAGTGTAAGTCATGGTAATTCTGCCAAAGTCAGTGTGTGTTTTGCTAGTGCAAAACCAAAACCATTGGGAAATATGCTCAAGGACCACTTTGCCTTATTAGCCCATCTATGAAAAATAGTCTGTTGTCTCCACTGAGTGGAAATCTGAAAGAAGGGTATCATGAGGATATTCCTTTAAGCCTTTTAAATAAAAAAAGTATTTTTTTTTTCCAGTGGAAAGTTTACACAGTTTAATCAGGGTAATATTTTTACTGTAATGCCAAGAAAATTTGTTTGGGCTATCGAGTCCTGTACCCTCTGTTTTCCTAGTTAGTTGATACACTTATGAGTATGAAGTATAAGGAAGAAGATCTCAGATATTCAGGTGTGTGGCTGTACAATAAGTAGTCCAGCTGCCTGGCTTAGAACAGGTAAGTTTTCCACATTAGTCTGTTAGAGCTTTCAGGAGCAGTTTTAGAATTAGCTGTTAATTTTTTTTTTCTGACAGGAAATTTTCAAAAATCCTCATCTTCATTATGAAGATCATTATTATGTTCATTATTACCTTTGCTATGAGCTGGCCACCTCGTGCTTTGGCGAGACTTATTGTAGAGTTCAAGAATTGGTTTAACAGTTTTGTGTTGCATTGTAAACTTTCCAATAATTCTCTTTTGTTTTAAATAATGTGCGTAATTGCAAAAAGTACAGTCCACTCTTTGATTTTTTTTATCCTTAATTAATATTTCAGCATACTGGGAACATAAATACCCTTAGCTCCTATATGGACGGAATAACTAAGGTGATTGCCCTTCAGTTTAGGTCCAAGTGTAAATACCCTATTTCCCAGTCTAGCAAGAGCTAAATAGTGCTACACACAGACAGAAGAAACTTTATTGTGTAATCTCATTGATGTAGTGAGCACTTACGCTGAAAGAAGGCAAGCAAGAATACTGTTTGAAGTCAGTCCCATTAAATGTCTGGGGTGACAAGAAACAGAATGGCCACAGTTTGTTGTATTCCTTCTACATAGTTCATGCTCATAGAACATATAAACACAGGTATATCAACTGTGTAGTTAGACATAAATAGAATGCCTTTACTTCGAATAGAGTAGGAAAAGAAACCATATTCATATGGCATAATTTTTTTCCCAGTTTTTATTTTGAATTGGTCTGGAAGTATATTTCATTGATCAAGTCGGGCCTTTTGACAGCTAACACCTTCACCCAGAGAACTTAAGAGACTGAGGTATTGCCCTTACAGGAGCACTGCTGCATCAGTATCTTGGTGATTATGCATTATATGTATGTATAAGAACAGAAGAAGTTTACTCTGATGAGTGAGACCTCTGCAAGATATAAGCTCTTCGCAGCACCAGTTCCAAAACTCACTTTCTGAGAGATGTAGTAGCCTTTTTGATGAAGAGATCTCATATAGACAACAAAACCACTTGACTTTCCATTTCTGACTCCCCAAATTTAGACACTTAGTGTAAATGTACAGAAAGAAGAGAAACTTAAAAAGCTGTATATATATAGAGACTTCTTTAAACTGTCCCGTGAAGGTACATTGTTAAAAACTTCATAGATTGTAATTAATGGATCTGTGATTTGTTACAGATAAAACAAAAACCTTTACCTTGACTCACCAGCAATTGTTCTTGCAGAATTATGAGTTCCAGAAACCCTCATCCTAAGCATTTATTTGCCTAGCAGAATAAAATAATTTCCCTAGTATCTTTCGAGCTTATCATGAAGTCATATGCTGCATTAGGTAGAGCTGGAAAACTTAAGTGGTGCATAAATTAATTTTCAAATTTTGATCCACAAGGGACGTTACCTTTTTGCCTCAGCTGGGACTTTTTTTTTTTTTTTAATGTGGCTACTGGATGTAGAGTGACTGAAAGCTCTCATTTTGTCTGCAAGAAAGCAGATCAGTGATTATAAAGTGAAAAGAAAGTTTTGGTAAATGAAGGTACTTTCTTTTGTTTTAACTTTTTCTGGACTGAAGTCACACCTGTTGTATTTCTTGTTTAGAAAGATGTAGATGTAGGAGCATAAAAAATCCCTCCCCCTTCCCACATTTAATCTGTTTTCACTGGCTTTGAAGACCTAGTAATTTCCCAGTTACAGAATATTAGTTTCCTTCCTCTGAGGGCATTTTCCTGTAGTTTGCATTGTTATTTGTTTGATCTGACGCAGCACATTATTTCTGTGAGTCTGCAGTACTGAGGACTTTTTGCTGCTTCCTGTGGGAAGCCCTCTCGTGCTTACTGGGGCGATCATTTGCCTGAAATGTCTATAGGTTGCATAAAGGCACATTCTGCATTTATTGAGACTTCCAGTGTTGATTCTTTATTTCAGTAAAATGGCAATAAAAAAAGAGTATGCTGAATTTTCAGTGTGCTTCTACTTGTTTATGCTGTTAAAGTCTTAAGAGTCAAGATCAAAAAAAAATATTGCAAGGAACAATCTGTCATATTTCATTTTAGTCTTTAAATGTGTATGTTTATGTGTATAGTATGTTTGTTTGAAAGGCTTAGTTTAAAGTGAACCAAATGCCAACAGAATCAAGATGTGTATTTTCAGTGCTAGCATTGTGCATAGGCATCTTTGGAAACCATTACAGCCCCTGGAAGCCTTTGGTGCTGGTCAAGATAGGTCCATCCGAGGCTCTTTGTCCCCAGACTAGAGGAATACAGAAAAGTGAAAGGGAAGGGATATCTTTCTCCAAAAAGGGTAGCAGGATATGGGGACATTTCTGTAAGCAGAGATATTCCTGCTGTATTGTTAGGCTACCTCAAGAGAATTGGTTTTGCTCTTCCAGCATGTCAGCTATTGTTTTCTGGTTCATTGTTTTCTACCTTTTGGCAGTAGAGTTCTGTTCTCAGCTTGCAGTGTACCATCACACAGAGATTAAAAACTTTTATAAAAATTCTTGGGTTTTTGCAGAGCCACCCAGAAACCTGTTTAGCTCTGCACTGTATGACATCCCTTATGCAGCAGCATTTCTATGGGCCAATAATACAGCTAGTGCTGTATAATCACAAGGAAGTACACACTCGCCTCTACCTCTGAACTGGAGACATGAAAACTGAGTTTAGGATTAAACCTTTTGATAATATTTTTTTCTCCAGGTGCTTCTTTAGCTCTTTTCAAATAAGTATCAGCAATTGTTACTCTATCTCCTTTAAAAAACACCCTTTTTAGCAATACTGTATTCAGCAACTAGGCTGACTAGGAGGAGGCTTAGATAGCAATGGATATTTATTAGAGTAAAAAAAAAAAAAAGTGGATTTGGAGCCCAGTGGTGGTTAACAATTTAAATATTTCAGAGGGAGTACTTAAGGGCTGAACTCTAATTTAGGTACATTTGTGTACCAGGTTTTGAAAGGATCAGTATTTGCATATTCAGACAGTTCATCCCATCTACCTTACACCTACTTTCAGACAGAGTGGTGGAGTGTCTGAAAACAGGCATCTCTCTGTTGATCAAAGAGGTCAGTGCTTTCACCTTGACATGCAAGTTCTTGGTGGGTTGTATTAAGCGACTTGAATCCCGCTTTGATTGAGCTGCCTTGCATGGGCTTGACTGCAGTTAAAATTATGTAAATCATCTCACATCAAGCATTCTTCTGTGGGGACAGAATTTAGGAAATGTTTGTTAGGTGTGATTGTTGCAGCAATCCTAGGGAGATCGTAAGATCCTTTTTAGCCAGTCACATTGCTTGACTGTATCTCAAGTTTTATTTTTCATATTAAAAAACAGTTGGCTCTGAAAATCTTAGGCACACAATGAAAACAAGCAAATGCAATTAGAAACAAGAATTGTAATATTAATTCTGCATAAGTCACGGCTTGGTAGTGTGTTCCTTAGAGGATTTGGATTTTTTCTTCTTTCTTGTTTTTTAGTCCAGGAAAGATTTTTTTTATTATAGTTTGTAACAGGAATAATTACCAGTTAACCAGCCGGGGAAGGGAAAGCACAGCCAGCTTATATCGTGGTTTCTTTTGGTTCTTGAAAATACTGGCAGGTCAGCCAGTTAGTGGGAGTCTTTCATTTAGGTGCGTCAGAGGGCCCAGGGAAAGCAAGTTCAGACTCAGGTTGAGACTGGGAAGGCTTTTTTAGAGGAGATGCTGCATCATGGAAACATGACTGTATTATCTTGCCTTTGAACACGTGAACAGAAGTAAAAGTCAAGCATATGGGTGTTGGCCACTCGTGTTTTTTAAAGGAACGTACTTCAACATAATGCTTTAACTTTCAGTAAAGTATTAGTACAACAGAACTGTGTATCTCTAGATATAACTGTTTCTTGCAAAAATACTGGTAAAGCCTATTGAGATGAGGTTCTACATACTCCAAAATACTATACTTACTGCATAAACATACCTGGGTTCTGGTTGAAGTCAGGTTCTGAGGCAAGGATTGGTTTTGAATGGTGCTGTTGATCTGTTCTGTTTCCTTTCTCACTTACAGCCCAGCTGTCAGAAGATGCAGCAAGAAGTACAACATGCCTCAGCTGATCTCAGGCCGTATGTAAAAAAAGTGCTGTATTAATCATGTGATGTTTTATTGTGTCTTTTCCAGAGTGGCAAAAGTAATGAAGGTTCCTGTGTATGAAACACCAGCAGGATGGAGATATTTTTCCAATCTCATGGACTCTGGACGTTGCTCACTTTGTGGAGAGGAAAGCTTTGGCACTGGTAAGTAATACATTAGGATTAGGAATCAAAAACTTCCGCAGGCTTTTATTGACAACTTTTAATTTTCCTGGGTGCCTTAAGTCAAATCCAAAAGAATCAGCAGATTAACTCTCTCTTGTTCTGGAACTGTCAGTTGTTCACACTTGAACATCTTGCAACGCTGGTGTCCAGTATGTTGAGATATGAAAATTGTGGAACATGGACATTCAGAAGGCAGAGGCAATCTTATCATTACGCAGACAGCTTTTGGAGGTGCCTGGCACTCTCTTCTGACTTGAACACGAAGCAGAAACATCTCACTGGTTGCACTGGAATAGTCTTTTCACAGACTACAACAGCATTTGAAGGGATTTTGCCTGTATGGAAAAACCACGCGGTTTTTCCTAATGTGATTCATTGTACAAAGTATGGGGATTGGTATGTCTAATGGTATGTCTAATCAAACCTGTTGCACACATCTCTTTTTGGAACATCACAATTACTCAAAAGTTAGATAAAATCATCATTAGAAGAAATTCAGTTCCATGTCAGCATCTGTGTTTTCCCTAAGCATTTCTCCCTTCTCTGTCCCAAGAACCAGTCAGACAATAGAATGCAGAATGAAAGACAAATTTGAACCCTCATGAATTCAACACTGACAGGAAACATTAGAGCAAACAATGAAAATACGTAGTCTGTAAATTTGCACAAGCGTGGTTTTTGTTTATGAGAAAAACTGAAAAAGTTTCACCATGTTACTTTGTTTTTTTCCCCTGGATTCTGTCACAGAAATTCTTTCTTCTTTTTATTTATTAGTAGGATTATATTACAAGTGTTTTTGAATGCCCACATATCAGAATAACTTAACCATTAGCCTCATAATTTATCCTATATTTTGATGTGAGTTCTATGGAGTTCTTTATTTTGGTGTCTAATTAATTGGCTGCAGCTTTTCATAGAAAATAATTTATCATGCAGTGAAACTTAGTTGCAAATTTCATTTGCTTTGATTAAATTTGTTGGTTGAGGTCAATTAGAGCAAAACGCTGTTTTTAAAAATTCATAGAATCATAGGATGGTTTAGGTTGGAAGGGACCTTAAAGATCATCTAGTTCCAGCCCCCGTGCCCTGGGCTTGCTCAAAGCTCCATCCATCCTGGTCTTGAACACTTCTTTTACGCCATAGAGATACCACATTGTGCATTAGCCTGTCATAAACCTTTCTCTAAGTACCTGAATGGACTATGATAGAATCATAGAATCACAGAATCATCTAGGTTGGAAGAGATCTTTTAAGATCATCAAGTCCAGCCATCAACCTAACACTGCCAAAACCACCACTAAACCATGTCCTTCAGCACCATGTCTGCCTGTCTTTTAAGTACCTCCAGGGATGGTGACTCAACCACTTCCCTGAGTAGCCTGTTCCAATGTTTGACAACCCTTTCGGTGAGGAAACTTTTCATAATATCCAATCTAATCCTACCCTGACGCAACTTGAGGCCATTTCCTCTCGTCCTATCGCTTGTGACTTCAGAGAAGGTATTGACCACCACCTCTCTATAACCACCTTTCTGGTAGCTGTAGGGAGCGATAAGGTCTCCCCTCAGCCTCTTTTTCTCCAGGCTAGGCAACCCCAATTCCCTCAGCTACTCCTCACAAACTTGTGCTCGAAACCCTTCAGCAGCTTTGTTGCCCTTCTCTGGACAAACTCCAGCACCTCTATGTCTTTCTTATAGGGAGAGTCCCAAAGCTGAACATGGTATTCATGGTGTGGCCTCACCAGTGCTGAGTACAGGAGGACGATCACTTCCCTAGTCCTGCTGGACACGCTACTGATACAGGCCAGGATGCTGTTGGCCTTCTTGGCCACCTGGGCACACTGCTGGCTCACATTCAGCCTGATGTTGACCAACACCCCGAGGTCCTTTTCCACCAGGCAGCTTTCCAGCTGCTCTTCCCCAAGCCTGTAGCGCTGTATGGGGTCGTTATGACCCAAGTGCAGGACCTGGCCCTTGGCCTTGTTGAACCTCATACTGTTGCCCTCGGCCCATCAATCCAGCCTGTCCACATCCCTCTGTACAGCCTTCCTGCCCTCAAGCAGGTTGACACTCCACCTAACTTGGTGTCATCTGCAAAATTCCTGAGGGTGCACTTGATCCCCTCCTACAGTTTGTTGATGAAGTTATTCAAGAGAACTGGCCCCAATATCAAGCCCCGGGGAACACCTCTTGTGACCGGCCGCCAACTGGATTTAACTCCATTCACTACAGCTCTTTGGGTCCAGCCATCCAGCCGATTTTTGAACCAGTGGCCCACCCATTCAAGCCATAAGCAGCCAGTTTCTCTAGGAGAATGCTGTGGGAAATGGTGTCAAAGGCTTTACTAAAGCCCAGGTAGACAACATCCACAGCCTTTTCCTCATCCACCAAGCAGGTCACCTTGTCACAGAAGGAGATGTGGTTAGTTAAGAAGGACCTGCCTTTCATGAACCCATGCTGATTGGACCTGTTCACCTGGTTGTCCTTCATGTGTCACGTAATGGTACTCAGGATGGTCTGCTCCATAATCTTCTCAGGCACTGGGGTCTGACTGACAGGCCCGTAGTTCCCTGGATCCTCCTTCGGCTCTTCTCGTGGGTGGATGTCACATTTGCTAACCTCTAGTCAACTGAGACCTCCCCAGTCAGCCAGTACTGCTTGTAAATGATGGAAGTGGCTTGAAGAGCACTGCTGCCTGCTCCCTGAGTACCCTTGGGTGGATACTGAACGGACTCATAGACTTGTGTGTGTCTAAGTGGTGTAGCAGGTCACTCACTATTTCCCCTCAGATGACAGGTGCTTCTTTCTGCTCCCTGCCTCAGTCTTCTATCCCGGGGGGCTGGGTACTCAGGGAACAACTGATCTTACTGTTAAGGACTGGGGCAAAGAAGGCATTAAGTATGATCAAAGTGCCAAAAATGTGTTAGATTTTGTTTTTACAGATGTAAAAAGTAAGAGAATTTAAATTAATAATGAATGTTTATTTTCTTTCTGTGGTGAACGGGAATCAATGTCCCATGATTAGCAACCTGGATGTCTTGGCTGGGACTGGCACAGATTTCTGCTGCCTTGAATGTATCTTTCAAATAGATATTTTCAAAGGGTGTTCTGCAAGGTCATTTGAGTGAGTTCTGACTTGGAGAGAGCGGCAGGATGATTGTGTACCTTTCAGAATGCACTGCCATTTCTTGTGGTGTGTTGTTAGACTGCATCTCCGTTTGCCCATGAGAGATGTGGACTGGAAAGTTTTCAACTCTTGACTGCTTTTTGATGCTTTTTCACCAGGCCAGTTCTGTACCCTTTCCCTCTAAATATAGAAGTTCCTCTGGCTCATCCAAACCCAGATATTTCCATGAAACTTGGGTGGGTCTTCAGACATCAGTATGACCTCATTAGCACTCAAATTGTTTGGAAAGAACTGCTTTGTCATCGTGCTGAAGAAAGGGAGGTGTGGGTTGTGACTGGAAGGAGCTTGTAGGAGTTTGCTGGTGGGTTCCCACAGGCTGAAGTACATCTGTGTACCTTAGTCCACAGAGTGCAGCATATGCTACTGCATGCAGTTTTATCTGTATGTAGAGCAAGCAGGGGTGGTCTCTGTGTATCATATGCCATGACAAACGACTACCTCAGGCCTGTTTCTGCTTGGGAAGCCAGGCTTCTAGACAATCTTCATTTGGTGTTGTTGAGTACAACTGTTGCAGATGCTTTCTTTCTCAGGGAGAAGGGAAGAATCTTTGCTTGCTTAGTAGAAGCCTTGTCTCCTTTGAGGAGACTTGTCATTAAAATTTTATGTTGCTGTTGTAAAAAAAGCCAAATACCAAATTTCACTGGCGCATTGAAGAGGCATGTTCAGGTCATGCTAAGTAGGTTGGTCCAAGCATTGGTGGACTTTAGCCCTGCAGACCAGTTATATAGGAGTCAAGAGAAGTGATTTTAGGGCTTGATCTACTGAAACTGGGGACACTGTGATCTGTGTTGGCCTAACTTTATACCCCAAGTATCAGATGGTTGTTGAAGTTGGAAAAGAGGAACAGGTATCTCTTAGAGGTCAAAGAAGGGCCTCTGGAGTTTGTCTGTTCTTCTCAGTAGGCAAGATAATTCCTCTGACTTTTCTCTGTTCTTATACTTGACCTTTTTTCCTTTGCTTGTGTCCTTCTGTAGGGCCCAAAACCAGTCCCATTTTGTACTACAGGCTCTCTCCTGATTTTGTAGCTCCTGGCCCCTGACCTCAGACCAGTCTCTGCATTCCTAGCACTCTTTGTGTTCCTGTCTTAATCTGGTTCTCCTATCCTATCGTTAATTCTTCAGATTCCTGATAAATGCTGTGTCTTGTGAATACTAAGGGTGCTTGAACAACATATTGCTAGCCAGCATGGAGAGCTGCTCTACAGCTATATCTAATCTGTGCATCCTGGTATGTACTGGTCAGATAAGCTTTGTTGTACCTGCAGCACTTCAGTGCAGAAAGCCTCTTGACCTCCCATTTAAGCCAATGCCATCTAAAGACTGATCTGAACCCTCAAGATTCAATCCCATGGGCATCCAGACTACTTGAGGACTGGATTTAAATTCCTCAGTGCGTGTGTAGTTGCTGTGTAAATGAATCGTGACAGTGCCTGCAGGACAATTATGCAATGACTGTGATACCTAAAGTTTGTTTTTTTCCCTGCCTCAGTTTCCTTATCATCTTTCAATTCAGAGCAGCTGTCTGAAAATAACTCATATGCCACTAGGTTTATTTGTAAAAAGCAGTCTGGTCTGTAGATGACCAATACGTTAGCGATGCGAGCTGTTTTTAGCAATAAATATTTACCTTATTGCAAATCTTTTAGTAATGTTCTAAGCTATGTGACCCTTACAAGTTTCTGCCAGTATTGGGCATTTGAATCAATTTTACAGCTTTCCCCTCAATCATATCTATTTAGGGAACTTAAACTTGGCACTTCTTTAGCTTTTAGCATGGAATATATAAAGAAATGTACTGTATAGCTGATCGGAGTGGGACACTTTCTGTTCTTTGCAAGAGGCGGGGGTTTTACAGATCCACATTCTGTCATCAAACTAAACGAACAGCTTGTGTACCCAGGTAATCCATCCCAGCTGGAATTTCCAAATAATATGGAGCCTTGGTTTTATAACATAAGGGATTTTGCTCTGGCAAGTAAATAAAAGCAAATTTTCTGCTATAAAAGGACAAAAGATTTTGAAAACATCCCATAGGGCTGTGTTTCCCAGACTTGTTTTCTGGCAGCTGATCTTGGAGCTCAACCAGTGCTTTAAAAACTTCTTCCATTTTTGTAGCAGTGTGGGGAGCTTGTCAGATGAGGTTAGTAGCTTTCTGGTTCTATGAGTAATGCCTAGGACACAGTTCAGAGAAGGGCATCAGCAGCAGCAATTAGTTTCTAAATTTCATCAGCAAACTATTAATCAGGATTAGGAGAGCTGTGTGGCTGATTTGTCTTTCTGCAGTTTAAGCCACTTCAGTAATTGCTACATCTTTCACAAATTTGCATGCTTCATCTCCAAATTTCCAGATGCCATTAGTACCAGCCGCCTTCTCCTGCAAGATTATGTGGAAAAAGAACTAGTGGAGACTATAAAGATGTGCTGCTGCTGAAATGAGAGAAAGCCTTAAAAGAACTGTTTGGTGGTATCTGTTACAGTAATACAAATCTAAAATAATCTCATTAACTTTAATAAAGAAACAGATCAGACTGCCCCTAAATCTCCATTTGACTAAAATATCATTGAGTTTCAGATTGCTGGGTAAGAGTCAAAGTGTCTGCAAACAAAATGATTTACTGTGGTTTTGTATACTCGTTGAAGTCAGGTTTTTGTTCTAAAATCATGTTCACAGAGTGCAATAAATTGGACAGAGCTGACTAATTTAGGGAAAAGCAATTACATTTTCTTCATGCATATGACCCTCAGGGCACGGTGTCTTGGAATTGTAAATGTTCTCAGATACAGAATAAATTAGATGTGTAAAAGACAGTCTGCATGCCCAACAGATTTACAGTATCAGAAAAATATTATTAACATTTTTGCATGATTTTACTTCATTGCTCAGACTACTGGTTCTCAAGACTTTACTTCAGTTTAAAGCTGTTTAAGCTGAGTACTTCTTTATGAATGGGAACATCCTCTAAGAGTTTTTCCCAGATTGTTTACTCTGAGTCAGGCCATAGCAATTGACTGTTGCAGTAGTAAAAAATAACTTTTGCTACTGTTATATGGAGAATATGTGACAAATTCACTTAATAATAAGCTGTTGAAGTAGTCACCGTTGTTATAGTTTTCCTTACCAATGGCATATTAAATATCATGGGATAATCAGAAAAGTATTTCTTGAATCCACTGTTCAGTTGTCTCTTTCAGCATCAGGTCCTTAAACAGAGCCTGGAATTGATTAAGGCCTTGGATGTTTCAATTAGAAGTATTACTGATAATTATTCTGAGATTGCTGAGAGCCCCCAGCAAGCCAGTAGGACTGTTTGTATTGCAATCTCAACAATACGTAGTGGCGAGGCACCTTTTACTGGGTCCTTTTGCGTAGGGCAGCTCTGCCTCTGCAGATGCACAGCAGCAGATACTGCATCTGTAAAGCAAAAAAGAATGCTGTCAGCTGAAGAGAGACAGCACAACGAGCTCCCTCCCTAGAGTTTCTACCATGTGAGCCAGGCAGTAGCAATAAGTGAGAGAAAGCAAAGCCACCGGCAAGGTACAGCACATAAAAAACAGAATTGACTGACAGAGTTGTGGTAGTGTGTTTTAATTTGCTAAAAGAAAGAAAAGCAATAAATAGAATAACATATGTGTGTACGTGCATATATGAAATTAAAAAGGTCGAATAAACAGGTTTCTGAGAAATCCCAGTTGTCAATTTTCCTCCTGTTAAGTACCAAAAGCTGAGACACTTCCTGGTCATGCAGGTTTATTGTTCGTGTACTCACATCAGGCTAGCATTTTTCATCAGTGATTTTCAATTCCAGAACAGTTGGGTTATTTTCAGCTTTTCCATCCAGAATTTTTCCTCTGGATTACTTTCTTCTAATGCTTTCTCTTTCCAGAGAAGCAACAGTCCGTATGCCCTCATCAAGGACACACAAGGACGCAGCACATGCCAAAGGTGCTAAATGGATCAGAAGAATGCTACGTGTATACACTTATCCCTCTTCATAGAGATTTATGAGCTAAGTCATGCCAGAACAAGGCTCAGAGCACAACAGAGACCTTTCCAAAAATTCTTCTGTCCATGTTTCACTGGACCATTTTGGTTCAATGAAACACGCTCAAAGTGTTTGTTAAATCAAAACGTATCTCTTCTTTGGTGTTCAGTTCAGACCACTGCACAGTTGTCATGATGTATAGACCGTTTTGCTGAATGAATGCTGTGCCTTTCGCTGCATGATTTGATGGCTAGCAGTCTGTGGAGTGTTACACAACAGGGGAATAAATGATGATTTACTTTGGAAAAAATTGCTGAGGTGTTTAGCACAATATCACGTCTACACTTCTTGCTGGTGTCTGTTGAGACACTAAAGCAGTTTAAGTTGCTGGTCATAACCAGTCACAGAGGTGGCTTTTTAGGCAAAACTGAATTTTTCAATGTTAAGGGCAAACGGCTGAAAGAACAGGCAGACAGGTTAGGAAAGGATCAGCTGTGGTGGGATGAGCCTGCTGTTATCTGCCCACCCCCCGGGGCTCCCCCACCCTGCCCATGGCCCAGGACACCGTGTCCCCCTGCGGGGGCTGTCAGCAGGTCTCCAGCTCCCCACTGCCCTGCCCTGCCATGGTGCCCCCCACGCCTGGGGCGAGAGCTGCCCTGATGCTCCCCCATCTGCCTGCTCCAGGCTGGCGCCGGGACAGGCGCTGGCTGCCAGGCCCTGCCCTGATGGACACCAGGGAGCCCCAGCTGGTGCTGGTCCCCAGGGAGCCCCCACCCCTGCGGTGACCTGTCAACTTTTGCTGCTGCTACCAGAGGAATGATGGATGCTGGTGGGATGTGACAGCTCTATTCTAGGTCTCTCCTTTGGTGGCAGTGGCAGAAACCTGCACCGTCACTGTTATCTGGGAACAGACTCTTGACTACAATAACATTGATTGTCACCATGCCATCTGCTTTGCCTTATGAGCGAAGCTGACTTTATTGTTCATAGGCCTTATTGCTCTTATTGCTGGTGTTTCTGTGGAAGGCATCCTTCAGCTGATCAAGTGTCTGATCACAACAGGGGAGTAGACCTGGTGGTCCGAAGGGCTGAATTCCTGTGGAGGGAGGTTTGTTTTCCTTTCCGATCTGAGGCTATTTGCAAAGCTGTGAGAGCTCATAAATAACCCTGCCCTTTTTTTTTCTGATTAGTCGGCACTCCATGCTTTGGCAGCACCTGAGACTCTGGAGCAGGGACACAGAGTGAGCTCCTTGAGAGGGAACCAGCCCATAGCTCGGGGCACTGTAGTAGGAGACTGCCCTTGTTGCAGAGAGCTCGCAGATTACAGATCAAGGCAGATAAAAAGTCTCAGAAAGAAGGTATTCTTACTATCATGACAGCTACTTTGGAAATGTGAAGGAACGTTACTGTCTGTCTCATCTCTTAAATCCATTTACAGCATTTTATGTTCTTATTTTCTGCATTACCTAACTGACAGACGCAGTCTTCATGTAAGTCCTTTTCCTTTTCTCAAGTCTTCAGTCATCCTTCCTATGCAACTCAGATATTGTTCTGAAATAGTAATTTGCATTTAGTTTACTCTGCGGTAGCTAACTTGCTTAATGTTAGGTTCAGGCTGCTGAAGGTCTGCGCCCCCAGGCTTGAACATAAGACGCCTAAGTGGCAGGTGAAGCTGTGGCAGGCCTGGGGTGGTGGGCTGTTAGCAAATGTGTGTGAGCAGCAGCTGGTACAGTGACTGTTGCTCTCTCCCGAAAAGAGGGACTGCAAATCCAAGGCAGCAGCAGTGACTGGAAGATGGAGGTCAAGACTGACCTCTAGGAATCACAATGGCTCTCTGCACATCTTGCTGTTTTCCTTATACGTGTTTAATTTTCTGCTGACTGTTTTTCACAGGATTAACAGCTTCAGTGCATCGATTTATATTATGGGAACCATGTCTTCTGTCAGTAGCAAATTACAGCCATTTTGACAGATGACTGTGTAGACCTTGCAGGCTGTTATGTAAAACCACAGCACTGCAAAGCAATCTTGATGCCACAGGATCTTTGTGTTTCAGGAAGGAGGATATTTCATAAAAGAGATTTTCAACCTAAGACTTTTTAGATTCCTCTGTGGAGGGTTTTGCTAAGTATCTTCTAAGTACACAGATAATTCTGCTGGTTGCCTCCATGACTGGTAGGTAATTCATGGAGGAAACAAAACTTGTGAATTACTGCGCTTGCTTTGTACTCAGGATTTCAGTAGTGTGCAACTAGACAGAAAGTGGTAAGGTTGCAGGTAACAAACTTCAACCAAATCTAGTATTATTAAGCCAGAGCAACGGCCACACATTTGATGTCTCTTCAAGTTTCTTGAGTTTATTAGCTTGTGTAGTTGTCATCAGTATCTACAGTGTCAAGTGTCTCAGATCGTACTTTGTATTAATTCTCATGCATGCCTTTTTGTGATTTATTGGTAATCTAGATTAGATATATATTGCCACAAAAGCATCTTCTAGATTATCCAAAACCAGAGGGCATTTGCTGAGATGACCAAGAACCTTGCCAAGAAACAGTCTTTTGTTAAAAAATACTGATTTTATTGAAACATTTTGCTGATTGATACATTTCAGTTTTGACAGACAAAGCTTAGCTTCGTAGAAATATTTCTGATTGAGACATGTTACATGTCTATTGCAGAGCAGTCTGTTACTCCAAGTTGGCATTTTGGCTTTGGCCATGGGAAGAGCAAGATCAAGTCTCTGCTCTTTTGAATTCAGATAATAGACTTGAACTTGTGCCTCCCATATCTGAAAGTATGTGCTAAATCATGTGGGGTATTCCAAAATTGTTGTTAGTCTCCACTGTTGGATCAGTTTCTCTCTTCATAAAGAAAAACCTAGGAAGTGATTTAGCTCTGACCATCCAAATGTCTTTACCACGGAGAGGTATGGAGAAATACTGAAAGGGGATAAAGTGCTATGCTCTGGTTTGTTTTTTTTTCTTCCCTCCTGAAACATTTTTTCAGGTTCTTTTTTTTATTATTATTTTTTTGTTTTGTCCTGATGGGATGTCATGAACATTCTGGAAATCTTAATTTTTCATGGAATAGGAAAATTCTCTGCAGCTTGACAGATGAACATCTTCAGAGATAAGGAGATGCAGTTGAACTTGACTCACATAATTCAGAACATTGTGGTTCATGGCCAGATAACATTTGTGTATCTAGCACAGTTATGAGAAACAGTACCAGAGGTGTGAAAACACCCCTTATGTCAGTGAGCAGTAGTAACATGACTGAAAATGTTTCCTACTACTACCATTTCTGTTCAAGTACTTGTACATCTTTTTATTTAACCTTAGAAGTATGGGCTTTGTCATATATAAATAAATCACATTTTAAACATTAGTTCTGGTTGTCTCTCTGGAAGATATCGGAGCTGCTGACGTTAGTACTGTTGATTAGTGTTATGTGACACACAAAGTTAAATGCGAGATTTGCCCAGCCTTGTTTCCTGAGTTGCAGTGATACCAAATAATGTGCTTTACATATGTCTCTCTAGGGTCTGATCACCTTCGAGAGAAAGATGGACTATGGGCTGTGCTAGTTTGGCTCTCAATCCTAGCAGCTCGAAAGCAGAGTGTGGAGGAGATTGTCAGGGATCACTGGACAAAATTTGGCCGGCACTACTACTGCAGGTGAGAAAAACGAGGAGCAGGCACAGGAACTTAAGCAGTTGACGGGACAATTCTGCTGCAACCTTGGCTTATTTAGCTGTGCTCAGCTGCATTTAGGTGTGTATTTGCTGTATCCACAGAAGGAAAATTTGCCACAGATTGCCACTGTTCTGTAGGCAGGTTTTTTTTGATGACTAAGTGGCAGCAGAAGTTTTTTATTTACTGAAGGAGAGCATATATATGTCACTTCTAGTATATGAGTAATTGAATTTTCTGATGTTGAATGACAGAAAGATTTGAATTATTTACTTGGAATAATATTTCTTTCTGGAATATTTACTGTGGAATCTCAAGGCATAGCTCATTACACGGTGTTGAAAAAAACCCAAAATCTCACCAAGATTTACTCCTGCATTTGTTTCTGTATGTGCTTCTCTGTGATGGTGTTTTAGTAAGAACTGGAACTACGCCTACTTTAAGTTCTGGAGAATTCCTCCAAAGATCTGAACATTTCATAATTTTTCTTAGGGTCTCAAAAGGGTGAATTCTAACTGTCGTTTACCTCTTAGCTTCTGCCTCTCTTATTCTCTGAGAATAGACTTAATCCAGAGGAGTTTACATATAAGTAAGGTCTGTTGCACACAGCTGTTCTTCAAAATGTGTTGCAAAGTTTTCTGTATTTCACTTAGCTGTTGAGCACTGCACTGATTGTGTCCTTAATCTCGGAAAGCTAGCTGTGTATTGATGATGTTTTCTATGCTACTTTAGAAACCGTGCATTTTCTGAATGACTTCTGTTGACTCAGAGTCAGGTGGCCAGTGTAGAACTGTGGTGCACACATATAATGGTCAGATTGTACAGGACTTGCTTGTGTGTGCTGGTTTAATTTGCAATCAGTACTCTTGACTTTTGAAGTAAGCAGTAAACTGCTAATTGTGAGTATACTGAGTTCTGTGAAAGCAGAACTCTTCTCAGCTGTAGGAGACTTAACCTCTTGGTTCTATTTTTTTTTTTTTTTCATGCGCGTGCAAGGTTTGATTATGAAGCACTGGAACCCAGAACAGCGTATTTCATAATGAGAGACCTGGAAGCCTTGATCACTGACAAATCGTTCAGCCACCAGCAGTTTGCTGTGGGTAACAATATCTACAGTGTGGAAAGAACAGACAGCTTTGAGTACATAGATCCTGTGGATGGCACTGTGACCAAAAGACAGGTATGGCTGTAGCAATGGAGTAACACAATTTTGCAACTGTCATATTTTCTCTAGCAGTGTTGTTTCTAATGTTCAGCTGACAAGCACCTCCATTTATTTATAGGACAGTGTTTTCTTTGCTCTGATAGATAGTGCATTTCCTACTCAAGATTAGCTCGGTCTGGATAAGATAACCCGCCTCTGGTTTAGTTTGCGCTTGCTCTGCATAACTGGAGGCAGTAGCGTCACAGAGAATGTAGGAGGGGATGGAGTCCCTGTTGGCAGCAGTGCATGTATAGGGAGGTTTCCCTTTCCTGAACAGTGCAAAGTGTTGTGTAGAAAGACAATCTTTCCTTTTTCTATTCTCTACCTGAAGTCTTCACTTGCTATATGTTACAAAAAAAGTTAAAATTTTCTTCCTCTTGGTGACCCACAGGTTTTGCATCATTAGGGCGCATTATCTGTTGTAGCCAATAGCATGCAGAAAACTTCAGTGGATTGTACCATATGTGGGCACATTTTTCTCTAGCCCAAATGGCTGGTTCTGTGTTCCTTCTGGGCTGTGTCCGTAATGAGATGCCTTTTGCTATCAAGAGCTGTGGTTCAAACTGAGCCTTCAGTGTTTTGAAATTCGTGATGCGCTCAGAACTAACTATGTCCTTTTGCCAGGTGTAAATGTATATTCAAACATCTTGAATATGCGCTATGACTCATATTAAAATGTGTTCTGATTTTATGCTGTTTATTTTTATTGTTTTAGTTTCTCTGGTTTGTAAATTACTTGACCTGACCAGACCCTAACAAATGGTATTACAAGCCATTAAAACTGTTGTCATGCCATTCTGCTCAGAGTCTTTATAGTTTCCATTCATCATTGCATCCAGACACTATAAGCAGCCCACCTGCCACCGAGCTACTCTCTTTGTGCCTATTACCACTGAAACAAGATACGAGGATATTGTCATATCGAAATCCGCTGGAAAATTATTGGCACGGCAGACTTGTGGCCCTTGTACTTTTAAAAAACAGCTTGTGAATTTTCAGTGCACTTTTCTTTCCCTTAACTTTCATCCAAAGCCCTTGTCCTAAATTGGAATATAATTACTAATCATATCACCATGTAACACAAACAGAGAACCATGACTTGGCCTGTTTTCAGATGGACTCTGAAGTGAGCCCATGAAACCAGAAAAGCATATCTTTTCATAGGGAGAAGCATGTATTTATTGAGAGTGGAGTCCAGTTTGTCTTTTGGCAAGGACACATTCCTAGGTCCGTGTGTCTGCAGCTGCAGTGGGATTTTCCAGGCACAATAAAATAAAAGAGGACATTAATCCATGCAAGTGAAACAGCAGTTCACTGCTGCCGTTTTCCTCAGGTAGTTTGCTCTTCATGTAAATGCAGGTGTCTCTTTCTGACTGTCATAAGCTTCATGCGGATTTTCCAGCAATGTTCTCAGGAACCTGTTCAAAGTTTTGTTCCCCAGTAGGTAGGAGAGGGTGATTTATATTCAGTGTAACTGCACTATGCATGAAAAGCTGGCTGCATGATAATTAATCATTGTTAATAAGCAGCAGGTTCAGAAAACAGAGCACCAACAAAACAGGCAGCAAACAATATGCCCAGACTGTAGCTTCTAATTCATTCTGGCTGTTGAAACCCATGAATATTGTTTATCACAGTGCAATAATAAGGCATAAAATTAAATGAAACATTCTGCTGTTTGTGAAGACTGTTTTCATTTTCGAAGTTCTATTGTGCTAGCCTTTGTGCACAGGAGCACATAACAGTGCTGCTCCTTGAGGGTCCTGTAAACCAGGAATAGGGCCAGTTGCATTTTTGTGTGAAATTAGAAGGATGAGAAATACAAGTTGCCCAGTATAGTGGTTAACTTTGAGCTCTTTAGTGAAGGGTTCTTAGATTCTGAGATTCACACAATAAAACTCTGGAGCTTTGCTGTTGAAAGTTCATTAATGTTTTCTCGCTCCTTTGTCAGATTTGGGATGCAAAGGACTCTCCATGTAGTGGATTTTTTTGCATTTCAGTTTGAACAAGAGTCAGGAAACAGGCATTGGAAAAGCTGGAAAAAAGTTATTTCAGATAACTTTTCAGAGATAAGGCAAAAATTCGTCTCTGTTCAGAATGATACTTCAATCGTGTATCAGCAATAAGGTATCTCCTGTCAGAGTAGTGAGTGTGGCCTGCTGTGCCTATGGGACACTCAAACATCCATAGAGGAGCAAATAAAAATTGTGATAATCTCAGCATTTTGAAGTAAAAGTATAGACATATTACATACTCCTAATTTACGTGTATGTCTCTGTGTCTAATATGTTGCTGCTAGGCTAGATTTTCTACTGGTCTTACTCCCTGCTGTTATACTTTAAAAATGTTTTTCAAAATCCTAAGATACTTTCCTTGAAGTTTGCTGTTTAGTCTTGTTTGTGCTAACTTATTATGCTACTTTATTATTATTCATTTATTTGTGAAATTGGTAACTGAAAATAACCCCAAACTACTGGAAACCAAGCTCCATAGTATAATAGGTAATAGGTTTAGTTTTCTGAGTGCTTCATAGATACTAATACATCTGTAGGCTGTTTAACTGGATTGTAATGTAAAAGAAGGAAATCCCTGTGAAGCTCCATCTCAATGACATCAGCTTCAAAGTCAATGGGTTAACCACGGAACATAATTCTGTTTCAGGGTTTCCACACAGCTCATTAATACCCATTAGCAGGCCCAGTTTGCCTAAAATAAATGTCTGCATACGTTTCGTGTGGGAGCTGCACTAAACCTTTTCAGCTGCTTCCTCCGAGAGAACGAAACTATCTGTTCCCATAAGAAAACATTATTCTTGTGACAAATAGCGTGTCCTATTTTATCAAAACTGGAAGTTACTCTGTTCTGTGGGGTTTTCCGTGCATTCCTGTTCTTTCTTTTCCTCTTGTGTCGACCTGCAAGCACTGCATATAAGATTTTATGTTTCATGGAGCTGATACCCTCTATGTAATAAATAGCAAATATGTGTCTTTAAATTAATGGAGCTTATGTCAAGTTAAAAAAATACCATCATGACAAACAGTAAGTAGGCTGCTTGCAATTTTGCCAGCTTGCTTTGACAATGCTGAGCACAAAAGCTCAAAAACTTCAAAAAGGAAAACTTTTATATGTTAGTCTGGGTATTCTGTAACAGTTGGGGAAAACCTGTTTGGTTTTGTCTTTATAAAACATGCAAAGTCACAGGTTATTCTCCAGGCAATGCTTTCTCGTTTTTATTTGTTAACAGTGTTTTTGGCTCAGTTTTTTGGCTTTAACAAAGCTTTGTAACTTGCAGCTTTTAGGCCTAATTTCCAGAAAAAACTGAGGAATATAAAAATTTAATAGTTCTTATTAATTTTTATGGTGATCCTCAGTTAAAATCTTTGCTAGTGCTTAAATCAGTGTTTCCAAGGGAGAGTCAAAAGTCAGATTTTCTGCTGCTGGGCTCTCTGATTGACATAAATGTTCCATAAAAACAAGCTGTACCCAGAACTGTGAAACTCTGCAATTTATCTGCTTTCGTTTCACTGTCATAAAGTTAAGTTTAATGAGCAATCAGCAAGAAACAACCCTTTGCTTATAGAATCAGATTGTAACAAACTGCCTGTATTATTCTAGGCATCCAAAATGAAATCTTGATTCCATTGAAATTAATGGCAAAACTCACAGAAGCATCAATTGAACCATTTCATTACAAAGTTGGCCTAATAGCAAATATTAGAAAAACAGGGTCTAAAGCTCAGTCTTCTGAGTGTAAACTATTTCTGTTTATCATTTATGCTGTACATATTGAGACTACTAGATAAATTTATGTTACCCGTGGTATCACCAAAGTTAGAGATGGAAAATATTTCTCAGGCCGTCTAATCCAGCCCACGTGGGGTATTTTCCTGTTGTATATTTTCTAGTGTTAATGGGCAACACAGAAGAAAAACATGAACCTGACCAGGTCCAGAGGAAGGCCACAAAAATAATCAGAGGGGTGGAACACCTCTCCTGTGAGGACAGGCTGAGAGAGTTGGGATCGTTCAGCTTGGAGAAAAAGCTCCATGGAGACCTTATTGCAGCCCTTTGATACTTAAACAGCGCTTATAAGAAAGATGGAGAGAGACTTTTTAGTAGGGCCTGTGGCAATAGGACAAGGGGTAATGGTCTTGAACTACAGGAGGGTAGTTTCAGACCAGATATAAGGAAGAATTTTTTTATGATGAGGGTGGTGAGACACTGGAGCAGGTTGCCTAGAGAGGTGGTAGATGCCGTGTCCCTGGAAACATTTAAGGTCGGGCTGGATGGGGCTCTGAGAAGCCTGATCTAGTGGAAGATGTCCCTGCTCACTTCAGGGGGGTTGCACTAGACCTTGAAAGGTGCAACCCAAACTATTCTACAGTCCTGTGGTTTCAACCAAACAATGCTTTCCATGATGCCGAAGATGTTTTGGCATATACCCGAGGAAACAAAAGTTTCTACTTATGCTTTAGAATATTGGAGGCATTGTGTTGCTAGTATTGCATCTTCTCAAGCTGCTGATAAAACTGGAAGAATAAAATGCTTCTTTCTTAATTATCTTCTTTCATTTTTAACGGTTTACTGCCTCTTAAACAAAAGTAGCAAGGATCTCAGTTTATGCACTAAGCATTTGCTGACAGCAGGACTAAAGGGGGAAATAAAGTTCAATGTTGTGGCAAAGGTGACACTTAGCCCAAGGGTGCCATTTACAAAAAAGGAGGTAGACTGCATGTTAGTTTAGAATTGTTAGAGTATTGAAACACTAAAACTATTTAACTGTGCAATTTAGTCCTTTGGTCTTAATGGCCTTCCTCGACAGAAAGTATATTGATTGTGGATCCAAGTCTGTGGTCTGTAGAAGAGTTTGTTTGTATATACAGTATGGAAGGGGCAAAGAGGAAAGAAAAAAAGAGGGGAAGATGGAAGCAAAGAGAAAATTAGCAGTTAATAATAAATCCTTTTTATTCTATGCACAGTTAATGTGTTAGTGAACTTGGAATTAACACTTTAAGTTAAGTTTCTCAAGTTAAGGGAAATGGAAAGTTAAGGCACATGTAAAATAAAGAAATGATTGGTGATAGCTGGCGTGGCTTCACTAAGGGTAAATCACGCCTGCCAAATTTGATGGCCTTCTATGACGATGTTATAGCGTTGATGGATAAGGGAAGAGCAACTGATGTCATCTATCTGGACTTGTGCAAAACATTTCACACTGTCCTGCATGATATCCCGGTCTCTAAATTGGAGAGACATGGATTTGACAGACGGACCATGTGGTGGATAAGGAATTGGCTGGATGGCCACACTCTAAGAGTTGTGGTCAACGGCTTGATGTCCAAGTGGCAGCCAGTGACTAGTGGCGTTCCTGAGGGGTTGGTACTGGGACTTGTGCTGTTAAACACCTTTGTCAGCAACATGGAGAGTTGGATTGAGTGCACCCTCAGTGAGTTTGTTGATGACACCAAGGTGTGCAGCGTGGTTGACACGCTAGAGGGAAGGGATGCCATCCAGAGGGACCTGGACAGGCTTGAGTGGTGGGCCCATGCAAACGTCATGAAGTTCAATAAAGCCACATGCAAGGTCCTGCATGTGGACTGGGGCAATCTCATGCAAAAATACAGATGGGGTAGAGAATGGATTGAGAGAAGCCCTGAGGAGAAGGACTTGGGGGTGTTGGTGGATGAGAAGCTCAACATGAGGCAGCAATGTGCGCTTGCAGCCCAGAAGGCCAACTGCATCCTGGGCCGCATCAAAAGAAGCGTGGCCAGCAGGTTGAGGAGGTGATGCTGCCACTCTTCTCTGCCCCTGGTGAGATCCCACCTGGAGTACTGCATCCAGCTCTGGAGTCCTTAACACAAGAAGGACATGGACCCATTGGAGCGGGACCAGAGGAGGGCCATGAAGATGCTTAGAGGGCTGGAGCACCTCTGCTATGAAGACAGGCTGAGAGAGTTGGGGTTGTTCAGCCTGGAGAAGAGTAGGCTCTGCAGAGTTGAAATCCTTGTAATCAGATATTGATGCATGGTCTATGAGCAGCAGCAACTGATCCTGTCTTTTATATTCACTATTGACACCTGTTTTTTGCTCCTGAGATCCTGTAGCTATTTCTTAGGCCACTGATCCTTCCTGATCTTACAATTATTTCTCAGGCCATTGATTTTGTGCTGTGCCACACAGAACAAGAATAAATCAGCTAAGGAAAATCAAAACAGCAGTAAGCGTCATTGTTATGAGGAGGGGGAGGGAATACACATGATAATTTCTAGTCTTTAGATGGAGGGAAAAGAGTAATAAAACAGTTGTCCAAAGTTACAGGGGAAGAGGAATTGCATCCAAATGACTCTTACTTTCACCTTTTATTTTAAAGCAGTGAACTGTGATTGTAAATGCACTGTCACCTTACATATTTGCTGTTCCTTCTTCTCCCATAGGGGCTGCGGATTATTTTTTCAGATGCGTCCAGGCTCATCTTCAGAATGAGTGCTTCTAGCCATGTGAGAGCTACTCTCCGGATCTATGCAGAGAGTTATGAAAAGGATCCTAGCCAGCACAATAAGGAACCACAGGTAATGCAATAGCACTGTAATAAGCCGGTAAGTAATGCACTTCCTCTGTAATCGCAATGCCTACAGGTTTTTGTCTTTAATCAGAAGGAACGCTCAGCACTTTGGCCCCTGTTTACTGTGTTTATGGATGATTTTTCTAGTCATGTGACTGTACACATTTTGAGGCAGAACGAGCAGTTTAATATAGGTTTGCGTAATGTCCAACACAACAGAAATGTCAAGGGCTGACATGCCTGGCGATAAAACCTGGGTAATGATTTTTGGTCTGTTAAGAGAAGTCATGCCAGTTTATTTTTCACTCCTTTTTTTTTGTAAGTATTGTAATCTGAGTTATAGAATAATATTTAAAAAAAGCAGGTTACTTGAGGATCACTTAGTTAGGGCATCCCAGGGATTCCTCACAATGAGAGTACACTTAGGAAACATGGATGCCAAAGCCTAAATAATATAGGGATTCCTTGTAAGGGAAAAGCTTACAGCTGTCTGAGAATTATCTCATATCATAACCTGACTCAGGGTTCCCTAAGAAGAGTGAAGGTTGAAAGCAAATTGCAATATAGTTCAGCGCATGCCTAAAACAATTCATAATATAAATTACATTCCAAACCTTTTTTTTTCATGGTAAAACACCTTCATGCTGTGATACACAACAAGAGAGTAGTAAGGATGTTTCATGGAGAAGTGGAGAAGCATTTGGCTTGTAGTAAATCAAAACCTGTAGTTTGAAGTCCCATGTACTGGGATACAAATGCCAATTTCCCAAAACATAAATTCTGTTAAATGCATTTGAACCCTAGGTAAATGTTTGACATTGTTTTTCCACCAGATTCCCACCATGAACTTACCAAATTTCTTCTTATGCTATTGAACAATTGTCTGTCAGTCATGAAAAGGGCTTCAGTTTTTCCAGAAATGTTGTAGATTCCATTCCTGCAGATATGATCTATTCATTTTATTTGATTTTTCTTAAAGTAACAGTTTATATCCTCAGTAACTCCTTGGATGGAATATGTATAATGTCAAGCCTCCAACAGAGTAAAGGACCACTATTTCACAATTTTATTGTTTTTCTCTGCATCCAGGTTTAGCCACCTAGCAGGGTCATAAATATATTTTGACCAAGAAAGAACATTGCTACAACTGTATTCACACTTCCCACTGTACTGGGTTTACATGGTAAGGTTTTGGTAGCAGAGTGGCTGCAGGAATGGCTTCTGTGAAAAGACACCAGAAGCTGCCCCAGTGTTGCATGGATCCAATTCCAGTTGGCTCCTAGCTGGACACACCACTGGCCAAAACTGAGCCAATCAGCAATGTTGGTTGCCTCTCTGTGCTAACGTATTTATGAATTTATGAGGAATGTGCTGCCCTACTGTTACATTTCATCTCTGTTCTGCATGGCTTTGTTTGAGAGAGGTGTATGAAGTCCACTGCAAGGTCTAGTGACCTGATCAGCATCACAGACTGTGTCTGGGGAGCAGTAGGAAGGGGGCTGCTGCACAGAGTGATAGGAACCAGGCACCCAGAGCGGCTACAGCACAGGCAGCGTGGGACAGTGCCCTCATTGTCCAGGGGATATTCCCACAGCAGCAAGTGTAGCGGGCAGAGCAAGGCTCTGGTAACAAGCTCTGCTGACCATCCTAAACGAAGCATGTGATGAGTCAGGTTTAGGGTCCATCTGGAGCAGCAGGACATGGGAACAGAGAGAGGGCTGGAGATGAGGCAACAGTGTGGGTCCATCCAGGAGACAGGGTCAAAGTCATAACTGGAGACAACCAGAATGTACATCCAAAGGGTTCCCTGCAAGGAGAGAAGCACAGGTGTGAGGTCCACCCAGGCTGCGGAGCTAGAGATGAGTCTGGAGACGTGCACTCCTACAGCATAGCTTAGGCAGGACCAACACCCCTGGGGCAGGCTGAAATGGGCAGCGTGAGCCCATGCGCAGGGTGCAGGGAGGGAGTCCTCAGGGGTGACTGAGCAGGGCCGGTAAGCTTTAGGGACCTGCCCTAAGGGCTTTCAGGGTCTGGCCTTTTATTCTAGACACCAAAAAGCTCTGTTATTCCTAGGGATAGAAAAAAGGCTGGCAAGTTTTTTTCTATACATGTACCACAGTCTGTCTGTCTGCTACACTTTTGTCTCCTTATGCAGGATATTTACTAGTGATAATCCCAGGGGTAGAAACGTCATTGCCTTGAAACTTGTAGCAGGGACTTTCCTGCCTTCATGCAATGCAGACAGATATTTTAACATCCAGACTGCCTCAGGAATTACGTAGTACTGTAAACAGCCTTCTCATCTCTTGCCATGTGCACAAAATCTGGGACAAATAGCAGTTTCATCTCAGTTAATGCAATAAATTTTTCCTCTGGTTTCTCATTGTATGTTACTGCACAGTTCTCACTGTTCCTCTTTCCTGTCCCTGGCTGGATATGTTGCCAACAGCGTGAGGGCATTAGGAGCTGGAAGGTCATAGATTGTATCCTGCAAGCAGATGGTGGATTTCAATGGAGTACAGAAATTGATATCAGGAGATCCTCATATTAGTACAAAAATAGCTAAAAATTTCTCAGGAGAACATTTGATAATCTTCAATGGAATATGTGGAAGAGGGTGAATAGCAAACCCGTTTTTCAGAAAACAGCATTGCCAGGGAAGGGTGGCATAGTTTTCCTGATATTGTAATTCCTTTGTTGTTTAGTTGGCTTTGAGATTCATACTGACACATTTACATCTAGAGGAACTGTGACAGGTTTGAGGTTTTAAGTACTTTGTTTCCTATTTACAGGAATGCCTCTATTTAGTAATAGGGGCATAGTCAACCTATTTATAAGTGACCAGTTATTAAAAGAACACTGATGTAAAGATATATATATTATATATAGTATTTAAGGAAATAGTTACATTTCGGATAAATGCTTATTGTTCTTTATGGGTAGATGACTACATGTAGCTTCTGTGTCATTGCTGTCTGCCTAGAACAGTTGATCAGAAAAAACTGTCTTCTATACTTTTTATATCATAAACCAAGACATAAAATTAATTGATTGTTGTCTGCTTAAATAAATACTTGGCTGCTTCTGCGTTACTGGACCACCTCCTTCCAGTAACTTCCTTTCATTGTTCACATTGGCAAGATGAATGCTTTGCATTGCTCCATGTTTTTGCCTGGTGGCAATTCCAGTCAATACCTGAAATGAAAGGTAAAAGTACCTTGAGACATCTTTTTGGCTCTTTTTCACAATAAATAAATGAATCTGCCTTGATAGACAACTCATTTATATTGGAAGTTACAGTGCCATTTTGTGGAATCATTATGGTAACTCGCTTGAGTTTGCCTTATCTTAACATCCTTTTTTTCCCCTCTTTCCTTTCAGACAAAGCCTTTTCCAAAAGTATTCACCCAACTTTTCAGCAGTTTTCAAGTTTTTCTAATTTGGGTCTGTCCTCTTTTGTCAGTGATGGTGAATTTTCCACAGATAAGCAGAAATCTAAACCACGCCTTCCAATATGCAAGTTGAGGCATGCATGTTGCCCTGAAACACCAATATCACATTATGGCTCTTTCTGAGTTAATTTGGAAGATTTCCTTAAAAAGACAATTTCTTTGGTTTTTACTAGTAAAATAGGCATCCAACTGACAATTTCAGGAAGTTCAGTTCACTATAACAAACAACAAACTTCTTTTTGAAGTCTTGGACCTTTATGCATTGCATGTCTTTTCCTAAATTTAATAGTTATGAGCTGTGCTAAATTTAACAGAGATGGCAAATACAGAGACACATTCAATGGGCATGAAGTACTAAAATAAGAGTTTATTGACCTTTAGGCTCATTTGTAGCCTCATTTTATAGATCAACTCATTATTTGTTATTTGCAGATCCTGACATGTGGTTAATATTTTCTTGTCCTTCGTCTAGCCACCTGGACATATTATCAAACTTGGATAAGATTCAAACAGGAAGTTTCATGTACAAAGACCAAGAAAGAAATGATTTATTATACAGAGTTGTTTTGATTTGTTTTATCTGTAAATCCAATGTGTTCTTCAACAATGTGGTTCTGCTGCTGGGAGCAGTGTAGTGAATAACCCAGATTGTTCTGTCTAGGGACTAACTAGCTCTGTTTACAGTATGTTATTACTCATTACGTGAATTGCAACAGCACTAAATAGGTGTTGTAATAGACCTATGCAGTTTATGTCGGGTACTCTTTAAATAGGATGCAGTCAATAACAAGTGCTGCAATTGCTTGTGCAAAATACTAGTGAACTATGTTAGTTAGCTACAGAATCATTAGATTAGCAGCAGCGAAGCAAAGATTTTGGGGCAGGACTTTTTTCTTTGTGGTTTTGTCCAAAAAAGCATGCCAATGAAAAGAAGTAAATCATTGGGATAAAAAGTGTCTTGCTCATCACAGACTGAATTTCTGAAACAATTTTTGAATGGCAGGTAGTGGAAGAAAAAAAACAAACTGATTTTCAGGTGGACGTGGGTCAGTATATGAAAAGATTATGATTGTATATGATTGTATATAGATATATAGTGATTATACAGAGTGATTCTTTATGGTGTGAGTTTGTCCAAGAGCAGGGAACTGAAATCAATAACCCAGAAGTCCTTGTGTCCAGTATCAATAGGCATAAAATTAAAGGTTTCTGTATGGTGCTGTCAAGACACTCTTACAACACACAAAAAGCACAAGTGCTGTTTGCTGGAGGATTATTGCCTCTTCATTTATTTTTGAAGCATTGGGTCTTATAGCATGGCTCTAGTTAGCTATTAAAATATACAGTATGGTGCAAAGAAATCGTATAAAGTTTTGCCTTTACTATTAAAATTCGTAATATTTGCTTTGAGGGGACGTGGGATATGGAGATTTCCATCTATTTGATCAAACTCTTAGGTAACAGCATGTGTGTGCTAATCAGGTAGTTTAGCTTCTGATCCTGGCCAAAGGAAAAGTCTGTTCTCCTGTTACATGGGAAAAACACTTCACGTGACAGTAATTATAAAATAATTCAGGAATCCAGAAAATGAGTTCATTGAACCTAATCTTCACTCAAAGCTCTTTGGATGTACTAGAAAAGATTTAATCTGTTGCAAATGCAGATGTTTCCATGCACCTCCAAGTTTACATTTTCCTCCTGTCTTTTTCACCCCTGATGCTTGCCCTCCTCTCTCGCTAGGGGCAGAACAGCTGGCCTCCCGACCTTTATATAATTTTATTTGAGTTAGCAGGCAGACCACGCACAAAAGTAGAGAGGTCAGTTTTCTTCTTCCTGTGGCAAGCGTGCTGCTTCATGGTAATAAAGCGAACACCATCAGTGCTGTGGAAGTTACAGAGTCAGTCCGGTTTGTTCCGTGACGAACCAGGTTATCCACATTCCTTAGAACTTCTAGGATGGGTGGCTGTAGCATAAACCTTTCCGAAGATTTCTGTTTTTTGGACTGCAAGACCCAAGCAGGCATGCTGAGCTGAGCTGCGTGTTCAGGCCTTATGGCAGAAGCCCCGCAGGAGATACAGCTGTGGTGCCAGACTGTGTGATCTTAGTGTTGAGCTCACTTCATAGTTGCTTCTGCCCATTCATTGTGTCTCTTCCATCACTTCAGCATTATTTTGTAAGCATATTGGTTTGACTTTCGAAGTAATTTACAGCCAAAGGAAAAGCTCCTTCTAATAGGTAAGGCCATCGAAACATGTTTGTGGGGATTTGCACCTCTATTCTGCCTTTCTTTCTGCTTCCCTTAGTTCATGTGATAGTGATTCTGTTGCACAGGTTGCAGAGGGCTAACAGCAGCTTTAAGCAGTCTCATGAAGTGAGGGAAAAGGATGGGGGAGCGGGAAGAGGTAAGAAAGGAAGGAGTTACTTCTCAGTTTCGCTGTGTCCTTGTTCCAGGACTTAGAGCTGTCTCGGTTACTCTGAGCTCCCTCAGCAACCTTCTGTGTAATGTTTAAATGCTAAAAAGAGAAGGACTGAGAACGAATTTAAGTGTCAGGAGAGGAAAGGATTACTAGCCCATGCCTGAAACTTCAAGGCTTATCATAATTTATACAATAATGATAACATCACCTAGCAATTAGAGCTTTTGGTGAATTCAAATCGTTCTGCAAGCATGTTTTTCTTAAGGCTACCTCTGTGAACTGGAAAATTACTTTAATTGATACTAAATCTGATAGACAGTCAGCTGAAGAGGTAGAATTTGGGGTTTGACAAAAGTTTCTAGAGGGAAGATGCAGAGGTGGAAAACACTTGACACATCATCTATGCTTACAGAGCTCCAGGAGTTGAACTATAGCCCTTCTTTGACAACTTTATGCCGTACTAACCCACTTGTTTATCTCTCTCTAATTTCGAGGCATTAACAATTGTTCTAGGGAAGTGAATTCTTCTGGAACATGTAGTACTATGCCGGCTCTGCTGAGAAACCTGTAGAAAGATATGAACATTTGCTCTGAAATAATTACTGTTTGTAGTGTCATTTTGATTATTAGCAATTCAGGTGCCTAAATGCCTATGTAACAGTCACACAAGTTTTAGCCAATTGATGTTGGATCTTTGTCCCCAGTAGGACATTCTTTTAATGACTAGGTAATTTGGGTGGCCTTAACATTACCTCTCCCTGTGATCCGAGAATCAGGGAGCAAATGATTTAGTGTTTAATGTCTTACAAATACTGACATATATACACATAGTTGACTCTGTGTTCCTAGTGTTCCAGCATGTACATTTCACTTGGGTGTATGTAAAGCTGAGAGAGCCCAAAGTAACACTGGTTGACATGATGGTGAATGCACAAAATGCAGGTCAGTACAGTAAGAAAAGACAAGAGCAGAAGTTTGAGAACTGTAAAAGAGAGTTGTCATTACCTAGTGTTCACTAAAATGTCTGGATCCTATTTGAGGGTATTACCATTCTCTGAGCTTTTTCTGCTTTATTTTTCCCAGATAAATTCTGGAGAATTCTTTTCACTGATGAGACTGGTGGAGCAACTTGGTTTGGAGACTTAGCTTGGACTAGGAAAAGTGAATTTGAGACCTCTGGAAAATATCTATGCCTAGACTGTGTAAAACTTACCTACGTTTGGTTTTCCTAACAAGATTAAAATTCAGTGCAGGCTGGGGGAGAGGCTGAAGAGATTTATGAGATTTCCAGGCAAAGTCTGGACAGATGATTTTGCATCAGAAGTGCATGAATTTTTGATGAAAGTTGACAAGTTTTACCGTAAGAGCTAAACATAGTAGGTTTTCACAAGGTGTTTCCTGAAATATAGATGGTGTTTGTCCACCTATTCTGAGAAAAATATTTTCTAAAGCCAAACTCCAGACACATGCTGAGCTTTTAACCTGCAAGCAGGTACATTTCAGACCTGTCTAAGCCTTTGATATACTGGATGCATAATGGGGCATATCTTACCTGAGAACTTGACTAGAAGGAAGGGAGCTGTATGGAATTTTCTTGCAGGGTCACAGAGGGAAAAAGTGCTGTAAGAGGAACGATACAGCTCTGACAGCTCCAGTACAGATTATTCCCAAGCAAAGGGCTTTTGATCTTTGTTTGCCTTATGTTAGCTATCTGCTTGTTTGATGTATTTCCTGGTATGAATAATCGTTCCTACCAATCATTCCAGTTTTTTTTTTTAAACGTATAACTTCTATCTGTTATTACTGAAGCAAAATTCCAATTTAAGTCAGTTCTGTTACTTTTCATTTCTTAAATTTTATCTAAAGGGCAACATGCCATATCTCCCAAACAGTTTCCAAGAGATAAGTTGTTAATGTAGAGAGTGATTGCAGTTGCCATTTTGAGTTGATGTAAAATGATGTCAATAGTAAAGTTTTACAATTTCTTAAGTAGAAAGAACCATTTGAAAGATATTTTTAAATCAAGATTACTTTAAGATATAGACGTCTTTCTAGAATCATACTAACTATAAAAGGTTGCTGGCTAGGATTTATCTTTTGTGACTGAAATGTAAACCATTCATTGCAGAGATAAAGGAGTTTTTAAAAGGCATATACAGCTTTCGTTCCTTGTTATTCTGCTCTGCTCTTGCTATTCCAAAGAGAATGCACTTTTGGTTTTTTTATGTGTGCAGGATGAAGAAAATGTGCTTAAATTGAAGTGTGAGAGGACAGAACTAAAACAGGACTTTCTCTGTTGAGAATCGTGATTGTAACAAGCAGAATATTTAGTAGTAATTGGAATGACTTGGCAAAAGAGCAGCAGCTAAATTGTTTATGTAAATGGGTGTTACATAAACTTGTTTGATTTTGTCTGTTGTTCAAAGCATTGTGTAGAGCTTTGTTTAGCTTTGGTCTTTTTCTTCAGAACGCATTTGTTGCTTAAGAAAGCAAGTTCAACTAAAGGTGGTGAGTAGGGTTGCTTGTTAAATTTTCTGTGGTTTTTAGAGTAAATAGGGAAGAGGTTTCTATAGAGGAGTGCCAGAGGGACTTCAGTTGCTTTGGTCTTCTTTCAATTCTCCTTAATCCATGTTGCGGGAAAGAAGGAATGATATGGTCCAGACCTTATAAATTGGCACATTTTAATATTTACTTTTGCAGCATTTGCCCACAGATGTGAATTTGTGCTCTTCATATTAATCTTCTCTAAGCATGTTTGACTTTAATGGACTTGCATTCTGCTTCAATGGTTATTCAGTAGATAGATATCTACAAAGATGGAGCTTTTTGGATAATAACATGTCAGACTGCTCACACTTGTGCATAACTAAGTTTGATCATAAATTCACTTGACATCAATGGCATTCATGGTATTACTCCATGTCTCTGCTTGCACAGTTTGTTTCCTCACTCTTTTGATTTAACTGTCTGACCATTTGTATAAATAAACACCTCACACTGTCAGAAACTGTTAGGTGACTGAAACAGATTTAATGTATTGATTATGTTAAGCTTATAAAAAAGATATCTGTAAATTTAAGCTCTCCAGAATTACCGTTTTGTTTGATTTGATTTGATTTTTAAACCTGACAGGTTTAAGGCCAAAATGTAGTTTATTTGAAAGAGGTGACAGAGCAGCTTGTGGGCCTGCTATTGAATGAGATGGGTGCCATGGTGACAGATGATGCAGAGAAGGCGGAGTTACTGAATGCCTTCTTTGCTTCAGTCTTCTCTGCTCAGGCCAGCCCTCAGGAGCCCCAGACTTTACAGATAACAGGGAAAGCCTGGAGGAAGGAAGACTCTCCCTTGGTTGAGGAGGATGAAGTTAGGGATCAGTTAAATAAACTACTGGACATCCACAAGTCCATGGGTCCTGATGGGATGCACCCACGAGTGCTGAAGGAGCTAGCAGAAGTCATCGCTGCTCCACTCTCCATTATCTTTGAAAGGTCCTGGAGAACAGGTGAGGTGTCTGAGGACTGGAGAAAAGCCAATGTCTCTCCAGTCTTCAAAAAGGGCAAGAAGGAAGACCCAGGAAACTACATGCCAGTCAGCCTCACCTCCATCCCTAGAAAGATGATGGAACAGCTTGTTCTGGGCGTCATCTTGAAGCATCTGGAGGAAAAGAAGGTTATCAGAAGTAGTCAACATGGATTCACCAAGGGGAAGTCAAGTCTGACTAATCTGATACCCTTCTATGATGGCATGACTGGATGGATAGATGAGGGGAGGGCACTGGATGTTGTCTACCTTGACTTCAGCAAGGCTTTTGACACCGTCTCGCACAGCATCTTCATAGGATAAGCTCAGGAAGTGTGGGTTAGATGAAAGGACAGTGGGGTGGATTGAAAACTGGTTAGCAGGTAGAGCTCAGAGGGTTGTGATCAGTGGGGCAGAGTCTAGTTGGAGGCCTGTGAGTAGTGGTGTTCCTCAGGGGTCAGTGCTGGGTCCAGTCGTGTTCAATGTATCCATCAATGACCTGGATGAAGGATTGGACTGTACCATCAGCACGTTTGCTGATGACACAAAGCTGGGAGGGGTGGCTGACACACCAGAAGCCTGTGCTGCCATTCATCGCGACCTAGACAGGCTGGAGAGTTGGGCAGGGGAAAACCTTATGAAGTTCAACAAAAGCAGGTGTAGGGTCCTGCAGCTGGTGAGGAATAACCCCATGCAGCAGTACAGGTTGGGGGCTGACCTGCGGGAGAGGAGCTCTGTGGAAAGGGACCTGGTAGTCCTGGTGGACAATAGGATGACCATGAGCCAGCAATGTGTCCTTGTGGCCAAGAAGGCCAATGGCATCCTGGGCTGCACTAAAATGACAGTGGCCAGCAGGTGGAGGGAGGTCATCCTCCCCCTTTACTCTGCCCTGGTGAGGCCGCATCTGGAGTACTGTGTCCAGTTCTGGGCTTCCCAGTTTAAGAAGGACAGGGAACTGCTGGAGAGGGTACAGGGAAGGGCTACAAAGAAGATTAGGGGGCTGGAGCATCTTTCTTATGAGGAAAGGCTGAGGGAGTTGGGTCTTTTTAGTTTGGAGAAGACTGAGGGAGGATCTCATCAATGTTTACAGACAGTTAAAGGGAGAGTGCTGGGATGAGGGGGCCAGTCTTTTTTCAGTGATACCCAATGATAGAACAAGGGGCAATGGGCACAAACAAATATAGGAAGTTCCATCTGAACATGAGGAGGAACTTCTTTACTCTGAGGGTGGCAGATCACTGCAACAGGCTGCCCAGAGAGGTGGTGGAGTCTCCAACTGTAGAGACATTCAAAACCCGCCTGGACGCCATCCTGTGCAGTCTGCTGTGAGTGGACCTGCTGTGGCAGGGGGTTGGACTAGATGGTCTCCAGAGTCCCTTTCAACCCCTAATATTCTATGATTCTATGATTCTATGAAGTCTCCATGGGTCAGAAAATTAACTTACTAGTTTGATAATCAAATATATGATTCTCTGAAAAAAAGTTTTTCACACAAAACTCATCTCTACCAATTTATCTCTGTATATCATTTAATTATCTGAGAGAAGATCCAGTTGCCACTTGAAAAATTATGATCTCTTTGTTTTTCATATGGTACTATCATAGTTGTCTGCGCTTACCCATTTGGACAGTTTCATACCTATCACCATTTAATAAGGCCTGTAGCCTGAAACTTCAGAATTCGTGGTGCTTCTGTTGGAATTTATCGTATTTAATGCAATTGCAAGTGGTATTACTCAAAACACACTTTTGTGATTTCTGTTAAGGTGATTATTACAGTACCTTCTGACCCTAAACTTCACAGATTAAGTGTGTATAGGAAGAAAATCTCATCTACGTGGCTTCCAGTCATCAGAATAGAAATAATTCTGCTTTTGTGATTTCTAGGTTGTTGTGTATGGCAGATTTCACAAGAGCTTCGCAATTCCTGTTATGTAGAGACATTGTCAGTATAGTATATCTACTGCTATCTTTTTTCTGCATAGCTTACGTATACTCAGTGTAAGATTCCATAAAACATAAGCTCAGCATGACACTTCGTTGCATCAAGTATGACACTATAGACACTGTAACTGTGTCAGTGTTTATTATTATTATATGATTTAGTATTGTATAATACTACAGTTAAAAGCGTGATTTATAAATATAAGATGTCTGTTGATCTTTCTGCTTTGTGTAATTCAATGTATTTCTTCCTCTTTAGGCTGTGCTGAGTCCTCTTATAGCAATCGCACTGAAAATATCTCAGATTCATGAGAGGACAGGGCGAAAGGGACCCACTGTCATCACCTGAAGCCGCAGAAGATTGTTCAACCAGGGCCAAAAGAGGAACAGCAAGGAAGAGACAGGACCTTGCTGAAACATGTTAGCCATTTGTGCCTTGTATGATTTTAAAAGTTTTCTTGGGGATAGAGGTAGGGTGGGAAGAAAAATTCAATATAATACTGAGCATATTCATTTGCATTGATCTCCAAATACAATACTGTATTGACTTCTTTGTTTTACCTGCAATATCTTAATTTCAGATAACAGTATAGCCAAAGAAAGAGGCCTTAACCTTCAAATGTTGTCAGCAATATGACAGAGAAGGAAAACTACTTGTTTTTGAATGCTATGATAAAGGTTGGGGCAATTTCAGCTAGGGAGGGAGGGGGAGGAGTTGCAAAGCAACGGCATGCTTGGTGAATGTTTTTTGGGATCCTTGTCACCTTCTTGTTGGTTTACGAAGACATACACAGAGCATGTCTGAGGCATAAGGACATGGAAGGCTTTGCAGGAGGTGCATTTTTTAACCTGACACCACTCCTCCTTTCCGGTCTCTCCTGTTGTTCACAGATGCACGCTGGCAGCAGTGTTGTATGCACACTTGCTTGCACATGCTCCCAAAGAAGGGGTTATCCCATAATTTTTTTACCCCTGCTTTTAAAGCATATCAATGTGACTCGTGCCTTTAGATTTTCCTGATTTTTTGACTCTTTGTGGGTTTTTTCCTCCAAAAGGAGACATTTGTGCTATAGAAGCTGATTGTGTCCTTCCAGCAATATGTCGGATGTGGAATCTGACTATCTTTTGCAATATTCCTCGTGTCAGCAGGTGATATTGGTGCTTACTGTGTTTGAAATGTAATCATTGCAAGTTCAGCAATTTTTCATGAAGGCATTACTATGGAAGTTTTTTAAGTCTTTGGAACACTCAAGCTCCACTTAGCACAAAGTGGTAAGTGAAGCATGTAGCGGAGAGGAAATGAAAACAAACGCTAATGAATTAAATAGAAATACTTGTCTGATTTACCAGCTGGATGCAGTTTCTGTTAGATTCTTTGTAACAGTGGATCATGGAATAAAAGTTTGGGGAGTGCAAAGGGAGAAAAGACGTGCCGGCATAGATCTGAGAAGGATATTGGGGATATGGACATCAGCATTTTTCGGCTTGTGAGATGATACTGCAGTTCTAGCTACAATACTGTGCTCTGAAGAACAACACAAACACTTCATGCATGTGGCTTGTTTGAAAGCTTTGCTTCCTTGGGAACAGTGTGGTCACTTGTATCATGTGTCAAGGTGGCTTTGTGCAACTTGCCTCTTTGCAGTGTGTTTCAGTTCATTGTGGTTGTCAAATTTTAGTGCAATTTATATAATATTGCAGCAAAAGAAAGTGTTTTGATTTCTTTCAACACTTCTGTCAAAAAATTGCTATGGCACTTAGAACACAATAAAGAGTAATGCTGTATTTCTGTCTTAATATGTAATTGTTGACAAGACACACTGCACTTTCAAGCATCCTAATAAAACTGCCTTTAATACAATTACATTATCTACTTAATTGACTCTAAACAAATGAGTTCGTAATGTTCTCACATAGTATTCTGCCTTAGCATTCAATATTCCCGTAAACCAAAAGAAATTTTAAGGGTTTAGTTCTTTTTATAGACACTTTTTTTTGAGACAACCACGGCGTTCTCACACAGTTCGGACAGCTGTTTTTGAATGTAGGAATATTCATATTTTCAGAAACCTTCTTTATCTAATCTTCTGTTTTTCTTACAGATCAAACTCCTCTAGGTGCAGGACAGTAAGCTTCTAATGAGTGGATCACACATGGTCAAGCACAGACATACTCTAGATTGTGACACTTGGTTCAAATTACTGGTGTGCATGAAAGAATGTTTTGAAAGGCAGTCTGAGAACTTCTAAAATCTCTTACACGTTCTCTGACAATGAAATAATTCTTGATTACGTGGTGAACTAGCTGGTTTTCGTACCAAGGATCCCATTTGCCCAGCTTTTGGAACTTGCACTTCGAAAAGTAGATGTACTGAAGCCAGGTGTCTTTCAAGATGTGGTGGGAAGACTCATGAGGAACAAATCAGGACTGTGTAGAAGCATACTTGTGCTTTTTTCAGAATGTCACTAGAGCACTAGCCGCAGTAGATGGCAGTCTGCTTTCATGAAGGCAGTCTTCCTGAACAAAGGATATATTTTAAAATCTCACTTTGTTCTGGGCTTCAGAAACAATAGTTGTGCCTCTGTACTGAAATGGAGAAAAGGGCTGTGTGTGTGGTTTTGAACAGCTGTCAAACAGCAGACTTCCAGAACTAGCCTAACCCCAAATCCACTCACCATCTGTTTTTTTATGATGACTGGTGATATTGATAAAATACAACAACGGGTATTTTCCATCAGTTAATTGCTTTTCTCTGCAAGAAGATGAGTAAAACTCTGTAAGGCTGAAGTACAGTGTGTATCTTTATATATGATGGGTTAGGGGAAGGACTGTAGCCGTAATCTGATAACATGTGCTGCATTTCTTGAGGTCTTTTGCTTACTGTCATGAGACATGAATGCTTGGAAAGGAGCAACATACATGAATTTACAGAGATGCAAGGCTTCTGAAAACAGACCATTCGTCTAGCAGAGGGAAAACTATTATTAATACTGTTAGTCTTATCACAGTATCTAGGCGCTATGACAGAGACCCAGACCGTTCTGTGGTTATTGTTGGATTAGCAGTTTTATCAAGTCTGGAAATTGCAGGATTCCCATGTTGTTCAGCTGTGATTGCACTAACATTTATTTGGACAGTCATTCTGTTTTCCAAACCATCAGGTTTTTCTGGACCCAGCAATATAAAGACATACTCCCAGAACACTAGAGGAAAAGGAGAAAGAGGAATTCAGAGACCAGTGACAGAGAGAAAAATTTCAAGGTACATTAGAAGAGGGATGACCAAGAAAGGGCTTGGGTGGGTCCCAGGAACATAGGAAGAGGCAGCAGATGGTAGAGAGGATTAGGAGGGGACAAATTGCTGGATCCAGCTGGAAAGAGAGAGATATGATAAAAGAACACTAATGGCACAACAATGGATTTGAGAAAGGGAAAAAGAGATTAAAGATGGTAAGGGAGCATAGACTAAAAATGAGTCAATGTTCAATACTAAAGAAAACTGTCTATAATCTCATCCCTTTAATTACAGTGTACTGTAGCAACTGCTGTCATAATTTAAGATAAATAGTAAGTCTGCACTAGGGGGAAATGAGGGTGAATTTGGAGCAGTATGAATTGGTGACTCTGACATTACTTACTTTAACAGTTTACAAAAACACTATAGCTGAGACCGAATTACTGAAAAAGGTAGAATAGTAGTGCCAATGTGAGCAGAAGCAATAAAATGTTTGATGTCTCTTTGGGGAACATGGTTGTGTCTTTACCTCAGGCGTCTGTTCTTCAGCATCAAGTGGTTTGAGCTAAATCAAAATGACAGCAAATTCACCTGTCAGCACAGCTAGATGGTTATTACATTTTCCCTTGGGAGAAGTCCCTTTCTGTGAGGAAGTTAGTGGCAAGATGAGAAGCACATTGTGTTCAGAGATAAGGCAGCCATACTCGCCTGAACCGCAGGATCACAGAATCCTTGAAGCTGGAAGGGACCATCTACTCCATTGGGACTGGAATCACTGAATCCATCCCCCAGTTTGGAGCAGGGTCAAGTAGAGGAGGTTGCCCAGGACCATGTCCAGTTAGGTTTTGATTATATCCAAGGGTGGAGACTCCAGAACCTCTCTGCGCAAACTATTCAAGTGTTTGACCACTCCCATAGTAAAAAAAAACCCCAACTTTCTTGAGTGTTCAGACAGAATTTCATGTTTCAGTTTGTACGCATTGCCTCCTGTCCTGCCACTGGGCACCACTGAGAAGAGTCCAGCTCCATCCTCTGCTTTTTGTCGCATCATGTATTTGTAGAAACGGATAAGATTCCTCTCGAGCCTTTTCTCCTCCAGGCTAAACACTCCCAGCGCTCTCAGCCTCTTGTCATATGACAAATGCTCCGGTCCCTTGATCTTCATGGGCTCTTGCTGGAGGTACTTCAGTACGTCCACGTCTCTCTTGTACTGGGGAGCCCAGACCTGGTCCCAGCACTCCAGATGCACCCCAGCAGTGCTGAGCAGAGGGGAAGGATCACTTCCCTCCACCTGCTGGTGATGCATTTTCTAATGCATCCCAGAATGCCGTTGCCCATCTTTGCTGTGCAGGTGAGTTGCTGGCGAGCGATCAACTTTTTGTCCAGCATGTGACCACCAGGTCCTTCTCTGTGGAGCTGCTTTCCAGCCCACGGACCCTGGTAAGTAATGATGCCTTTGTTTATTCCTCCCCAGGAGCAGGACTTTGCATTTCCCTTTGCTGAACTTCACGAGGGTCCTGTCAGCACATTTCTCCAGACCGTCGAGGTCACTCTAAATGTCAGCAAAACACTCTGGTGTGTCAGCTTGTCCTTCCAGTGTTGCATCACCTGCAAAACTGCTGACAGTCCACTCTGCCCCATCATCCAGATTGTTAAAGAAGATGTTAAACAATATTGGCTCTAGTATTGATCCCTGTGGTACACTGGTGGTGACTGGCCTCCAGCTGGACTTTGTGGCAGTGGTTACAACGCTCTGGGCTTGGCTATTCAGACACTTTTCAATCCACATTACTGTCCACTTATCTGCACCATATTTTGTCAGCTTGTCTATAAGGATGTTATGGGAGATGGTGTCAAAAGCCTTACTAAAGTTGAGGCAAACAACATCCACTCCTCTCATCTCATCCACTGAGTCATCTCATTGTAGAATGTCATGAAATTAGTTAAGCATCATTTCCCCTTCATAAATCCATGCTGACTGCTTCTAGTCACTTTTTTGTCCTTTATAGATTGCGTAAGGGTTTCCAGGGTAGGTTACTCCATCACCTCCCCATGGACTAAGATGAGGCTGACCAGCCTGTAACTCCCCAGGTCCTCCTTCTCTTAAAGACAGGAGTGACATTTGCTGTATTCCGGTCCTCAGGAACCTCTCTCAGTCACCACAGTCTTTCAAAGATAATGAAGGGTGCCTTGCAATAGCATGACCCAGCTCCTTCAGTGCTGTGCATGCATCTGAAGTCATCCCATGGACTTGTGTATGTCCAGTTAGTTTAAGTGTGCCCTAACCTGATCCTGCTCCACCAGGCTAAGTCTTCTTTGCTCCAGACTTTTCCTCTTGCTTCGAGGTCCTGGGATTCCTGAAGGCTGGTTTTACCAGTAAAAATGTGGGCAAAGAAAGCATGAAGCACCTAAGCGTTTTGCATGTTCTCTTTCACCTAATGTACCTGTAGAACCTTTTCCTGTTGCCCTTCACATTCTTCAGCAGTTTCAACTCCAGGTGGGCTTTGATTTTCCTCATCTCATCCCTGCATGATTTGACTCTATATCTTGAATATGTTTATCAACAAGCTGGACGAGGGGATCAAGTGCACCCTCAGGAATTTTGCAGATGACACCAAGTTAGGTGGAGTGTCAGCCTGCTTGAGGGCAGGAAGGCTCTACAGAGGGATGTGGACAGGCTGGATTGATGGGCCGAGGACAATGGTATGAGGTTCAACAAAGCCAATTGCTGGGTCCTGCACGTGGGTCATAACGATCCCATGCAGTGCTACAGGCTTGGGGAAGAGCAGCTGGAAAGCTGCCTGGTGGAAAAGGACCTGGGGGTGTTGGTCAACACCAGGCTGCATGTGAGCCAGCAGTGTGCCCAGGTGGCCAAGAAGGTCAACAGTGTCATGGATTGTATCAGGAATAGTGTGTCCAAGGAAGTGATTGTCCTCCGGTACTCAGAAGTGGTGAGGCCACACCATGAATACTGTGTTCAGTTTTGGGCCACTCCCTACAAGAAAGACATTGGGGTGCTGGAGCGTGTCCAGAGAAGGGCAATGAAGCTGGTGATGGGTCTCGAGCACACGTCTTAAGAGGAGCAGCTGAGGGAACTGGGGTTGTTTAGCCTGGAGAAAAAGAGGCTGAGGGGGGCCTCCTTATCACTCTCTGGAGCTACCTGAAAGGAAGTTGTAGTGTGGTGGCGTTCTGTCTGTTCTCCCATATAACAAGAGATGGGACAAGAGTAAACAGCCTCAAGTTGTGCCAGGAGAGGTTTAGATTAGATATTGGGAAAAAAATCTTCACTGACAGGGTTATCAAACATTGGAACAGGCTGCCCAAGGAAGTGGTGGAATCGCCGCCCCTGGAGGTATTTAAAAGGCATGTAGATGTGGTGCTTTGGGACATGGTTTAGTGGTGATTTTGTCAGTGTTAGGTTGATGGTTGGACTTGATGATCTTAAAGGTCTCTTCCAACCTAGGTGATTCTATGATTCTACAATGAACAATTCTTGAGCTTGAAGGTGGTGATGATCCTTGAAAATCAAACAGCTGTCCTGGAGTCCTCTTCTCTATAGGGCCCTAACCCATGGGGCTCTTCCAAGCAGATCTCTGAAGAGATTAAACTTTCTTCTGCTAACTTTGGACCTGCATTTTGCCCTTCTCCCTCCTCTAAAGATCCTGAACTGCACCATCTCATGATCATTGCAGGGAAGGTCTTCACTTGCCCACTCATTTCTTCTGGTATTGTAAATATCAGGACAGCCATGCACCTTCATGTTGTCTGCTCAGTCACCTGTGTCAGGAAGTTGTTGTCAATGAACCGAAAGAACCTGTTCTGTCCTGAAGTCTTAGTTTGACCTGTTCATATCCTCCAGTCCAAAGAAAACTCCTTTTAATCTAAAACTCCCAGGTGTTATTCTTGGCATAGCTGACTTCATACTAGTAAGTTTGATCAAAAGTAAACGATTTAAAAGCTTTTGCTGCTTTAAGATTGTTGTAAATTTTGAGCTAATTGCCCGCATTATTTTCCAGTAAGCTCATAGCCAAATACTTCATGAGCTAAAAAGACAAACTGAAAACCAAATTGTATTGAATAAAATATTAGGTATTAACCTTATTTTTCTCCTTATCTTGATAACCTTCATGTCTCAAATACTTTTTCCATATTGTAGGTTGAAGATGTAGTTATCTTTAGTTTCACATTTCCAGGCTCATTGAGACCTCACAACATCTGCAGAAGGCTGGAGTTAAAAAGGGACACTGCAGGACTGCCTTGGGATTGGGGGAAAGGAAGAGAGGATTAGCTCTTCCTGATTATCCATAAACTATGTGGAAAGAATCTGAATGTTGTTTCCTTTAGCAAGCTGGTCCAAGAGAAACCTTCAGCAGCTCTCCTGCTGTGCCTGCTCTCAGTTACCTGTAGTCTCAATCACTTCCCACTCGTGTGTCTTGCATTAAAAGTTATCTGGTGGAAAAGTTAGATTTCCACAGGGGAGGAAAAAAAAAAAGGTTGAGCTAAGACAGGACAAGCATTTTGCCACAGGATATCTCCCGGTTAATCAGACTCATCTGCTGTGACTGATCCCTGCACCAATACTTGTGCAGTGTGCACAGCCTTCAGGATCCGGGGCCTTGGAGTGAAGAAGGAAGGCATTTCAAGGTGCGGATATGGCAGTGCTAGGAGGTAAGAACATAACAAGGTCACTTCGCACAGTAGATCATCACTTCAGCTATTCGGGAAATAATGTGCAGCGCTCCTCTGACATTGGCCATTCTCTTCTGTGCCGTGCCACTTCTCAATCACTTTTAAAAATCTTTGTATGGTGATGGTGTGTTCTATCAGCCTCTGTCTTTTTCAGTGACTCTTTTTTAGCCTGTGATTGTTTTAATACTTTTCTCTTCCTCTATTGTCATGAATTGATTTTTCCTTTCTCTGTAGTTTCTTCATCCCATTTTATCCTGCTTTCCCTTCTCATTACATCAACTGAAGGATTCGAGGTCCTTCCCATAAAGGATGAAATCCTTTGGAAGAAAAAACTGATACGATTGTCACTTCCCTGGCCTTAGGCATTGTTACCGTCACCACCATGGCTTGCATTTCTAATGTATATGCAGCCATAATGCTAAAGTTGTTTTCTTTGCATATGTGGGCATCTGGAAAGTGCAGTAACTTTTCTGTCTCACTGGATCTGCAACAAAAAGCAAAACTCCACCGATAGTTTTGGAGGTCCAAATCTGAGTGAACCTCCATGAACTTTTTCTTGTTGTCTAGAATTATAGATCACAGTGGCCTGGATGCAAATTTGCTGCAGTGATTTTGTGGAAGGAAGGAAACATGTAACAGAGGAAGGATGAGTCCAGGCGTGTCCTCATTCTGATACTTGTTCCCTAACCACAAGGCCACTTGTTTCAGAAACAGGATACAGGACCTCTTTTTTAGTTTCCACAGTCCTGAGTAAGCTGTAGTGGAAGCAACTGCTTTTAGAGACAGCTGAGGGGAGTGCGTCAGAGAAAGTTTTTCCTCCGACAATTGCTAATTCCCTTTGAGGACCTGGGGGCATAACCAGCCTTGTCTTTATAGCAGCTAGGAAGCATATTATGTGTATCGTATCATGTGCTTATCCTGAATCGTGGACACCTTGTATCATATAAGCAAATGCATGGCATTTGTTTTAAATACAAAATTTATTAATTAATTCAATAGTAAACACCAGCTATCAGTACCCCAGAATAAAATAAGTACGATACAAAAATAATCAGTTACAACAAATAATTTACAAATTCCAAACAAAAGCTGAGTTAGGTTTCCCAAGCCAGCTAATGTTACAAAACCGCAAATGAGGACTTTCAGCTGAAACTCCTTGTGAAGACATTTAAGATAATGACAGCGTGGTGCTTCATTTATCTTGCAGCATAAGCAACTCCTATTGCCAATGATGTTGACTTTTGTAAGATAACAGTGTGATCATTTCTACCTCTATAGAGATTCATCCTGCTTTGAAGTACTGAGCCCTTATATATATATATATATCTTCTCCAACTCCACTCAAACACACAAATGGTCAGCGCTTCTCCAGGGCAGTGTTGCCCCAAGTGATGTACTGTTAGGCATCACTGACACATGTCTTCTTCCAATTTTCCCCATTTCACGGATGCAGGATTTTACCCACTGCCTGTTTCACACGTTCTGACAGGCATTGCTGTTTCTGAGGTCCCCTGGCAATCTGTATCCTGTTGGTAACTGTTTTCTTGTGTGGATGGATGAGAATTTGACTCACGTCCAGGGCTAGAGTCTTGGTCAGCTGTTTGCTGCTGCTGTAGCTGCTGCACAGATAATTTGTAAGGTGGTGGCTGTTCCTGCTCATTCGTTTCACTGATGAACTCTGTGTTGCTTTCGCTGTACAGAGGCAGAGGGATATTGATGACTTCTTGCTGTTTTAGTGTGGAGGCAACTGGCAGTGGGAAGGATCTGTGTTGTCTTCACAGGAGAGGAGATAGAAGTCAGGCCTGAAAAAAAGCAAACCGAAAAGAAACACTCCGTGGTGCAACGTGATTTATCTCAGAGAGCTTGGTTAGATGCTTTACCTGGTATGTTCCCAAAGTTTAGATGAGGCTTAAGCTGTAAATGGAAACCGAAGTAGGTTTAGATCAATGGAATATATTAATATAAACCAGCTGGCATCATTACCTCTGTCTTTCTGCAAAATGTTTTATTAGAACACAATATTCTCAAAAGACAAGCCTTCCCTGTGACAGTTGCCACCCATGACATACAAACACTCATGCTGGCGTGTATTTCAACAAGTGCCTGAGAAAAGTTTGATTTGGAAGAACAGAGAGGTTCTGTTCTTCTGTCTGAAATAAGTTAAATTAGTGAGTTATTTATTATTACAATAATCATTGTTTTCCACAGTTTTAAAATAAATTTTGCATGTTTCTGCTTACTAACCAAAATTTGCTGAATGCTGTTTTCATAGTGCTTTTGGAGCACCCATTGTGAGTGTTTCTGGTGCGGTTTCCACAACAGTTCAGGAAAAGTAATCTGTATCCAGTGACCCTGTTAAAGACTTTTGTCAGGCCTAGTGCCAGTCGGTTTAAGAAACTCTCTCTCAAAGCATCAAGCTTTGCTCAGAAATAGCAGGGTCAATTATACAAGGAGGCTTTAGCAGGGACCATATAGGGAGCTGAAGCTGCCTGCGTACCTCATCGGTGACAAGTGACATGAGCACGTATCCCACGGCAGCACATCTGGAATCGTCTGCTGAGGTGAAACACATGATGTGCCGGCAGGAGCTCCGTGAAGCTGGCGTAGCTGCACCTGCTCCCTCTGTGTGTGGCTTTAGACTGCTCTGTGCAACCTGCTGCGCTTCCCGTAGTGAGCTTTACCTTATGTATTGTGCGTACCCCGTGCCATTTGCACATTGCTGCTTGCTCTCGCAAATCAAATCTCCCACTACAGTTCTCTCCGTAGATATATAATAAATTGGTTACCTTTATTTATTTACTTATTTTATTTTGTAAACATCTCGTATCACTTTTTTCTTCTCACAGTATGTTTACAAAACAGCATCCCTCCCTCCCAATTCATCAGCAGCAGCACTGCGACACATACCTATCTGTGGTGCTGACACGTAGCTCCCTGCAGCCGGGGCTTCGAGTGAAGATGCTGAAGGGACCCCTGTATTTCAAGACTTCATGGAAAGTGCTCCAGAAAATGCCAGTCACAAGGAGAAAGAGCCTCAAAGCTAACAGGCAATAAAGCACCAGCTCATTATTTCCACATCTGCATGTGGAGGAACTTATAGAAAGGCAAAGGACGCCCATACAAACGATGGAGAAACCGAAGAAGAGCACAAAAGGACGAATGAAAGTAAAACCACATTTTGGCATGTTTCCCAGCAGACACAGGAGTTGGTTCCTCTTTGCTGTTTGTTTGCTGGCTGTCTCAGCTGTGGTTCTCTTCTTCACCCATTGGTATATTGTATACTTCAGGATCAACTGGCCTTTGGACAATTAAGAGAAACAGGCAGTTTTAAGATACTCATTAACTCTATGAGATACTTGTAATCTCTTTTGAGATTAATTTGTAAGGTTAAACCTACTTTAAAGAAGGAAGCAGAAACTTCCTGCACCATTCCTTCACCCCTGTAATCTCTGGAGTGCATACTGAAATGCTGCATTCCTTGCACGTTATAATTTACAATGGTTTACACACTTTATTAGTTTATGAGTGAGACCTGTATTTGTTTGTCTTAACCCCCCCCCCAACAAACACCAAAACCAGTGTTCAGAAATCCCTGTTAAAAGTTTGAAGGGAAAATACTCTTTTTTCTTCATCACGCATTTTTGTCTTTTGTTCAATTTTGGTCTCCTCTCTTTAGCACATTATTCAACTGCCTTGATATTTTTAATAGTCCTTTGAAAAAGGATAAATTTATAGTTTTTGATGTGATATAAACAATTAATTTTGTATGCAAAATGAAAGAAATCAAAATTGTGTAATGTCAAAAAAGGACGTAGGCATAGAAGAAATCTCCCTTGTCTGCAGGTTCAATTGTACTCTACCCTCCTCTCTCTTCCAGCAATACATATTGACTGACTTTCAAAAAGGTCACTGCTCAAAGGTGTGCTGGAACGCCTCTACTCAGTTTTCCAAATATAATTAGACATCTGAAATTCAGAAATGCTTGCTGCCAACAGATTTTAGACCTAAACATTGCTATCTCCAATGCAAAAATTAGCCTATGGATTTTCTCTTGGAGAGTATACCCACTAGTTTTTGACAGGGTGTAGCAAACTCCATAATCAGACATTGACTTGTCAATTAATGTGACCTTATTTGGAACACTGCTAATTATGTTTCTGAATATTTTAAACAATGGATTAATTAACTAGACCTTGCTGAGGTTTGTTGTAAACTCTCCATTGCACACAGTGAGCAAATCAGAACAGGGGACCATTCAAAAAATAGGCTCAGACTCAAATCTTTATTGCAATAATGAGTCTATTGTAGGTATTTTTGGGTAATAAACAACAAGGTAGGTTATGTATGGGTAACAACAAATGATTATGATAATTTTCTGCCATGGCCTATAAGAGGGTGTCTTGCTACCTACTGTGGATTCTTTATTTCACTGCCACAGTCTGGGAGAGCTGTAGGACTTCTGTCATAAATGCAATAAACCTTTCTGATACACTGCTTGGATCTAGATGCTGTAGGTCATTTTTGCAAATCCTGAAAGAGAGAGTCTTGTTTGGTGGGATGGGGAAGGTTCCAGCTCCTCCTACTGTAGACCCTTCCTGCAGCTCAGGAGGAGGAAGCTCTTCACAGGCACCTTCAATAGGGCGCTTGAGCCTTGTGTCTTCCACTTAAAGGGAGTTTTGATTTCTGACTGGCCAGGGGTCCTGAAAGTACTGGGTCTCCTGTCTCACCCTGTCCTGGGCTGTGTCTGTGTGAGCTGCACCATGACACACAATCTCACGTTGTATCTCACAGAAGCTTCACAGTATCTCATGCAACGTTTCATGTCTGCTTGACCAGCGTTGTACTTTTCTGCCCTGTGTTTACCCAGATGTTGCGGATGCTCGTTTACAACAAATCAGAGTATTCATAAGGAAACCAAAGCTGGTACAAAGCTGCTGCACTTTCTGATCAAGTACAATTATTTCAAGCTCCTGCTACCAGTACCACTTCTTTAGTTTTCAAAGGATCTGTCTGTGAAGCCGTTCTCACTTTTGTTTTCAGGATCTATCAGACTGTCGGTGGCAAGAACAAATCTCATAAAAAAATACAATCATTAGGCAGAATTTTTCTTAAGGTGTGTCACTTTTACATCATAGCAAAAGTGAAAACATGGCAAGACCAGCTGCTGCCCTTCCTAAGGAAGGCATTTGGATAAGGAGTGATTTGGGGCGGTCTTCATTTCAGCACAAAACCCTGTCGAAGTTGAAATAGGCCAGGTCTCTCAGCCCTCACCTGTAGGCACCTATACAGCACAGAGGAAGCGTGGCACCATTTCATGTACAAGTAAGAGTGAGTAGCAGCTAATCTGTGGCTGATAAGATAAACCAGGTGACACAAGTTGAGTGTTTTCCACTCTGCAATGCCTTCTCACAATTTCTTCAGGTTGTATTTCCTATAAGACACCTTTTCCTTTACCAAAAGTCATCTATTTATTTCATTATAAGGATCTCAGGATCATTACACACAATAGCAATTCACAGCCATATTTAAATACAACAAATGTCCAGATGCCTTGGATGCACAATACTGTCATACACGTTCCACTTTGGTGTTTTTAACCCTTGATTGTAGCCTGTACAATGGTGAATCTCTCCTTCTCTTTTTATATGATGTTGCTGGTAAGAATTATGTGTTTATCTCTGTGGTTTCGGTTACCTCCTCACAGAAAATGCTAATGCTAATGCTAAAACTATGCTAATAGTTTTGCAAATGACATTGTCTTTCCTGCTCATGGATGAACAGAAATGGTAATTGCTCAGCAAGGCTTCCCCTTGGGAGCTTGGGGCTTGTTCAGGACCTCTGCTCCTGCTTGAAAACTGCTGGCCTGCTCGACAGGGGTTTCACCTGCCTTTAAAAATGGGTATGAGCCATGTTAAGCACCGTGCTGACTTCCCATCGTGCAGACCTACCACTAGAAAAAAGTGTCGCAGGGTCTTGAGCCCCGCATCTTCTCCTGCTGCCAAAACAATAGTTTGATTGATGCCCGCACTAAGTATGCCCTTCCAGGGGGGACCTGGCGCCTGTCGCCACATGGAAGAAAAGTTGAAGCACTCTCCCCAGGCTGGAGCCAAGCAGTTTTAACACGTTCCTGGGCCACCACCATTTTTGCATGGGTAAGGGAAAACTGACTGTGAAGCACTTGGCAGAGAGGCTCAGACCACTGCAGCACCGGCAGCGCGGGGTGCTTCCCCAGCAGCCGAAATGCTGCGTGTGAGCCCGGCGTGGGCGCAGGCAGCCGTGAGTTATTTCTCAGTGTGACCGCTTTCACTGCACCCTTCATGGAGGAGGCTGAGGGGGGACAACCCAGCGAAACATCATGTTAACACTGCGGGTAAGACTGCTGAATCGCTCAGCCTTTTAGCAGAGTGTAGATACAAAAAGGAGCTGAACCTGTTTATTTGTCTGAGGAGCTCAGTACTGTGCGCTAGTGTGCTCTGTGCTATTTCTTATGGAATAATTAAAAAAAGGATTACCTTGAATTTTGAAGTATGAATGCACCTTAACTGAGTACCAAGTTAATTTTCTGGTCCTCACAGTAAGAAAAAACTCCTGTCTACGTTCCTCTGAATCTTGAGTGTGCACATTTTGTAATGAGCTATAAAATTTTTATCTTTTTGGAGTGGAAGTTTACAGTCAATCTTGTTCACAGTGAGCACTCCTGTACTGTGTTTTCTTCTTAGACAAAGGTGAGTGAATGCTGTATTGGTACTTTTAATGGGTTTTAGTTCTTTTATAATGAAGGCTCCCTATAGAGAAGATGAATTCTGCTCCTGTCATCTCACAGTGAAGGCATGACTTCATGTCATGCTTGTACTGCTCTGAAAATGGCTGTAAGTGTGACAAGTTCCTTTTCCACATGCCCTCAGTTCATGTGCCAGCACTGCAGGCAGGCTGCAGGCTGTTTTTACAGGGATGCCTACCAGATTAATCCTCCATGGAGTGAGCTTGCACATTTTCTGGAAGATGTCTTCCAGCAACCCTTGAGGACAAGCCAAGATGGATGTACAGATGTATGTGTGACAGATCCATATATATATATATATATACACACACACACACGCATACATGGAGACATTGACACGGGAGGGAAATGGGCATAATAACTGCTAATAACTGATAATAACTGCTGCTCTCTGAGAGGTAATATCATCTCATTTTTTCCCTCTGTCTTGTCAAGATAAAAGAATGATAGAATCATTATGGTTGGAAGAGACCTTTACGATCATGAAATCCAACCTAACTGTAACTGCCAAGTCCACCACTAAACTGTGTCCCTCAGCACCACATCATAGAAGCAGATGAGGTTAGTCAAGCAGGACCTGCCTTCCATAAAACCAAGCTGACTGGGCCTGATCACCTGGTTGTCCTGTATGTGCCATGTGATGGCACTGAAGATGATCTGCTTTACCATCAGATAAGGCAGCATTGAATAGTATCGATGTCTGACAGGCACCAGGCTAGCTTCAATAAAGGATATACACATCTAAGCACGAGGTGTTTCCATCCATAACCCCGGGTTAGCGAGCCTAGGAAGCTGACATTAAGCACTTGCGTGCCCTGAGCACGCAACTCCAAGGAGTTGAGCAATTTGGACTGAGAACTGGAGCAGCCCTGAGAGGTGTCCAGCAGCTTCCAGAAGAGACAGTGGGAGGCCATACGTCTCCTAGTAAGCAGGTTTCCTAGATGTGAAACTACCCCAAAGCTCTGAATACCACTCATAGGTTGCTCCCTGGCTGCTTAACCTGGCGCTGATGGGTATTACAACAAACATGCAGCTCACACCTTCCTATACTGCTTGGTAAGGTTGAAGCTGTAAAACACAGCAAAAATTCAGCTGCAAAAGCAAATGGTGAGCACAACAAATGGATCTCTTCCCTTAAAAGAGCTGTTCCACTGGAGAAGGCATAAAGTGGAGTAGCTTCCCACTATTGTGAGCTGCCACTTAGCATGTCTGCAGGTGCAGGTTTGTCAGGGACCAGGAGATCATGGAAACCTGTTAGTTTAGCCACTGGTTTCACAAATCTCAGGTCTTTAAAGGAGGTGGCCTAGTTGTGACAGAGGAAAGCAGTGACCAGGAGGGGTAAAGCCATGTGTTGGAGTTCAGGGGGTTGTGCAGGGAAGATGAGAGTGGAGGCAGGGAGCACGAGAGGCAGCGGGACCCCTCAGGGGCACGGCAGAGTCGGTGTCACGGGTTGCCCACTCACCAGCAACAGCTGCTCTTCCAGAAGAGTAACTACAAACGCGTAAGCAAGTGACAGAAACACATTAAAATAAACTATTTAAATGGGTGTGTAATTTACATCTGTCTTGGTTAGTATGAAGTCTACCAGTTCATCTCCCTGCTAGTGCAGGGCTCTCTCCTGGGGCACCTTGGCTTCATTGGTCTGCTGTTTCAAATATTCATGAATGTTCTTCCTGCAATTTGTTTGCCTTACAGGGTAACAGATCCAGCTGAATTTACAATAAAATTTTTCCTGTATAATTTGCATTTTCTCCCTGTCTGTTAAACATACTTTACAAAAGAATTTTTCCTACTTCTCATTTTTTTGATGTTCAGATCTTTCAGACCACTCACACACATAAATAGGAATATGGAGTCATTCATCAATATTATCTAAAGTTCAGGTAATTACTGTAATTCATATCTTCTGTAGTACTTGTCCTTCTACTACCACACAATATTTACTGAAATATTTATGTTGCTGAAAACACCTTTTACTTGTTTTCCATATATTGATCTGCACTCATTGATCCGCGTGTTTTAATTTTATAGCTGGAACATGACAGCATCATATCTTGGTGATGCAGGCTAAATTAATTGCTACAGGAAAAGCTGGACAGAGAATTATATTCTGGCTATGTGAAAAAATCTAAGATTTCAGATACATCCCCTTTCTATAGTAGGGAAAGAGATAAGCAGAGATATTCTGAAAAATCTTTAAAGAAGATTATTTAATCTTTGTAACAGTCAGAGGAATCAAAAGGCAGTGACTAGGCTACACCACACATGGGGGAAAGGACAGGTTTGCATGATAAACTTCAGCCTCAGAAAAATAAATTAATTTTCTATCCCAGCCAGTTCCCTAGCAACTCTAAAAAATTCAAGAGAAGTAAGCGAGAGGCAGCCACTGGCAGGAGGCAGCAGGTTTTCAGGAGCAAGCTTTCTTGCCAAGTGCAACGGCAAGACGCAGCGCATGGAGGATTGCTCAACATTGCATGAAAGCCGTGGATGGAGGGGTGACCAGGGAATGAGGGGTTAGCCCCTTGTGGTGCTGTTGGAAAAGAAGAAATAAAGGAAACATTTTTATGGGGAAGCTATGCATCTGCCGATTTTTTCATGTTTGCAGATCTTCCTATTTTCGCAAGCTGCTTTCTGCAAGAGGTCAGTTAAGGCTATGACACAGGTTACGGATATCTTATCCTTGAAAATAGCACTTGATTTCAAATTACTGCATCTCACATAGTAGGTATATAAAGAAAAGGATGAGAAGATGAGAAGCTGAGATAGCCCCATAGTGCAGTTTAGTTTTCAGGGTTCCATTATTTCTCTCATTTTCCCCCACTTAAGATTTTCTGCAATGTTGTTCTTGGCCTTTTTCAACTCTCCTAATATTTTGCAGCTAGATTGTTTTATTGGCAGGGAGTGTCTTGGACTGCATTAGGCTGGATGAGCAGATTTCCTATTTCTCTTACAAAACAGGAAAAAAGTTGCTTCTAATGAGGATCAGGTGGGGAAAGGGAATGGCTAACATGGTGCCAAGTAGAACTGGCTGCAGACCAAGGTCAAAAGGTAGCCGTCCAGACACACAAAAAGCACTTCTTAGGAAGTCTGACTGAAGATGGGCTTAATGGATGTTCCACTGGACGATTTGATGACTGCAATTGTTTTGCAATTTGCATTTTACTTGGAAAGGTCATTGCTTATCCTGTATCCTGTCGAAACCTGTAAGGCAGTTTTTTTGCAAACCAGTTGGTAGATTTATGTCGCTCAGAAGGAAATTTCTGATACTATACACATTTTTATGAAAGCTGTGAAACACAAACATATTTTTAAAAATACTAATAAAACGGAAAATTTTAAAATCAGAAAATAAAAAAGCAGGCATTTTAATGGAAATATGTGGGATGTAGCAGGACAAGCTGCATATCATATGATAGTACATGATAAAAGATAATATCATATTACAGGTCACATGTACTGCTGTTACTGAAAAGTGATATTTTACCAGAAATTTCACGATTGTCTGTTTTGCCCTAGACAAAAATGTATTACTTTTAATTAAATCAAAACTCAGAATTTAAACCTGTTTTGTTTTTCTCTTCTCTCATGTAGCGCCCTTAGCTGACATGATTTATTGGTAATAAATGACTCAAAGGGTATTGAACATTGTTGTCAACATTCAGTGCAGTTTTGCCAATGGGCGTCTCTTTAGCAATTCTAGTATTTGTTAAAAACTTACACTTGAGGGCATAAAAAATGATTTTAAGCTCTGCAGATGTAGTCTATTCTCCATATCATACCTGAATTAATTACAGTGGTTTTGAGAACACAGAGAGTTTAAGAGTGAATGACAACGGAAGCAATCACAGAATCACAGAATGGTGGGGTTTGGAAGAGACCTTCAAAGGTCCAAACGCTGTACCAAAGCAGGTTCACATGGAGTAGGCTGCACAGGAACGCATCCAGGTGGGTTTTGAATTTCTCCAGGTAATGAAACTCTACAGCATCTCTGGGCAGCCTGTTGCAGTGCTCTGCCACCCTCAAAGTTGAGAAGTTTTTCCTCATGTTGAGACGGAATTCCCTGTGTCCCCTCTCGACACCCACCCTTTAGATATTGATAAATATAGAGAAGATCTCCCCCCTCAGTCTTCTCTTCTCCGGGCCAAACAGACCCAGCTTTCTCAGCCTTTCCTCATAAGACAGCTGCTTCATCTCCTTGATTACCTTTGTAGCCCTCTGCTGGACTCTCTCCAGTTCCTTGTCTTTCTTGAATGGGGGAGCCCAGACCTGGACACAGTACTCCAGGTGCAGCCTCACCAGGGCAGAGTAAAGGGGGAGGATGACCTCCCTCCACCTGCTGGCCACACTTCTCTTGATGTGCCCCAGGATGCCATTGGCCTTCTGGGCCACAAGGGCACGTTGCTGGCTCATGGTCATCCTGTTGTCCACCAGGACTCCCAGGTCCCTTTCCACAGAGCTGCTTTCCCGCAGGTCAGCCCCCAACCTGTACTGCTGCATGGGGTTATTCCTCACCAGGTGCAGGAACCTACACCTGCCTTTGTTGAACTTCATTAGGTTTCTCTCTGCCCAGCCCTCCAACCTGTCCAGATCCCACTGAATGACAGCACAGGCTTCTGGTGTGTCAGCTACCCCTCCCAGTTTCGTGTCATCAGCAAACTTGCTGACAGAACACTTTGTCCCCTCATCGAGGTCATTGATGAATATGTTGAATAAGACTGGACCCAGCACTGATCCAAACGTCAAAATTGTGCTTCACAGACCAGTTCCCAACCTGTGAATTTGGTGATGCCTATGCAAACCCAAATGTGTGAACACTGCCAGGGCTGCTCATTGTCTTTGAAGACTTTGTGGTGTTACAAGGTCTAGCTGACATTTGTGAGTGAGTGATTGAACCTCATAAAGGCGTAGAACAAACAAGCAATAAATACTAATACTTAAAATAAGGAGAAGTTAGATATTAAGTTTTAAAATTACTGACAAAATTTTGAGTTTTAACAAATAATATTTTAACAAATATTTAAATTTTCTTATTGGTAACTCACACATTCATGTTTTCCAGGTATTCTTTCCAAATTCTATTGTTTTATTTATTTACTAAAAGAATGAAATGTAGTAATTGAGATAATTCAATAGTTTAGCGTGATGTTGGGAATTGGCTAGTCAGAAAAAATCATACACAAAACAGGACAGTTCCCTAATGAATGTTGCATTACATTTGGCCTATCAGGCTGTTAATACACCTATCAGAACTTGTGTATTTTTTAAAAAAATGAAATGAACATGAAGGATTCTCAGTAGATGCAATGGTTTCCCTTTTAATTTCTTTCTGTCAAAAACAAAATGCTAGCTCCCTGTGTCAAAAACAATAGCAGTACACGTTCTTCTTCTGTCTGCAAGAAGTTATAAAGGAAGGGTCTACCAGCAAAAATACAGGCATGCTGTATTTTTCTCATACCCATGCCTTTAAAAATATCACATCTGACATGATATCTAAGAGCCTGGGAAAGCTATGAACAGAATATGTATTCCTATAGAATCAGACATCATGTTTTTTTCTGTAGAATTATGGGTCAAAAATTGTCATGTGTACAGTGAAATAGAAAGCTTTTAAAATGCAAAAAAACCACTCCACCAAACCAAAAAAAACCTAAATAAAAGGTTTTGCCATTTGTTTACCTAGGCATAAGAATTGAAGCCATAGGTAAAACAGGGTGACTGTCTGATGGTTTGGTCTGAATTACAGGGTATGTAGGGTGGTCATTTCCATTTTGGTCTTCATCAACAATTTGCTCCATAGCAGTGCCTGAAGGACAATCGTATCTGAGTGCCTTCTGAGTACAAAACAATTTTACAGCGCTGCTTAGCAAACATGGATAACTTTGACCCTGCTGAATAAAGATCCTGTGTACAGGAGACGAGTTCCCTTTTGTTCACGCATTAAAAGGGTAGATGGTGTGCTAACTGAAGTGTTCCTCTTACAGGAAGTTTCACAATCCACCATTACAGACATAGGGATTTTGGCAGACCTTTAATTATAAATTAGTATACAATCACAAGTTAGTTAGAAAGCTGTGCTATCATGTGTAATTAGCTGACATGTTTAATAACAGTGTAGAAACTCTTGGGAAAATTTACTTAGGGACAAAGTGTAAAAACAGTATTTTTCATTCAAAGTTTATATGTCAGTTTTCCAAAAATCTTCTGTTTTACGCTTTCAGCTCCAGCTCTGGAGTCCTCAACATAGAAAGGACATGGAACTGTTGGAACAGGTCCAGCGAAGGGCCACTAAGATGATTAGAGGGATGGAGCACCTCTCCTATGAGGACAGGCTGAGAGAGCTGGGGCTGTTCAGCCTGGAGAAGAGAAGGCCCCGGGGAGACCTGATAGCAGCCTTTCAGTATCTGAAGGGAGCCTACAGGAGAGCTGGAGAGGGACTCTTTGTCAGGAAGTCTAGTGATAGGACAAGGGGTAATGGCTTTAAATTGGAAGAGGGGAGATTTAGATTAGATATCAGGGAGAAGTTCTTTACTGTGAGGGTGGTGAGGCACTGGAACAGGTTACCCAGGGAAGTTGTGGATGCCCCATCCCTGGAAGTGTTTAAGGCCAGACTGGATGGGGCTTTGAGCAACCTGCTCTAGTGAGAGGTGTCCCTGCCCATGGCAGGGGGGTTGGAACTTGGTGATCTTTAAGGTCCCTTCCAACTCTAACCATTCTATGATTCTATGATTCTATGATTCTATGATTCACTCCCCCTACATACTTCATTCATACATGAGACAGTTGTTCTAAGGTTAACCTTTGCTCTTTTAATTGAGATTTAAGGGTAAAACATGCTTTTGTGTAAGGAATCAAAGCAAGACATATACCTTCTATAGATACTTCCAAACAGGGCTCAGATAAGCACGCAAAGATAGGACATTGCCCCTATGAACCATGCTGCTCTCCTCTAGGAAAGGCGACGACTACCCTGGGCTGTTGTTTAATCTATCTTTAGCTTAATGGCAAGGAAGGTACTTAAGTACAGTCCTGTTTGCACTGATGCCTAGTTGCCGTTGGCAGCAGGAGCAAAATGAAGTCTCCAAGCTTGGCTGTAAGGCTCCATCAGTTTTTTTAAAAGCAGATTAAAGGTGAACTTTGAAGAAACTGCTGGTAGCTGTTGTTCTAAAGCACAAAAAGCTTACACCTAGCTGTTTGGATGTGCTGGCAGGTTTAATACTAAAACAAGAGTTCCTATCTGCTTTCAAATATGGTTAAATATTATAACATAATTAGATTGACCCTCCTGAAAATCTTCTTGATTGACATCATGCCAGTAGGCTGGCTAAGCTCTACAATCAAATATCAGATACTAACAGGTAGTTAGAGTTTAATTGTTATAGGTGTAATTTTTCAGAATTTTAACTGCGGAAGATACAAGAGCCCTGCTGTAGTTTAGAGGAAGTATCCTGTGACAGTGTTTTACGTAAAACTAGCAAATGGTACCACCCAGCAAAACCCTTCAAATAGTTTTTCGCATTTATTTTTGAGAGTGAAGTTGGTGTCAGAAGTGACAAATACCTGTATTTGTTTCCATAACTGCAGAGCACAGTTTGTATGTGCTTTTGTTTGCAATGGTTTACCCGTCTCTGAGTTGAGCTAAATGAATTCTTCAGAACTCAAGGAAGCCTCATAGTCCATCAGTCATACTGTAAGATTTATAAAGAAGCAGGTTTTCAGCACGTACAGCGTACCTGCTTTGCCAAAGCAAATGACAGAGGTGGAAATCAAAAGAAAGTACAAAATCTAAAGAAAATACAAAAACCCCAAAACATGTCTGTGTCGCACCCCCGCCAACAAAGGCAAAAAAAAAAAAAAAAAGATAAACGTAGTAGCCTAAGCAGCAGTTAGCACAATTGTGCAGTGACTGGGGAAACACATGGGAAAAAGCATGTATAAAACTTCCACTGTGTAAAGTCTTCACACTTTTATGCAAATGAACAAGCAAGCCTGAGGGAGAATTTGTCAGCCGTACTCAGCAAAAAAGAGAGAGGCCAGAGTAATATGAAGAGTCCTAGCAGGTGGAGGTTTGAGATGAAGGTCTGCACTTTGGTGAGTGGACCTGAGAACATCAGCAGAGCATCAGTAGAGTCCTAGTGCTCTTCAATTTTCAGTTCAGAAATCAGAACTGCTAATAATCCAGGCAGTACCTACACGACACTGCTCATTAATGCATGAAGCAAGGAGGCCTACATCTAGATGGCTGCTCTATGGGAAAATGGAGTGCAGGAGACTGATATCCCCCTGATGATTCAAGGAGAAATGCCTGTTAGGACAGCAGGACCTGAAAAACACCACCAGCAGGTGCCTGCAGGGGTTGACAGTCCAATTGTGAAAGCTAACTTTACACCTCCTGGAAGGATCTCCGTTCTTGCAGGCTGATACAGAATACTGTACGGGCATTGCTTGTCATGATTTGAAGAGGTCTTCCCATATGTGATGCAGGAACATCTCCAGACCCACAGAATTTGCATGTTCAAATTTTGCCTTCTTTGTAGACCACCATCCTTAAGCTTAGAGAAGACTAATGGGTACTTCCCACCTTAGAAGAGTCATCTGTCAGGATAGCCAGCAATGGTCTGCAGGAACGGAGCGGGTCTCTCTTGAAGTCATTGGCTGAGCCCTCCCATCAGGTGCAAAGAATTAGAGCTAACACTATTTCTGGTCAAGGAGATAATACAGACTGATCTACACATACCTAAGATAAAACCTGGTCTACGACTGCATGGAGGTCCAAATGCATCAACAGCTCCAGTTGCTGTCAGTTTGGCTTTGATGGCTTCATAGAGGAGGTAGGAACTGTATTCATCATCCATCACCCCACTGCTTACCCCTTGCTGGGATCTATAGCCACAGTGGAAAAAGGTAGCAAAGGTCACCTTTATTCTTTGGGATATAAAGTTTTAAGATTTTAAATAGTACAGCTGACGTACTGGTACTGGAAACTGAGATGGTGGTGATGGCACAGGCAGAGTAAGCGCAAGTGAGAACACAGAGTGTAACACAGATTTTTGTTTTGGACGGATCATTAAGGTATTTGATAGTAATCTGGTGAATGATATGATGACAGTCAAAAAGAAGGTAAGAAATCCACTGTTTTTGGCTGCAAACAAAAGGAAAGTAAGACACATGAAAAAAGTAGCAAGTTAACAGAAAATTGAAAAAAAGGGGGAATAAAGGAAAGGGAAATTTTTCCTTGGCAAACAGCTTAACCAAAAGCAAAGTCTGGATGAGTCAAACAGCAGCTCCACTTTGAACTTGGGACTTAAGAGGAATGATGAGCACATGCAAACAGTATCAAATGTGTTCCGAGTAAGGAGCAGAAAAGGCAGGGAATGTAAGTTGTACCGGACTGACTCAAGTTCCTAGGAACCAACAGGACTACACAGAAAAAGATAAACACTTCACTAAGAACATTTGTGGCTTCACAAGAGTGGAGGGAATAAATCTGCAGTACTTCTGATTACAATCACTGCTCGGTGACACATCCGTAACGCAGACAGATGTGACCATAGGAGGCATCGGGAAAGATCTCTTCTGCAGGGATGGCACAGTGTTAACATCCATACTCAAAGGCAATGATGCCACACACAACCTACATTTTCCTGGTCAAGGATCCTTTGAGCTTGTAGCAGATGCACAAAGGCACTATTAAATAAACAGGTGAATCAACAGCCTGTTGTACAGGAAGCAACTGAAATTGCTGGACACATTGTACTTGGCAAAATGAAAACTGAGAGGCAATATGGTTATTGTCTGCAAGCACATCAACAAGTGAACACCAAGGGGGGAAAAGAGAACTATTAAAATTATCAGCAATAGAAGCACAAGAAAAGAAGTATTCAAAGTGCCCAGGGAGAAACGGCCTGGAAATCAGTAGGCTTAGAAGAGGGAAATCCGTGAGGAAATCCTGTCCTGAATTTCCAAGACACTTTGCATAAACACATAGTGTTTCCATTAGTATCAAGTAGTATGTGTAAATAGGTTTATTATTTTTAAGCAGATTAGCTAGTTTATTATAAGACGCCTCACTTTGGAAACATTGCAGACTGTTCTTTTTTTACAATATGTTATTTGGTTAATGAAGACAGCCATATTTTAGAGGGAGAGAGGATCCAATACTTGTATATTTTTCAAGATTTTCCACCTTTCTAGTTGACGCCATCCTGTCTGATTGCAATCCGCTTTCCTGAATTGTACAGGTACTGATCATACTAACTGAAAAAAGGGAGTGCTTCTTTCCTTTATTCCTAACCCTTGACTCTGCATATTGCCAGAAGTTGGTATGGTCCCCTGTTCTCAACTTATTCTTCAGTATATCCTTCCTTTGCAATTTGCTTTGTCTTCAGCTTCATTTAATCTCCTTTTCTGAATTTCTCTGGATCATTTCCTCAGGAAATGCTGAGGCCAGAAAAGACAATCTGCAAATTATCAATGTAATGAAAAACATGACTAAGAACACTTTCTCACAAGAAAGCATGCTTACGATATTGACAGGGTTTGGCTGTTGAAAACTTTGGTCTTTTCTTTGAATTCTCAGGCACAAAGAACCTCAACATGTAAAGAGTTCTTTTCCAATAAACAGTGTTTTAACTCTGTTATTATTTTTCACACTTGTGATGTTCAGTAAATGATACTGTTTAGCTGAAAACAAACATCAGTGTTTTTAAGAAGAAAACGAGAGTTGCTTTGAAATTACTTGTTATCCTTAAGTGTAGAATGTCTTCACATAAACTGAAAGGGTGCCATATAGATCTTAGACTGGGGGGAGGGAATAAGTTTGTATTAAAAATTCAGCTTTTTAATAATACTTCACTCCCCCACTTCATGCCACTGGTCAATAGTTTTGTTCATTGCAGGAGACCAGATCGGTATCTTTACTGGCTAAAAGATACCTGCAGAAGACTGCTGTCATCCAGTAACTCTTTAAGTTCCCATGAGCCAGTGTTCTTTAAAATCCTGTTTTGATGTAAGGACAACTTTGAGAGGAAGGATATGGACAGTTTGCAAGCCATCCATCCACAGTGGAAGGAGATCAAATCATCTAAATACACACTAGCCTGAAATTACATCTCTATCATATCAAACTAATGAAAGTATAAAATGCATTAGAACCAGCAAGTTATTTAGCATTTTTAATAGCTACTCCCACCAGAGAAGCTTGTATAAAACTGTTCGATTTATTGCGTGAATCATGAAATTAGAGTGAAAGTCCTCAGTACAGTCTCATCACGAAACTCCACCAAATACTCTAGATTTTGATGCCAAACTGGCAAATTTGGGAGTTATTGAAAACTACATTTCTGTTTCTCCTGGTTCTGGAAATACAATTAGGGAATTACATATTAATCAAATTTGTGCACACTGAGTCCAGTACAAATGCACTAGTTTGTGTTAAAAACTGTGAGAAATTAAAGCTTTCTATTCTGAGCTATTTAAGACTTCTGAGCAAAAGTGGTAAAATACTGCTCAGCTTTAAACGAGTAAAAGAGAGTATTTGCATTCCAAGCAGAGGAAAAATCCCTTTCCATGAGGAATAAAAGATAAAAAAAAAAAAAAAAAAAAAAATTAACGCAGAAATCTCTCTGATGTAAAAGATAAATATGGACACTCTTTTTGGGGTTGACAACATTTAAACATTCGGGAATCGCATTGTAGGCTATGAGAAAAATCTGCTCTTCAGCCAAGATTTGGGAAGATTTTGTTTGACAATGTATGTCTGTGGTTGCAGAGTCACATTGAGGAGTTGCTGCTTCCCATGTCTCTGGCTACCCATTGCTGTCCCTGCCCCCCATTGCCCTCTCAGCATGCCAGCACACCTATTCATGCAAAACAGAAACTAATTAGTGAGCTGAGCCAGCTTAAAAATAACTAGTGAAGGGGCTCCGCTGCCAGGTGTGATGGTCTGGTTTCACAAACAGCTTTCCAGTGGCAACACAAGCGTAAGCTGCCACCTCCAATCTGTGCTACCTGCAGTGGTGCCAGCACCAGTGTGTGTGCAGCTCTTCCCTGGGGCAGGTTAGGGAATGGATCCCTCGGAATAACCTGTTTCCTTGGGTGATTTTACAAGCTGCCCAGAGGCATTGTGGACCCTCCACCTGTGTAGATACTTGAAACTCAGCCGGACACAGTCCTGGACAATCTACTCTAGCTGATGCTGTTCTGAGCAGAAAGGTTGGACCAGGTATCTGAGGAGGCCCTTCCAACTTTCGTTATTCTGTGAGCCTGTGATGTGGTTCTTAAGACCCACAGCTACAGTTGTTAAGTCCAGGCTCCAAAAAATAGGACAATCTGCCATAGTGATTCTTGAAGGAAAGCAGATATTATTTGGCAGTTATGAAGCCTACGGGAAAAAGATGAAGCCCTAGTAGGTCTCTAAAAATCACCTTCTAGTCTCTGTGAGAGACTACTTAGGAAGTGATTCTTCGAAAAATTCTTCCAATTCAGTTGCTGAAAGAGAAGAGCTTTGCATAATTTTTTTAAATATAGAGAATATGCATTGGTTTCTATGCTACTCTTTGCAGAATTGCAGAGAGGGATGTGCTATGAACATGGGATGATTAGCAGTGGGTGAGGAACTTTTGAATACCTGCCTCATGGGGGCTGGATTTTGATCCTCAAAGTCATCTCACAAAGGTCACTTGCTCATTTGTTTTTTACCAAGAGGAAAATAGACTAAGCTCTGCTTGTTGCAGAGATGTCCGTGAGTATTACTTACCTTTCATTAAAAACCAGCCTTTTTTCAGTGTAGTTTAAAGTGACATGCAAGTTTGCACTGAGTCTCTCTAGTTGCTTCTCTTTGTAAGGCAACTCCTTGTATCAAATGAACTCCTTATACAAAAAACAAGTGTGAGTGTAAATCCCAGAAGCCGTCAAAGTGAGCAAGTGGGTTAAATCAGTGGGAAGTGAAGGGAATGCAGAGGACTACCACTGCACCATGAATACAGCTGCTAATAGAAACCTCTTTTTAAATTTTTTATTATTATCATAATAACTCATTTCTGTAAGTCCATTATTAACTATAAGTAAGAGAAACCATATTATTAGCACATTGCTTTGGGCTTGGCAGCATTTCTCGTGAGTAATAAAAGTGCAGGGCTGGCAAGATACACACACACGGTGTCCTGAGCTAACCTGCAGGAATTCACAGCTGTGGTCCACACCGATGTGCATCCAGTTGACACTGCCCTGCAGGCACATTGGATACCCATCTCCCAAGGAAAGGGGTAGTCTGTAGACTGCAAGATGGCTGGCATGTGTTTCATTGAAGGCTGTGAATGTCTCCTGTAAAAAAGCATTACATTGGGATTATGAACTACGTATTTTCTGAGATAGCTGCAAGAGTTACTACCTTGCCTTTTTCCTCACCTGCTTTGCTGATTCAGGTCCCTTATCCCTCCCTGCATTTTGTCTCTTACCTCCCTCCCTCTCCTTTCTGCTCACATATTTCTTCCTCTGTTCTCTTTCCCCTCACTTTTATGTGAGTTTCATCCGCTCTTTTCACACAGCAAGGACCACTTATGGAGACAGATGTCTTCCTGCCACCTTGTTTCCACTGGTTCAAAGGGCTCAGGGGCAGGTGCCACACCAGACCTTCCTGATTCTCATGATAAAACAGCCCAAATGCACCTGAAAGTTGTGTTTCTGAGCACAGACCAGAACTGGGGACTGTATGGCTTTTGGTGACTCCGACAAACCTGTTACTTCCACATGCCTCAACTCTGCAGTGAGAAAAAGAGAGAGATTGTATTTCTGTACTCCTCCAAGTTGGTTATGTACCACGAGTGGCAGATACAGCGCCATTCCAGTCCACACGCACTCAGCATGGCTTCCCCTGTCCAATGAACCTCCTTTTTCACACCTCAATTTTAATTCTGCTATATCCCATCGTTCACACTTTGTCACCGAATGAAACATGTTATTTTCAAATAACATTTGTTGCTGTTTAGTTCTTTTTCCTGGGGGAGGGTCAAACTAGAAGAGAAATAAAGAGGTTTTTTGTTGTTACTTTTTTCTAATGCAACTTTAATGGTTCCACACATCCCGCCCACAACTGTGCAACAGCAAATTTGGACTGTGTGACTCATGATCTCACTGTGAGAGATATTTCCTTTGATGTAACTTAAAACATCTTGTGCTGCTAGTGACAACTTTAACATTAAGGCTCTGCTGTGCTCTGTTCGCATACTTATCTGATGAAAGTAAACTATCTTGCAGTGGTAAAGGCAAGCCACCATATCTAGTGCAGTCTAATTACTCATCTTTATGCAGAATATAGCTTTGTAAACCAAACTCCCCCCTCCCAGCAGATTTCTCATTTTAATTAAGATTTTGCTTTTAACAACACAGAAATCAAAATAAATGCTCTGGGTCAAGGCAGAAGAAAGGAAAAAAAAAAGAAAAAAAGGAGACTGTTTAATGTGCCTCGAGCCACGGCTTTGGAAAAACATGAACTTGTTCTGTCTTCTGCAGTGAGTGACATAAATTGCGAATTAAATTGCTTCAAAATGCTTGTGGAAGTGTATGTCCATTTTGAGGGTTTCAACTTACTTTCTTAGTGATCACTTCTTAAATAGCAATCTGAAAAGACTATAATATTCTTAACAAAAATGAAAAATACTGAAAACTTTTCAGTCTCTTTATCTCCCCCACTGACCTGAAATCCTCCTTTCTTAACCCATATTTTCATACGCTGCTGGCACCTTTTCACGCTGTGCGGTTTCCCACCTGATAACTCTGGCCTCATGTGAACAGTGTGAGGCACTGCACAAACACGAGGTGAAAAAAATAACCCTTGGGCAGAAGAGAGGCAATCTAAATATGGGATAAAAGACCTTAGCTGCGTGTAGTAGATAACCGAAAGCGACACAATCACAGTCAAAGAGCCGTACTTATAATCAATAGTCCTAAAATACAGGTTGTCTAAGTTGGAGTTCTCTTCCGCTCTCTTACTGTTTGGGATTGCAGAAAAGCACATGCCATGTACGGAAAGCAAAGCTGACACTGTTACGTCCTACTGCCCAAGTGGAGGCTGGTTTTTTTAACCTGAGATTGAATCCATGATATTGGATTATTGGTAGCAATACAATGCAGACTTTGCACCAAAAATATATCCATGTTGATTATCTGCAAAGAATAATGCATACTCGAGTCACACAGAGCAAACAGGCAGGTAGGAAGGAAGATGAAACCAGGTGGAGGTTGGTCTTAAGAATGATTTATAGGAAAAGACATAAAGAAGCCCAAAAAACAAGATAAAGAGAGAAATTCCGCATGTTACTTAAACAAAATAGAAAAGAACAAAGGTAGGATACCAAAGGTCTGAAATTTGCTTTCCCTTTAGTTCACAATAATTAGGTGGATGATGTTTGGGATACCTAAGTTATAGGTAGTCGTTTGAGAAATCTTAGTAGGTGACTGCTACAAAATATGTCTGTGTCCAAGCTTTTGGGCTACATGGTAAATTTCACACACACCACACCCCCCAATTCCCCACATCTCACCTCCCCCCCGTCCTGTGGATGGCTTCCTGTATATTTTAGCTAGTAAAGATCCTGTTTGTGCTCTGTTGGCCAAGTTCCTCAGTATGAAAAGAGACAGATGTTAACAATACATTAAAAGTATACGCTTTATAGTATCAGGGTTGTTTAGGACGTGTGTGAAGATGCTGGTTTTTAAATCTCTGAAATGCAAGGAAAGACTCTTGTCAGCTAAGCAGGCTTTGGATCAGGTCCTTTATAATAGCCCTCTTGAAAATTTCCCTGTATTATAAACTCAAGGTCCACATAGGATCTAGCCTCTGCAACATCCTTGTAACAGAAATGGTGGAAAATTTGCTGTCCCTGTGTGCCCACAGAGCTGACAAATGCTGCAGTTGAATCTCATCAGCTTATATCCCACACACTTTTTACAGACTGAATCTGACATGAGATTTTGCAGAAAGCTGTGAGTTGGGTTACGTACCTCAACACTACTGGCTGGGTGTGGACCCAATAGTGAACTATTTCTTTGATTAAGAAAAAGACTCTGATGTATTCCCCAAAAGCACTGCATGAACCGGGCAAACAAGCCAACGGGCCCAGGAATCCCAAACGGTATCTCAAGCTAAGCGTCAGATGGAGAAGCTGGGAAGTGGTGGAGGAACTCCCTTTGCCCATTGACAGTGGGATACGGACTAGGAGGGCACAAAAGTGCTCACCACACAATCTAGCAGTCACATCAACAGCCAGGAAAATCTGTTTCTGGGACAGCTGCTGGACTTTTTTGTTATTGGGTGTGTAAATAATGACCCTTTTAGTTGCAGTAATGCTAAGAACCCTTTCAACCTCATGATACAAGTTTTGTGGCTCTGTATGTGGGCCACATGGTGATGACCAAACACCAAAAAAAACCCACTGCAGCATGATTTTGAGAATGGATGCTGTGTGAGAGAGCACATGCAGCTCATTCATATGATCAGCAGCCATGTGGAAGATCATTCCCTTATGAAAAAGAAGACAAAAGTACACATCATAAGCCAGAGAAAAGAGGTAAGCATGCAACTCAGCTGGTACTTTTATGATGGTGGTGTTGAGGAGGTTGGATTCCTGTCCAAATTTCCCCCGCAGAGAATTTAAAAACGGTTTTGTAATTTGTCATTTGGCAGGAGTTTTCTTAATATGTTCAGCCCACAAAAAGACATCTTCTGTCTGCCTGTAATTTTCAACACATTTAGCTTTTTTTTTGTTATCATCTGTACACCAGGCTGGGTAGTCTGATGCTTCCTGCTTCTGGCGGAGGTGCAGTTTTACACAGTTTGAGAAGAGGCCGCTATCCCTTGATAGAAAACCTTGCAAAAACTTGTGTGTAGTCCTCGTGCAGAGCCTTGTTCAGTTCCCAGGAACACCAGGTGTCTGTATGGGCTCTTTCTTCATCAGTGGGTGCAGGGGGTCTGGCAGGCTTCAGCACAAGAGTAGCCTAAGGGAAAAGATGGTTTTCCATTGACTCTCAAGGGAAAAAGGGCCTATGAGGCAGGTAGATCCTTGCTTTGACCATACCCAAATAGGCCGTCAGGTTGTCAAAATTCTCAAAACCAGCTTTGGGGCGTAGAAGAGGGTATGGTTTTGTTTTGTTGATGAAGGGATAGAGGCCAGTAAAACCATAGTAACTTACCTCATCATTGGGGGCTGCTCTGTGGTGCAGACAAAATACCACCTGGAGGGAGGAGTGCTGCAATATTAGGTTGAGGCACATAGACTGTTATGTGGATGTGCGAGGAGAAGGCAGCATGGTATTAGGAAAAGGATTTCTATGGTGATAAACCTCCGCATTTCCATTGCCTTCTTTCCCAGAGTGTAAGATGACTCATCACCATGATCTCATTCCTGTACAATCTGCAGGCCTCCCTTGAAATTTTTACATCATATTGGCAATAGTAACTCTGTTCTTTTGCAAGCCAGAAACCTCCTGGCTAGCTCTGTGCCATGCTGAGAACAGCGTTTGCTCTTCAAACATCATGCCATCCACCCCATAATGTTCTGGTAGTAGAAGAGGCCACACGCAACTTTGATTTTTGAGCAGTGTTGAAAAAATGGGCAGACCATGATATCCGAAGCTTAGGGAATGCTGGAACAAAATACTCAAAGAGTCAATAAAATGTATAATTAGGCCAGTGACTTCCATGTGTACGAGTTCACCACCTTGGAGGATAAATGACACATCCAGTTTTTTCCTTCAGAAGCTGACTAGCAATGAAGTAGCCGCTATAGCCTTTGGTGTTACCTGTTAGGAAAGCGTAGCTCTGAAACTCTGTGTTCATAAACAGCTGAATTAAGTCTACAAGACACGTGTCCTCTTTTAAACTCCCATTCCATTCAGATCTTTTCCTCTTTTTCTGCATTCCAACAGGCACCTGGCCCTAACTCCACTGCAAAACATAGTTTGGGGTATGTGTCCTGCTTTCCTGCATATGTCCCAGGTCAGTGATAGTGCAGCCTTGCCCTGCCTCTGGAGTTTTGATTGTGAGCACAAAACACTGGTGGTGGTTTATGTTACTGATCTGTTCACAGCGCAGCCTGCACTTCCAGATTTTACGTTTGTGACATTTTCCTGCACAGGCCTTGCACTTTTCACAGAAAACCCCATGCATTCCGTGCAATCTGTAAGCGCTCCCCAGACCTGCACAGAAGCCTGCAGCTGGTGCACCTTGTCCTTGTCACCTGCACGGTTATGAGGCAAGCAGAGCCAGCAATAGAGCCTCCAGGCCTGGCTGTGGTCATACAATGTATGACAAAGCTCACAGACATTTCTCTCCCCAAAAACCTTCCTGGCATCCTTAACACCACCTTAATGTTCATTGTGCAAAAGGAGGAAACAGGTCTTGGGATATTTGATGCTGCTGTTTGGCTTAAAAATCCTTCAACCCTTTTACCCCTCAGGTAGAAGGATGATGCCCTTGCAAAGCACGTGGAGTACGATGCTGCCTGGAGCAGTGTGGGGGCTTCCCTTCCCCACCTGATTCTGGGTACACTGGTGAGGTGGCTGGTCCTGCCCCACCTGCAGGCAGTCACAGGGCAGCATGAAATCATACGGGAAACAACATGGTCGGAAAAAGCGGTCATCCATGATAAAATGGTGGCTGAAGCTGTGTAGCGGACCTGGCGTAGTTGGTGGGTGGGGGCTCCCTGCCCAAACAGCCCCCTGGGGTGGACAGAACTCCAGGGGCTGCACTGTCCTGTCCCAAGCCGGGGCTCTGGTGGGCACCTCCATCTTGGTGCACAGCATCACCGCTGGGCAAGGCCAGCTGCCTTGTCTGCACCCATGGCACAGCTGGCTGTCCAACTGGGAAATACAGCCCAAGTTACAGTGTGCGGGCTCCACTTTGGTATTTCTGAAGAGGTGACATGAGGGAAACATACCCCTACGCCTTTATCGTTACAGAGATATGCAGCATACCATTGCCAGACAACGCCACAGTAACGTGACTTCAGATGAAAACGTACCCTTTTATTACTTGTATCACTACAGAGGTATGCAGCATATAAATTGGCAGATAACCCCACAGTAACATGTGAATTCAGATGAAAAACTACCATTTTATTACTTGTATATTCAACAAAAGTGCAATGAACCTTGGAAGTGCTCAATGGCTATTCCCACACTTCACCAAGAGATGACACTAGAGAGCTCCTTTTCTGAAGAATTTATTTTTCTCAAGAATTTCAGGCAAGATTTAGTTTACTTACAGCATAGTGTGAGGGCCAAGGCCTTCTCACCAGGAATAGCCACAGGACACTTCCAGCAAAAGACAGATGTACACATTGGTGAATTCCTAGTGTGGACAAACATCTCCATTAATAAACTGACAACAGTCATTTTTATTGTTCCCTTTGTTAGTTCGGTATCATGAGGTATTATGCTTTCAGAACTCTGAAATGTACTTCCATTGCTTTCAAAAATAACAAAACACCTCTGTCTGATACATATATGCCAGATAATTTGGGTATTTCTAGGAGGTAACAATAATCATTACTGCATTTCTAGAAGGTTATTGAAGAAAGATTCTAGGCAGTACTACTGTAGTAAATTTACTTCTGTGTTATCTCTGAGCACACGTATCAGTACTGTATGCAAACATTGTGTACGATTTCTTTCAGCAGATATCCACAGGTATCTGTCAATAAAACCATTGCCTTCAAATAACCATAATATTTGGAAAAAAAGTAACACCAGCAGCTGAGCACAGCAGAAAGTTACTTGAACTTAGGGTTTTTTGTACCCAAAAGCGTATCCATATAATATGTAGAATGTAGATGATACACACGCATTTGCAATTTTCCAAGACATGAATGCAAAATAAATCACATCATATTGTCACAAAATAAATTATTTTGTTTACATGCCTCCTGTCTACACAGAGGTGACATTTGCCTTCTCTGGGATTGGCTTATACTCAAGGGCTGCAAAAACAAGCAGTAGCTGACGGATTCTCTACTATTTGTTTTCCCTATATACGGACAAACCATAAATCCTAACTCAGTCCTTACTCAAAAGAAGCCTTGTCTGATTAAGTGCAGAGTCCAGAAATCCTTTAGCAAACCTCTTGAAGTAAAACATAAAAATTCAACACTGTCATCCTTTCAACAAGTGAGGTTGCACAGTGTATACCAGCTCCTGCAGAGCTTTAGGGTTGCTTTCTCTTCAAGTTTTTCTGTAGAGTAAGCTTGCTAGAACAAAAAAAAGAACCAAAAAACCAAAAAAACCAAAACAACAAACAAAACCCAACAAAAAAAATTCTATTTATAAGTCCTAAAATACTTAGTTCAAAACAAGTTGCTCAGATGCCAGCAAGCACCCACAGCTAGAAGGGTGACCTGCAGCAGAGGCAGTACTGACTGTACTTTCCAACACTCCGTGCCCCAGACAAACACCAGTACATTTTTTTTATGTTCCCCAGTTGCAGGAGCTCAGCAATAGCATCTCGCCATCACTCTCCTATAAGTGTCTCCCACCCCAGGGTTTTGCTGCCTGTCTGCCAAGGATACAAGTCCCAGCTCCGATATGACACAGCTGCATCCCCTTGTCTCAGAGAGCCAGGAGGTGAGACAGGACTGTTATCAGCCCAGGGGCAGAGGTATCTGCCTGGCCAGGACGGCGAGCACTCCAGTGCTCAGCTTAATAGCTCGTTAGAGCCTCCCTGCTTCTCACAGCTGTTAGCCAAGAAACGGATTGCCTCGCTCTTCTGCATCGTATGTAGCTGCTTGCAGAGTCTCCTTGTACCTGACCAAAGATGCCTGAACAAACCAAACCAAAAGAGGAGCCATAAGATCCCCTGCAATAACACCTCCAGTGTCAAGCCTCACCACTAGCTACACACAGTCCTATAAATGGACCCCTTTCCCCAGCACTCCTGCTATGGCACCGTAGCAACCCTACAATTCCTACAGCCTGTCCCTGTCTGGGTTACTGCGCTAGGACAGAGCTGCCTGCGGGACTTGGAGCTGCCACGTGTCACAATTCGCCAGCAGCAGCTGATGGATGTTAATTACTGAAAAAACCACTTCTGCCCTGAAGAGACACTGGCTCCATGGCTCAGCTTAATCCCTGCACACGGGTGGCCACTGTTTGGAGGTGTAGGCTTGAACACTGCAAAGAACCAGAGCTGCAGGGCTCAGAAGCAACCTTAGAGAGGCAGGTGGGAGATGCCACTGCCTACACCACCCCGATTTAGGTCATGCACCACATACCTCTTCATGGACCTCTGAAGCAGAGAGCAGATTTGGAAAGCTTGTCTTGGACGTAAAATTGAAATAAAATGGCTTTGCTATGGATTCTTCTCCCTTCCAACATATATGGTGTTGCAGGGATCTTGTTTCACTGTCTTAACACAAATCTGAGCACCAAATGTCCCTTTTCACATGATAGCGGTAGTCTGCAAGACTAAGAGGAGTGGAGTTAGTTTTAATGATATTTTTTTCCTCCAAGTAGAAAAACCTCCCACCAACCCCCAAATTAGCTCACTGGGACAACATGACAGAATAACTGTGGCTTCAAAAACAGATGAATCTTTTGCCTTGAATACTCTGTAGATGCTCTCAGATTACAATGGAGAATGGCAGCTGGAGAGATTTGCTTTAATCAGGACTGTAAATTGCAAAGCATGAAACTACTTCATTGACAGCAAATAGTGCAGCCTTGTGTAAACCTGTGCAGACTGTAATGTTGGTTCAGTTGCTGTTCCAGTGACATCCAAGGTATTTTTGAGCAACTGGAAGTGAAGTGTTCAAAAGGTACAGCTGTTAGCATAACGTAGTTCTACATCTGGTTACACTTAACATAAAATTAAAATATTTCATGAACACTTCTTTTGCTTGGGAACTTTTACCATACTTCAGCAATTATGCATAAATATTTCATGAAAAAAAGTGTTTTCACGGGGGCACAATATATATAATCATATATGTGCATGCACTTCTATACAATTATTTTCTATATTGATACATTATAGCGGTATTTGAAAAACAAAAGCAAAAATTTATATTAATTTTCATTGCACAGCAGGAAATTTTCTTAATGTACAATGTCCTTCACTCAGGAAACCATTTCCCATGCTCTTCGGTAGGATCGTCTTCTTCCCATTTCTCTGAGCAACCTGCATGGTTGAAACATTGCCCCTTATCCTCTCTCCTCCAGACAAGAAATGTCACACCTCAGGAATGATCATGTGTATAATTTTTTCCCTCTCTAACACGCCAGCAACATCACAACTGCAACAATCATTATTTCATGAGTTTCATGGATAGCCTCCATTTCAGTTCCATCTAAATTCTCAAATTTTAGTGAATTGCATCTTTTTAAACCACAACTAATAAGACTTAAATCGAGGCAAATAAAATCTCACAGAAGTAGGATGTGTGGGGAAGCTCACATGCCTTTCATTTACTGTTTTGAGAATTGCAACGGTGAAACCTCTAAGAACCAGAGACCTGCAGGCGCAGCAAGCCTAGCTCCTGGCTGGCCAAAAGAGCTGCACCCAGCCATTCCTTACAGGCATGCCAGCCAGCGGGTCCCCAGGCAAAGTACCCCTGCCCAGCCTTATCCTGCAGCCGGAAGCACCTGCGCAAGGAGCAGCAGCAGGGGAAGGAGCTCCCTTGGCTTGTCTGGGATTGTGCCAGCCTCAGCGGCTGGCAGTGGCAGTGGCCATGGCCAGCACTGCTCTTGGCCAACGCCAAGGACACTCGTGGCCATGCTGTGAAATGGCTGGAGCAGCCATGTAGCTGCCTCCCAGCTTGATCTGTGGCTCTGTTTTGACAAGGGAGGGTGATTTAGCACCATAGCGTGTTCTCTGTCAGAGAGGATTTTCTGCAGTGATGCTGTGATGAGGAGCGCGTGCACAGCGCCCTGGGAGGGGGTGCATGACACAGGGTGGGGTTTTTTCCCCAAATGAAAAATCAGTAGGCATTTTCTATACAGCTAGGCCGATACAGGGCAGTGATCTGCTTAGGAAAGGAGATTTTCCTTGTTCTCTCTCACAGTGAGGAGCTCTTTTACATCTATCGCTTCTGTGTAGGAGACGCGTATTAGGATACAGCTGTATTCCCACATGGTCCGAAGTGATTCCTTGAAGGGACGCTTTATCCTGTATCTGCTTCCAAAAGAGAGCCCTGTCAGGATGGAGATCGCAAAGATGCAAATACCACAGCATGGGGCACAGGCACACCCCATGGAGGGTGCAGCAGCTTACCTGACCAGACAACGCTGAATACAGCTGTAAGCACCCACTCCGTCTGTTTGCCAGAAACAGTCCTCCTTAAGATCCATCTTGTCTTGGTGCCCCCAAGGGTCAAATGTAAGCTGTGAGCCCTGGCTGGGAGCAGGGAGCGCAAAATACCCACATCTAAGGCGCGCCTCATCTCATAGGCGAGCTCACATCTCCCCCACTCTTTCAGTAGCTCTCAGAGTAGCAATAACAGTTTGGGAAGCCTTAATCAGAAGGCCTGCAGAAGGCATTCTGTATATTTTTCATCAAGTAGAAGCTTGATGGCATTGGTGTGGAAAAGCACAAATCAGGCAGAAGTTGTCCAGCGCTGGCAGAGAAGGTGAACTTGGACCTGCAGGGTCCAGAGAAGGGAAGGGAATATGCATCAGGAATTTAGCTCATGAAAGGAGCCACAGGATGGGGAAACTGGAGTGTCTGGCCTGAAGAATAAAGAGAAATCAGGTAGGGTTTCATGGCACAAAGGAAAGGCTTAGATTGACGTGGAAGGGAACTGCTCCGCTGATTTGTTCAGGCCTCCTCATTTCAGGAGTGGTCTTTTCTAAGCTTGCCAGGAAACTGTGTCTTTTGAAGGCTTTCTTAAATGGCATGGTTTCCAGGTGAAGAGCCTACAGCCCTGTAGTTTAGCTATGTTAAACTTCTGTGGCTCAACTCAACCTTGTAATTTTTTGCTCCAGAAAACTCAGAAGTGCCGGTCTTCCACTGACACCTGTGGATATAAGACAGAATTGCACACAGGCTCTTACACTGGAAGACAGGAATTTCAACTCCCAAACTTGCTGGATGAGAGTATCCTGCCTCTCAAAGGTTTTTGCCTGAGGAGGACTCAGTTCTACAAAAGGTTCTGCAGTGATAACGGCAAAGTGGCGCGTGTTAATCTGCAAGATTAACATTTATCAGTCTTCCACCCTTTCCCAGGGGAGAATTCTCTGGGCAAAGTGATTTAGAGCTTTCAGTTTTTGCAGGTGCACAGCTGACTATGTGTTTTACAAGAGCAGAAGATGGGCAAAGCAGTGTGCCCTGTAGTTGGAGTAGAAAGGCATTGCTGCCCATAAACAAGCTCTCTTTGACATGTGTACCCGTGGCTTTGCCGGCTGATCAGGACAGAGGGATGAGAAGAGGGGACAGGACCTGGTTCTCAACTGCACTGATACTGCAGTAACAAGTGCTGCCAAAATAGCTGTAACACTGCTAACACCCTGCCCTAGACCTCCTCAGGCCAAGACAGGCTCACACTTCAGCACACTCTGAAGCACAGATTTCGTCAGGTATTTCTGCGCACAGCATAAACTTTTAAATATTTGTTTTGCTGGTGCTTTCCAGATCTGGAATGGCTTTTGCTGACGTACAGGATTTCTAAGAAACTTACTGTCTTGTTAAAGGGAAGTGATTGTTTGTATGAAAAATTTGATGTGAAACTAGGAAAAATAGACCTCAAACTAGGATGATTTCAGTGCTAAATATATGTATTTTGATAAAGCCTATTATGTACAGACATGTGCATGGAGAAACTAATAGGAGTTAATGTATAGGTAGTGGAAAAGGGAATGGAAGGGAAGGGAAGGGAAGGNTGTCACCACCCTGTCTCCCACAAATGAGGACCACCCCTGGCCATGCTCAAATGGATAAGTAAGCAGGTGCATTAATCACCAATATGGGGAATCATCACTTACTTACTGTGTTTTGCTATACCTATAATATAGCATATATTCATTAGGAAACATGTCTCGTTGCCATGCCTCTGTCCTCTGTGGTCATCTTGGTTGTCTTGATAAAACAACGGCTCTTGTAAGGTCAGTTTTGCCCCTAATGCAAAGCTCTGCACTTGGACTAGCTGCAGCTAAAGCTGAACCCAGGAAGAGGGTGGCAGTGCTTGGGCAATCATCTAGGGTCAGACTGATTAACTGCAGGAGTATCTTTCCCTGTCTCAGGAGTACCCTCTCCCTGTCCTTCATGCACAGTGATTTGTGTACTTTGTTCAAAGTTTGACTTGCAGTCTCTTTGTTGCAAAATTTTGCAGATCAATGGGTTTTGAATGAGCTGGTTACTATCCCTAAGGCATGTGGTGGGGCTTCTGCTACACAACTGGACGAACTAACTTTTCTAAACCATTTTCTACGTACTGAGGCAATATTTGTGGTATTTTGGAAATAAGTGGTGCCTGATCTACAGCACTACTGGGGATAAGAAAAGAAAACAGCCACAGTTCTTTTGCATTGCTGGGGGATCTTCTTGGGACCACTAAAGATTAAACAAAGATATTTGCTTAATGATGTGGCTTTGCTGCCTCACCAACTTTTGATTGGTGTGGCTTTTGATAGGTGAGGGTCTGTGAGCAGCTCTCTGCTAGACAAAGCCTGGGAGAGGGAAAACCTCTTGGCGGTAGTACTCTCTTTTCTTGCAATTGTTGTAACAGACCCTGATCACACACTTTGTTGATTTTTTTTTTTTCCCCTTCCCCCCAAAACATTCTTCAAGGCTCTAAAATAGATACAGGCCTCTCTTGCAGGAACTCTTCCCATTTAGCAGTGTTGGCACCCTTTTCTGCACGCTGTTCCAGTGTTACAACAGTAACTCCCACTGAAAGGCAGCACTAGCCTGCTCGTGTAATTCTGCCATGACTACTTAAAATGCTGGGTATTAAACCATGTTCAGAACAAAGCCATTCAAATGTTGCACTGCTCTGAGCTAATTTGGACACATTCCCAGTACTTTATAAATACACGCTGTATTTATACTTTTGTGGTTACATTGAAGTAACCTGTTATCATAATGACAGTAATCACCCTGACTACTGAATATCTTAGAAACAACAATAGAAGGCACAGTTACAGCAAAAAGCGACATCTTTCTCCTTAGATAAGGGCTCTTACCTGTGGGTTTACAAACCTATGCTGTGGAGACCAGAAATAATCTTGTCCGGTACATGTGGTTTGTATATAACATCTTTGTGCATGGTTGATGTTGTCCTAGAACACATTTAACTCAGTTCTCACCAGACAATTCCCTTCTGCAGTGAGAAGAATGATCTGTAATCAGAGGGGCAGCAAATCGGAACAAAGGAGAAAGAAGGAGGAGCACAGCCAGAGAGTCCTGGAGATGGGGGAGCTCCCTGTCCTCAGCCCCAGGCTGAGCTCTGACCACAATAAAAGCAAGAAGCAAGTTTAGCTCCTGGGTTGTTACAGCTTGAAGATGGTTATTTTCTTCCTTGGAATCTAGCTGCTGCCAAGTCCAGTCAGCAAGGCAGCGTTTTTTCTTAAAAAACAAACAATCCCTCCTAAAATTTTTTAAAAATAAAAGATCTACATGTTGCCTTCTCCCAGCCCACCAGCCCTGCAGTTTGTCTTGTGGCTGTTGACTGAAGAGCTGACAACAGAGAGACTGAGCCCTGCCACCTCCAGATGCTGCGGACATGTCTTTGCCACAAAAAGGTTGAGTGTGTGCTGACAGGACGTCACACTAAAGCACAAGTGAGGCTCCTTTCACTGCATGTCCAGGGAGACTACAGAAGATGGCTTGGGGATCAAGTCAGAAAAATGCCCTGGGGCAATGTGGGGAACCAGGAGATGCTGGAGCCACAACAGACTTGGGGCTGGAGAACACCAGGGCTCTGTGATGAAATCCCTGCTCAAGGCACCTCCACGGATTGCTCCAGACCTCTCCACAGAGGGACATTTCACAGCCTCTTCAGGCAACCTCTTCTGTTATTTCACCACATTTCTGTACAAGGGTCAGCCAGAGGAGAAGCAGAAATTTCAGCTGCTGCAGAGCGTAGGTTAGAGACCAATCTCAAGTGCGAACGGAGGCCAAATCCCAAAGCGAACTAACTGTGGGTTTCAGAGACCAGTATTTTGAATTTGGCCTAATTCTTGTTTTGACTTTTCTCAAAATCTTGGTGTGCCTTAAGAAAAAATACTGACCCACTGGCACGTTTCTGTGCTGCTTAACTGAGCACTTGCACCGCAAAACATGAGTAGATGGTGATGCTGGTGCATGGTGACGAACATTTTTGAAAGGCTACCTACCATACCGTCTGTGCTGCACTGTTGTGTAGTGGGCACCATTGATACTTACCTGTGCTTTTAACGAAGCTTAAGTAAAGGAAAGAGCTGCAAAGAGGACAAGAGTGAAATAATGACCATTTTGAAAAGAGTGCTGGTGCTTAATTTTGCCTATCATGTGCCAAAGAAGGCATGGGTCTGTATTATTGTCATTTCAAGAGACTATTTCCTTCACAAAGAAAAATATAGCTAATTAGTCAGGGGTGTGAGGGTGGGAAGCCCCTGATGTACATGCAACAGGGGAACATGATTGTTCCTCATGCCTCCCAGGAATGTGTTGGCCCACAAAGCCAGCCTAGCCCCAAGCAAATGGAAGGATGGGAGGTGAGGGTTCCCTGCATCTGGTGACTTTCAGTGCAGTCACCCACTTGTATGGTCAACGAAGGGCACAGAGAACTCAAACAGAAAGGCTTTGGATCAGAGCTGTCCCAAAAGTGGCTTAGTCATCTTTTTTATCTCCTCTGGAAAATGATGACCGCAAGTAATACCACTAGGTGGGGGTTTTTTCACTCTTTTTCTTAGGAATCACAGTGGAGGCATCTCAAAAAGCATGGGGAATCTGATCCCCATGGCATTTACAACACAGGCAGCAGCGTGCACAGCTGGTGCAGAGAAGCCGCAGCTCTCATCTGCTTTAAGTTAAACTGGAAGAGGGCCGTGTTCATAACCCAGCGTTAAAATTAGTGGGATTTCTTTCAAAGAGGGTGCTGAGCCATTGATGGCTCTGAGTACAAAACGAGTTTCTTTTTTCACGTGTGTTTTTATGTATGTGTCTAGTAATACAGCTACCTCTTAATGAACCCCTTGTTTAAAATCTGACAGCCTGCAAGCTACTATATGGAAAATCCAAGAAAGTCAGTCCTTTCTCCAAAAGGCTTTTAAATTAAGTTCCTCATTTTTTTTCTCAGTGTGTTTTCCCACTGAAGCATGCAAAAGCAAGACTAGGTTACTACTGGTGTAGAAAAAGCACAAGCTGTGCTGAAAAACCCCAGCATGTGGAAACGTCCCGTTTTTCTACCTGCAAACCAACTGCACTCCCTGGCCTGGCAGCCTCATGGTGTCGCCCTATCCCCAGAGAAACTCACTGTTTCCTGGGTTTGGCTGGGCTGGAAACAGCATGAATCACTGTGTTTTGTGCCCTCCCTATTTCTCTGCTCCTGATACGGGGCCAGAATAGGGCTCGTGGCTATAGAGGAAAACAGTTGATGTTTAAAATCAAACTTCCTGGAAGTCAGAAGTAATTAGAAGCTGGGGTTGAAAATGCTGGTTTAGCTGGATGAAAATGTGTTTCCTCTCACCTCAGCCAGCACTTCACCTAGGCGAGCCCTCTGCAAGGGGCCGGGGGTGGGATAACACATCTGAATTTGTCTCTCCTGGGTGGTGAGACTGAGAGAATCAAGTCTGGCTGGGAGGTAAAAAACCTAAAGATTTCCAGCTGCCTAATGAGGGATTACAGGGGAGGTGGAGCCAGAGTGTTTTCCAAGATCGAAAGGTAAAAAGACACAATGTGCACCAAGGGAAATTCTGAGCAGATGTTAGGAAAGTGTTCATCATCATGACAGTCGTAACACTGAACTGGCGGCTGGGGGATGCTGTGGAGTCTCTGTCCTCAGAGATACACAGAACCTGACTGGGTGAGGCCACGGACAACTTCATCTAATGTTGCTGTCAACTCTGTTTTGAGCAGAGGGTTATATTAGAGACCTCCAGGCTTTTCATCCAATCTATGAGACAAATAAATTTATCCATGATGTAAATTGATAAGTTATGATAAATTATTCTATGAGACCTTTAGAATCCCAGAAGTGATCTGACTTTGCAGACGTGAAAAGAAATCAGCCAGCTATTACACAATATGGAAAGCATGTTTGATCAGACTCCTCTCAGGAAAAGGCTTAAGGGAAGCCTGTTTTCTTTCTAGCACACCCTCTCCCAAAATGTTCTTCTCACATCAAACTTTTGTAAATAAAATGGTATCTGTGAGGTGACTACAAGGACTGTTGATATGTTTAATGGTGCACAAAATAGCATGGTATATTGTAACTATCTAGCGTAAACAAATACAAGCGAGCCCTGCAATAGCAATTGATGGTGAATATATTATTTGATTTTATGCATTTTTATACAAAGACACACATCCTTGATAAGCTGAGCAAGAAACCAAGAAACTGTGCATCGAACGTTGTCCTCTATGAGCAAACCTCTTGCTACTGTGCTTCTGTGCCACCTCTGAAAGCACCTGTGATACCAGAGGTAGTTTCAGAGAGATAGTCCCTTCACAATGGGGCTGTCGGCAGCACTGCAGCACCTCGTTACAATGGGGACTTATTAGGGTCCTTTTTTTATTTGGTTTTTATTATACGTGCCGAATGAAGCTGTCATTGCAGTGTACACTTCTGTCTGTAACATGGTGATCCAGCATAAATATGTATGTATTGAGGTCTCTAAGGGTTGGGAATCAGTATTCATTTTCCCTTTGGGCTATGGCAAATCTGCAAGAAGGAGACTCCCTTCATGTTATTCATGACTGGTGTTTCTTGTCTGAGCGGGAGGAGCAGGAGTTGCCCCAGGCTGTGTAGCAGCAGCCCCAGCCACCCCAGGACAATTTGGGTAAGAAGTGAAAGAAGTGAAAGTGTTAGCCTCCCCTGCTAGCCTCCTTCAAGGGCCACCCCATGTGGGCATTAGGTGATGAATATCACCTCCCTGTGGAGAAATGGTGAGGCTTGGGAAAGCCAGCTGCGTGACAGACAGCTGTGTCACTTGCCAGGGACAGGCAGCAACGCAAACAAAGGGTCAGGCTAAGTACATCGACTTAAAATCTCAACTTCAACATTTAATTAACATTTCCAAAGTTTCTTGGCATCTTACAAGATTTTTCCCGTTTTGTTGAGCATCAGCCAGTGTTGTTATTGGGCAGATGCCAGGGTCCTTGGCTTTAAAGTTTGTAAGTGAACCACACTAGCTTTTTCCCAAGTTGTATGTCTTGATCTCTGATAACAAATATCCCATTCACCTCTGAGATGGAAATAGCAAATCTTTACAGAACTTCTGAGATTTTAACACAGAATCATAGAATCATGGAATGGTTAGAATTGGAAAGGACCTTAAAGATCATCTTGTCCCAACCCCCTGCCATGGGCAAGAACACCTCCTGGTTGCTCAAAACCCCATCCAACCTGGCCTTGAACACTGCCAGGGATAGGGCCCCCACAACTTCCCTGGGCAACTTGTTCCAGTGTCTCACCACCCTCACAGTAAATAATTTAATCCTAGTATCTAGTCTAAACCTACCCTCTTTCCCTGTAAAACCATTACCTTTCATCCTGTCACTACATTCCCTGATAAAAAGTCTCTCCCCATCTTTCCTGTAGGATCCCTTCAGGTACTTGAAGGCCACTATAATGTCTCACGGGAACCTTCACTTCTTCAGACTAAACAACCCCAGCTCTCTCAGCCTGTCTTCATAGCAGAGGTGCTCCAGCCCTCTGATCATCTTCATGGCCCTCCTCTGGACCCGTTCCAACAGGTCCCTGTCCTCCTTATGTTGGGGGCCCCAGAGCTGGATGCAATACTGCAGAGTAGAGGGGCAGAATCATCTCCCTTGATCTGCTGTCCATGCTTTATCCATGCAAGTGTGTGTCTGTGCACACACACTGCAGCCAATCTGCTTGAAACTCAAATCCAAGAATTGCACCAAAAATTGAAATCAGTGCTTGTAATAAAATCCTTTTTTAGTAAAAATAAAAAATACCTTTATCAGAGGATATTAAGTAATACATCTATGGTTTATTGCTGGGAAGGGTGTCTTACAGCTACAGCAAGTGTGACAAATGGGAAAAAGAAAATGGTGGTGTGAAGATAAGTAGAATAACGGGGTCAGAAAAAAAAAACCAACAAAGAGGAGGCTGGCACTAAGCAAGGAGACTTTAGAAAGGCTTGGGGTGAATGCTACAAGAGATCTCCTTAAAGAACACAACACCTGGGTCTGAATAGAAAAGGCTATAGGACAAAAAGCCAAAAAGAGCGCTTGGAGGGGCTGCCCCATGGTTTAATGGTACATTTGACATCAAGCAAACTCCTGGTTAGGGGACTGAAAAACAACAGGGATATTACATGCTTGCTTAGAGATCTTTGCTTAAAGAACACTATGAAAGGGAAAACTCACAGGTATTCTGTATTGCCATATTGACATATTCTGTATGCCAAATATGATATTTCATTTGGTAAGACACATGCAGTTTCATTGCCTCCTCTGATTGCTTTTTGGAGAAAATATTTGTTAGAAGCATGATTTGGAAAAAAAAAAAAGTCTGAAAAACAATGAAGTAATCCAGATAATTAATGAAGTATTAATTCATTGTATAATTTAATTTAATTTGTAGTTATCCTTCTCATTCCCACTCTGTTTTTCAATTCCGACACTGCAACTCTGCAACTGGAGTAACTCGCACGCACAGCAGCGCACGGCCCTGTCTATTCCTGCTTGCTCATCACTGCTTGTCTTACCTCAGCTGCATGGACAACAGAGGGAGGTGGACACACGGCCCTGCTCTTCTTATGCTCATCCTGAGGGTTAAAATTCATAAGCAGTGACCATGAAAACTTTTTTCAGGTTAGTGCATTCCTGCCCAGTCCATGTCAGGAGATGTTCATTATGGGCTTACTTGAAAAGTATCATTAAAAACTGAACCAGCAAACCAAAACCAACCACTTCCTAAATAAGAACATGTCTTACTAAAGCAGCCACACTTCAGCTAGCAGCATCATCTTGGTGAACTGTTTCACCTGCATCAACAGAGGGCATGATTCCCATAAAAATCACTTTGACTCTTTAAATGGGGCCGGGACAGTTCTTAGCTGATAGTGGTCTGAGCCTTCAGGTCTTAAAGAGAAAAGCATCTGCTGCTGCTGCCCCACCTGGGTGTCCAGGTGATTTTGGGTGTGCATTCTGTATTTCACAAGGGGATTTGTGCATGTATTAGCATAAACGGCCATTATCCAGGCTAATTTCTCACAAGCTGGTGAGGTAACAGGTCTTTGTTTTTTTAAACTGGTTGTTCAAAGCTGACACCAAAAATCCTTTTAAATGTAGCATTTCAAAACTACCCAACCACCTCTTTTTTTCTTTTCCTGATGGTTGCTGTGCCTGTGTTCCTTATGGAAACATTGTCAAAGCATTGTTTTTATAAACTTCAGCCTTAGTCAGTACGTTGCTTTATTTTAGTCTGATTCTTCTGCTTCAGTAGTTATTTGGTAGTAGTCAGGGCTCACCGTTTGCTGTTATTATGCTTGTGGTTATCTCCCGCCCCAGGAGATCTCACCATCTGCTTTAGCTCTGCTGCCTGAGGCACTGAAGTTCCTTTTCTCTCTCTCTCCCTCTCTCTCTCTCTTTAAAAATTTCACTGTCTCCTTCATTTCTCCAGTCAAGAGGGAGAAGCCAGCTGATTTCAGAAGCAGGATGGCTCTTGCCAACCTTTGCATCTTCAGCTTGCAGCAGAGCACCTTCAGTCTTGCTGGCATCACTGGAGAAAGCCCTCAGACCAGCGCACTCCATGGACTCTAGGGGATTTATCTCTGGGTTTGGGATCTTTGATTTAGGTCCATCTCCCATTGTAAAACAACAGTTGTACTGTGGGCACACCAAGGAGCAGCTGAGTGCCACCTGGCTGTCACTGAGCTTGAGGCAGGGGGGTATCTAGTGCAGAGGCAGGGAGGGGTGAGGTTTCTCTTCCCTCTCCCCATCCTGTTGCTCAGGGTGGGTGATGAACAGAGAGATGCAGGGACGGCTCATGCCTGCTGCCTGTGTTTTGGAGAAGCTGTAGAGAAACTGTTAGCACTGGTCGGCAGCTGGACGTTATGCGAGATGCTAGACCAAACGTATCATGGCCTGCACCAGCTCACGGCAAGCAGTATGCTTTATAGAGGACCTCAGCAACAGAGTCTTTTTCTAACGCTTCTGAGCACAATCCAAAAGGATGTGGTGATTCTGCATATGGGCAGTGGTAAAGCATGACACACTGGCAGCCTCTGAAGAGCCATTATCCAAAGAGACTCAGCTGGGTAGTAGGGACTGGAGCCCAGCTGTGGCTTTCAGCAGTCGCTGTTGGCTTGGGCAACTGACTCGGCCACTGGCAGTGCAAAACAGAAGTCAATGGAAGCTACGCATCACCAAGATGTGGCACAGAGGAGGTCTGAGATGAGACTCTCATTCTGAAAGCGTACATCAAAAAATAAAGGAGCAATCCTTTAAATGCTTTCCTCATGATTTTGCTTTTTTTTGCTGTTTCTGGATAGAGTATGGAGCTTCTCTCATCTTGGAGTTCATTACTCAAAACTCTTAGCAAAAAGTAGTAACAGCTAAAAAGACACCAAAATCAAGAGTTGTGTGCCCAGTGTTACAGCCTGCTCTGTACCTGGGTGGAAGACAACTGTGTCTCCAGTGGGCTTCCAGTTCCTGACTCGGATGCTGCTGAAATAGAAATATCCTAAACCATAATGTTTAGACATTGGAAGCACTTAGTGTTTTCAGCCTTGCACTGGTTTCCCCATTCTCCCCTTACACTACAGCTCTCCTTGAGTAGGCAGCTGTGATGGAGAATGTCACACTCAGATCCAATTAATGTGCCCTTGGGAGCCTTTAAAAGGCAGATCGTCAGCTGGTATAGGTCAGTGTGGCTTGCAGGAGCTGACATTTTGAGATTTGCTCTCCGCTGAGACTAATTAGGTAGTGAATGGGAGTAAGTATGCATGTTTTGCTGGGTGGGGTGATGTCTACGCTGCTTTTGGTAAGAGGAAGCTGGGGAAGAAGCTGATGGCTGGGAACACCAGGCTGATCTGGCCAGGCACCCTCCCAGTGTGCATGGAAACCCTTTTGGCTTCTGCAGGATCCTCAGAAATGAAGTTCCCCAAGTAATGCGGTCATGAATATTTCCACTTTGCTTGCTCCAAGGCTTATTACAGGCTCAGAGGTTTCTGAACCAACCTGTGAGAGGAAGGGTAAATGAGTTCCATCCCTCCTGCCTTGCCAAGGTGGCTAGAGAAGAGGAAAGTTAAAACTCTCTTGCTACCTGGAAGCCTTCTGAAATCAGGAATGAGATTAAGTCTCCTTTCACAGGGTAGCTGACAGGCTGACCAAAATCACAGTCAAGCTGCATGCTTGGCTGAAGCCTGCACATTAAGAAGCTTTTACAGACAGAAATCTTGGGCTGGCAGCAACAATACATTGTAAAAATCAAGCACTAATACAGTTAAGTATTTTAAGCTTGTTGAGCATGTAAGAGGAAAGAATCATTAGCATCTGAGATATTGATGTGTTCATAGCTGTTTTTATTTTAACTGCTGTAAGAGCTGGTGATGGATGATACCATTTTAATGAGGAATATCCTTCCGTAGAAAAGTGGTGGTTTTCTTTGATATTTATTGTTCTTTGGGCTATGAGTTACTTGAGGTTCACTCTTTTGTGTCGCACATTATATTCTTTTCTGGTCTGACTGGCATTTTGCTGAGTCACAGCTTTGTTTTTAATTTCCCAGTGACTCAGGAGATGGCAGCAGTTGTGTGGGCATATGTACTGCAGTGCCAGGCAGTAGTGCAGGTCAAAATAGAAGGGGCACAGCGGCAACAAAAGAACAGCTTGTGCTTGCCTGTCGTGTTTGGATTTGTCTACAATGAACTTCTCATTACTGGGTTGTAGGGAGTAACAACAGAGGAGAAAATCCCCCCACATCAAAGGACCTCCTCCCCTTGCTCCAGAACTGTATTTTATCTGTAAAAATTCAATTTTCCATTAGGTGCAACAGAAACCTCTGAGGAAAAGAAATCGATCTATTGACATATGGTGCTTCTGCCAGGGAGGGAACATCTTTTCTAAAATGCCATTACATCCAAAGCAGAAAAGGAAGGCCTAAATTTCTGCTTTAACTTCACAGCAAGCAAATAAGGCAACAGTGACATCAGTTGTGGTCTTTGCCAAGCTGTTTGCTGATAAATGAGGAGAGATGTTGTAATGTCACGCTTAAGTAACTCTCTCAAACATCATACTGTCCATGACTTTTCTTTAAATGAAGAAGTCTGTAGGAACATGGCCATTGCAGACTTGCTGACTAGAGTCCTCCATGTCAAAACTGAGTTGCCAAATTAAATTCTGACTAAGCTATTTGAAGACATCCCCTTCAGGGACATGTTTTTGAAAACTCATTCTGGAAAAAAGATGACTGACTGTGGCTGTGATTGCTGTGGCACTGAACATCACTGCTGGCCTACTGGAAGCAATCTCATGGAGGGTGGAGAAAAAAGCTTGTCATAGTAAAGAAAATGTCCCTATGTCTGTAAAATTCATAAATGAACCAACTATGTCTACTGGCAGCAAGCAGTGTTGTATCAGAAGGAGCAGGCACTGTGCGTCCTGCACAGCAGATGTGGAGTGCAATGTTCTCCTCCTGCAAGCTTCTGCCTGATTTTGATCGTGAGTGCACACTTTTGCAGTTGGAAAGATAACAGTTAAAGCAAAATTTGAGGAGACGCTCAAGAAGTAATGTTTGCAGAGGGTAAAATCTTACTGATTCTCCCATCTAGGAGAAAGATTGAGGTGCTGGCTGACCCAGCCAACCCAAATCCCACAGGCCAGATCCACAGCTGTAATTTAATCTATTGAGCTCCCTTTGAGGTAAACACAGGGCAGTATTTATACCAGTTCTACTTCTCGGGACCCAGTCATTCCCCAGTACAGTGTCTTCAACTGCTGTCACTGTGCAAGTGGTGCAGCATCTTCCATTTCTAAGTGAGGTATTTATTCCATGGGATTTAGGAGGAAAGTGGGTACATGCCACATGAGCATAATTGATGCAGTAAAGGTCTGTACAGACCTGGACATGCTCCAAGGCAACAGTTCGCAGCTATCCCAGCAGGGTGTAAAAGGGAGAAGAGAAATGGGAAGCATTCATGGCTGAGGGAGTATGCTGTTGGTGGAGCCTGTGGGGATGTAGTCTGCCTTGGGGACGAAAGACCATGTTCCCCAGCCACAGAAAAGGGGTACCTGATGCTCCTGGGGGAAGGAAAGGGATCATGGCCTGACCTCCTCACTTTGGAGAGGGAATTTCACGTTCCTGCTGCAGACTGATTGAATTCAGACTATGTCTGTCCTGCATGCTGAATAAGGCAGTTGATACAGGAGCAGAGAAGAGGATGATCTGTCAGATACACCCCCCAAACACACACATACATTGAGTGTGATCCGTGTATTTATTTTATATGTCATTAGTTCTAAGGGGAATTCTTAATTCCCACCCTGTTGTCTGTTCCAAAGTACATCTTACCAAAGTATTCTTTCTGCTGTCCAAAATAAAAGTTCAGTCACTGGAATTTTTAGATTATTATTTAAAATGGTACTTCAATGGAGTACAAAAGACCTTAAAATTTGCATGCACAAACACCACTGTGTTTCTTAGCTTACAATATTATTGATATAAACAAATGTTATCTAGCCTGCCGGCAAGCTTGACACCTTGCATTGCCAGCGTAATTTTCTGCAAAATAAAAAATAGTAGAGAATAGAGCAAGATTAGCCCGTTTCAGTTGCTAATTAAGTTTCATAATCTGGATTCAGGGCTGAGACTGAATATATGATGGAATGAAATCACTTTCCAATTCCCTGACAAATATTTTCTTAACTATAAAACAAATTGTATAGTTTGCTAAAGCAAACTCTGGGCTCCAAATTTTTACTCGAGGAATCTATTGTTTATATATGTTATTGCATGTAAGATCAGATTTTTCTAACTGACCTGATATTCAGAAGTAAATTATAATTGCTGATAAGTACGTTTAGCCTTTCAGCAGCAGGATGTAGGCATAATTGTCTTGTGAGAGGATGCTTCAGTATTTGTGCATGTTCACATTGACAAAATTAATTTTTTATAATTTTGAAACTTTTGGCAGAGGAAGAAAAGTGATTCAGAATTTGTTATAGTCTTTAGTACCAAATTATGACTATCTATGGTGTATTTGGCTGCATAATGTAGTATTTGAAATGAAAAATTATCTAGAAGCAAATTTCACACCACTTTGCTATTAATCTGTAAAAAGAAAGCGTTCCTTCATGCTGTGCTCCAAAATCATCTGCAAAAGAGAATATGTTGTCGAGGTTCAAACTGTTTGGCTGTAGCACACTTTTTGCAGATAAGAACACTGACAATGCAGTTCTACTGTCTCCAAAAAACCCCCTTGGATTATTTATTTTTAAATTCTGTAATAAGAAACAGCTAGGAAAAAACCTCAGTTACTTCCAGGATTTCAGACATCTGTGTCCATAGAGACAATTATGTGCACCTGAGCCAAGTCTCCAGTTTTATCCTCAGATAAAACTGAAAGAGAAAGAGTAGTATATTACAGGCAATATGTGAAATTTTTCTATTATCAAAATGTATCATACAGCTATATGAAAATCTTAAAAAAATTACTCTATCACCAAAGGAATAACTATGAATAGCATTATAGTCCACTCTTTCTGCTTTAGTCACTTTGCATTTAGTCACTTTAGTCACATCTGCATTTTCACATTTCTAAGCAAGAACCCATTCACAAGCTTTGCTAGAAGCTAGATTGCAATGTCTTTTATGTTTTGCTCGATTTACATGGTGCGTTATATTTGGCAAGTTACAGTAAAGCCTTATGGCAGTTATTGTTATCTTCATAGATCGGTGCAGAATCACTTCTCTGCTCCTTCCAGGAAATACAGTATCTCCTTTAAAGGGGTTGATTTGAACTGCTGTGGCCTATTAGTGACTGTCACACTCAAGATGTACATGAGATTAACTCGATCACTTGAAAACATATAAATGGAACTTATGTTTACCCTTAGGTCATTCTCACCCTACCCTCTACATCCAGCATACCAGACTAATACTGGCTTAATGAAAGCAGTATTTAGTTTGAGATAAGGGTATGGGATGCAACTGCCCTGAGATGCCAAAAGGTGGAATTATATAGGTTAATCCTCAAGGGTTTATTTTAGACAGGAGGGAACTATTTGGAAAATACTTTCTAGATTTCGAGATTTTTTTTGAGATGGAAGTTATTTCTCTACAACGTACGCCCTCAGTTACTTGTGACCCTATCGCCGTCCTTGGCCAAACCTCACCAGAGACCTCCACACAAATGGGAAGATTGCCCCTGCTGCCCCAGTTTGCCTTTGTAGCCCAGCAGTATGACAGTGGTGTAAGAGGACAGCGGTACAGTACACTGAGCCCCTGTGACTCCAGCTCTCCTCTTCTCTCCACCTGCCACACCTGGGCAAATGTTGGCACCAACCTCTGGGAAGGTCTCTCCCCAAAAGCTTGCGAGCCTGCTGGAAGGAGCTGACCGCAGCGGTCCTGCCTGGCACCCTTCTCTCTGAGACATTTCAACTGAGTGCCCATATCCACAAGCCCCTGGTACTCACATTGCCACTAGTCACCCAACACAGAAGTCTTCCTCACCGCATACCTTTTCATCATGGGCTTCACAGGTGCCAAAGCAGGGGTGCAATGTTTTAATAGCCAAAATCTCAAATATCAAGTTTTTCATTTCAGATGTGCAATTTAGCTCTGCTCTGGGAATCAATTTGTTATCGGTGAAGATTTTTCATCTTAAGAAATAAAGAAATAGGACACAGTCATTCAAGTTAAGGAACAACTCTTTTGCCATTTGAAGCTTAGGATTTACCACCAGCATACTTCAAACTAACCCTTTATCAGTTTGTGGCAAATATACCCCTGTTTCCAAACTTAACTGTTGCCAGTGCTGCTTGTAGGAAAGAATCTGCCTTTCAGGCTCCCCTATGTGGACATTAGACAAAATGAACTTGTAAAGAAGGCACAACCTTATGCAAGAGGGGAAAGATTTAAACTCTTGATGACCAGGTTGTAAAGACAATTATAAGACACATGCAGCAAATAATAAAGTGCAGTGCAGATACTTCATTTATTTCCTCAAAGATGGGGGTCTCACCCCAGCAATCCCTGTTGCTGTGTTTTCCCTACTATGGCAGCATGATGGAAGTTGGAACCTACCCAAGGCAGATATCAGCAAAGCTCTTGTGGATCCCGGCACCAGAAGGACCAGCACTGCAACTGGGTAGTGCTTGGTATTACAACTGTACATGTCTCGTAGTCCAAACCAGCACAACTTCTGCACACTAATGGCAAAAAAACCCAACAAACCCCGTTACGGAGAAGTAGTCTTCAGGAATAAAGAGGAACTGAATGCCTTGAAATGTGTAAAATCCATGTACTACCATTTCAAGAATTGAAACTGAAAAAAACGGTTCATTTTCTTTTTTTTTTTTTTTTTTTTTAATCTGTAAATATATCAGGCCAAGAAGAATATGAACTGAGAGAAGTTTTATGTCTTAAATGTAACATTAATATCTTCAAATGGACTTTTGGGGTGTTTTACCTTGTGAAATTTAAAAACAGCTATGCTAAGCAGGTAGTAAAATAAGTAAGTAACGTTTTCCATAATAATTATGCCTGTACAGAAATAGCATTCTGCAAAAGTTAAAAGGTCTTTTAAATATTTGACCTATGCAAAAACACTAATTCATGTTTTTATGGTACAAGTGTTGAATGAAGCACAGGGAATTGTTCATGGAGGCTTTATAGAGAGGACTATATTTTCAGCTTGAGCATTTCTGTGTGATCAGATACATTAGTAAAGGCAGTCTATTCTGGGGGAACTAATCTGATCATTATCCATTTTTGCCAGTAGGATTTCATGGGTTCAGTGTTAAATTCTCAAGTAGCAAAGAAAGTGTGATTTTTGTTATCGCACATTTTTCAAATTCCTGCAGAACTGAAGACTGAAGCACAATGGATGCTCTCACATATTCCCTGTCATTTGCATGGCTAAGACAAACATGTTGTAACAACTACATTGATAATAACGAGTTACCATATGATCACCTAGTTAAGCTACTGAAGTAGCTTCTGTTGAAATGGATGTTTCAGTGTTGACTAATATCTTCAAAATGATCTTGTTAGGGAAACGCATGCTGAGATGGACAAACTTTCAGGACAAGGGAAGAAGAATTTATTATGTGAGTATATAGTTACTAATATGAACCAGTTAAATGCTTAAAAAAAAAAATAATCAGTTTCTTTAAGCAGAATCTAAGTTGGCTTTACATTCCTTTTTAACTTACTTGCCCGGAATAAGAGGTTGGGAATTGCCATAGTGGATGAGTTGTCCAGCTAATCCAGTATTCAGTGATAATTGAAGAAGCTTTGAGATACAGATGAAAAGGTCTTGAAATGGTCAATCATAAATTAATGTGTCCAGAAAAGAAGTTTGTTTGTAATCCTATTTGATTAGAAGTTGAAGTGTGCCCTGAATAATGAAAGCTGATAACTTTGCCAAAACTCATGGCTTTTTAAAATTAAACGTTTTACTGTAACTGCAGTTTTTATCTTTGTTCACAATGTCATTCAGTTATTGTTTTGGATCCTGCAAAGCTCGTTCCTTTAATGGTGGAGGAACGTGTAGCTCCTGGATAATGCCTTTTTCCATTAATTTTCAAAGCCGCTCCAAAGAAGGTCACTATAATTAAAATAGTCTCCTTTTTAAACTTAAGCTGCATAATGAGTTTTATGGGCTAAACTGTGCTTAAGAAATGTTTCACAATTTAAAGTACGCCACTCTTCATATAAGCATATGGAGCAATAAGCAGAAAATATTACCCTGGTTTGGGTTTTTTTTAGCCTTCCTTTGGTTCTTTCTTGCAACCCATCACTTGTTTTCAGTTATTCTTTCTGAGCTTTTCATCATGGTCTAACATAAAACATAGAGAACGAAATTACTGCCAAAGGCACTCACAGAAATATTACAGTCCATGTGTTACTGGCATGTTTGGATGATCGTGCTCTGTATTTGGCCCTCTTATAACCTGCAGCCAGGTAGATCTGAGCTGTTTCTCGCTGTTTCTCACTGTTTCTCAGCCTGGCTCTGAGATACCCTATGACTGCCAAACTGTGAGTCTGGCAAGTGTCCCCTGAGCTGAGCATCAGTGCTTTGGGCTTTCCTGTTGCTTGGTGATAGCTGGGCATGGAGAAGGACTGTGTGTTATCCCCTCTATTCTGTGACCATCTGGTGAGCTTTGGGGTCTCCGCTCAGGGGGTCAGCTGGGTGACTCACAACCCCTCAGGCTTTGCACTGGCAACACCATCTTCCCTCTGCCTGGCTCCAGAAGTCCCACTGGTCCATTGAGAGGAGGTCCCCAGGGCAGGGGCAGCAACAGCCAGAACATGGGGCTTTGAGGTGGGCTGCAGTGGCTTCTTCCTGGTGGCACTAAGCAGCCCTGTCCATCTCTGAAAATAGAGGTTATGCTCTGCACTGCAGATGTGCAGGGATTGCGTCAAAGTATGGCAACAGTGTTGGGAAACTCTTTTTGAAATTATTAGATGAATGAATTTGCTCCAGCAGTCTGAGTCTAAACCTTGCCATGACCAAAGCAGTGATCTGGGCTCGTTAGCCAGATGAAACAGAGCAAAACAGTTTCGAATGCCAAACAGTTGTCACAAACTCCTTGCGAGAACAAACATAATTTGCAGAAATCGCTTCACGAGTTATTTCTGAACGCCACATATTTCAGATGAGTCCTGGGCTTCTTGTTGACAGTATGAAAGAAAGGTGGTATTTGTGAACCACTTAGCTGTATGAATTAGGTATTTCTAGCCTGAAGGTGTTCCCTGATATGTTATTCCTCCTCCTGTTTTCCTGGAATGATAAAACTTTGGTGACAGGTGTCAAACAATTATGTATTCCCATTAAACATATTCTCAATATTATCATATTTCTCAACTCTTCTGCGTTACGGAGCTGTATGTTTAGTTTTTGAGTATCTTCCTTGCCCTCAGGGAAAGCATAAGCTCTCATCTTACATTTTAAAGTAAATCTGTAAGTGCAATGGTTTGCGGTACGTGGGATTAGGTGTGCCGCTGTGACGAGACGTGGGCTGTAGAGGGACCACCTCTACTGTAGGTGTGTGGGTCTCAGCTCAGTGAAGTGCTTAAATGTGTGCCTCACTTTGAAGCTGCTGGACATGTGTGGCTGTGCCAGGCTGTGGGATCTGGGCTGCAGGTGCTGCTCCTCAGCACACACACAGACCTATCTATGGTGGGGCTCCAGCAAAGAGCGGCAGGAGAGGAGATGTCTTGCATTGCACACGCCGGGGAGGCAGCAGCTCCTGTATCCCAGCCCATCCCCGGACATTTAGTGCTGGTGTCATTCCCTGGCCAGCACCTGCCCTTGGGACTGATAGATCCTACTGGAGACAGGAGCCGTGACCAGCGAGACAGGGCAGTGGGGCATCGCATCACCCATACTGGCACAGACAGCCTGCCTGATGGTGCAGTGGTAGGTGTGCTTTCTTTGCCCCCCACCCCACTGCCAGAGGAGTGTGAGTCTGTGCATTAAAATAACAATACTGCGAGTATGAGAGGGTTTTCCCATTGATAAAAGTGGTGAATTAGGCAGCCTATGAATGAAAGGGGCAGTGCTGCAGAGAGAAATCTTGTGAGGAATCAGTGCTCTGCCCTCATAGCAATCAGATGGTTAACTTGTGTTATATTTCTCCAAACAGCTTTTGCTCCAGCATTGTAATTCTGAGTTAATGTCTGGTATCTAATGCTTCATTAATTTTTAATTTTTTTGATTGCTTCAGTGAAAATGACCACCTATCACTAGGGAAAAATAGAAAATTCTTTCTGTTGCCTTACACATTTCATTAACCTTCCCTCCACCCTCTGACACTTCTGCCTCCAAAAATATTATTTCTGAGGTTTCGTTGCCGTTGTCAGGCAATTTCTTTTTTTTTTTTTTTTTTTTTTTTTACGGAGAAAAAGGCATATTTAAAAAACGACACTCTCAAAGTGTGTGTGCTCAAGCATGTCCAGGTAACAGATGCCAGGCACTGCAGCCCCACAGCTCAGCACAGTTTGGGAGATCATTAAGATGTAGTAGCCAAGCCTGAATCAAGCAACTTTCTGCAACTGTAACGTCATGTGTGAGTACCAGAAATTACTTCTATAAATGAAACTAAACGTAAAAGCTCTGCAAAGGGCCAGACTTCAGATTTCTTCTGCTTCTCCTTTCCTTTTTCTTTATCCTTGAGAAAGGCGATGTCTAAGAACAGAGATAAAGGGAAGAAAAGTAGGCCAGATACTGCAGTGCCCTCTGAGGTGAAGGCCTAATCATATGGTATCTGTCTGTTTAACTGTCCTCATTATCAATCTGTTGTTGAAGGCAGCACATGAGGAGGGAAATAAGTAGATGATTGATTTGCATGAAGAAGGTTAATATGGGTCACTGCACTTGAAAGGGCAAAAATACAGTAACTTTGGATCTGAGAAAGCATCGATGGAAACAATAACCAAGCACAGCAAACTTGTCAGTGAAAACCTTTGTCCCTGCCTGTGGTGGGAAACCTGTGTGTTGCTACTCTGGGAGTTTTGTCCAAAACACCGTGGAGCGCACAAGGGGCTGATGGTCTTTGGTATGGCACCACGGTTCCTCCTGGGGAGGAGGTCCATGGAAGAGGCTAGGTGTCTGGCCTCCTTCTTGGCCTGTATGAAGACACTATTTGTGTCACAACATAGAGCTGCAAAAGTTAGGAAAACAAGCTTTTATTTGGGAAAACAGTGGTATCATTTTCATATGGCCAATGCTAAACTGCTCCCCATGGTTCTGCAGCGATGTGCTAACTTCACTCCCCAGCTGCTGTTTGAAAGTCCTCAAGACAAGAGCCTTTTGTATCACTCACCTCCTCCTTTCTCTACCAGCCCCAGCACCATGCTATGATGGACCTGGTGAGACCACGCAGACCATTCCCGTCTCAGGCCTGCTGCTGCTGCTGGTGGCTCCAGCAAGGGATTGCATCTGAGGCCGCACATCATGGTCCTTAAACTGGCAGAAAAGTTGTGGGAATAGAGCAGGACCAGAGACAGCCTTTGCTTTTGTAGCAAAAAGTGTTGCTGAAAGGTGTGGAGATTGGGGTGCAAACATAATTTTTGCAGATGACAAAGGAATACCATTGCTGGAGTGTCTGTCTGCCCAAAGCCCTGTGTAAACTGGAGCCTTGGCCTCACAGGTGTGCATGGGTGGACATCTCTTCTGGCTTTGCTCTTGTCTCATGGGTAACTCTCTGGTCCTCCATTTCAGTTAGGACAGGCCAAAGGTGGAAAACCCTGTGCTGGGGCATCACCCTTGCCAGGACGATGGTCCACCCAAAACCCAGTGCTCATTCCTGAGCAAAGGAGATTCTAAAATTTTGTGGGGGATAAAGAAAACAACATTTGCGTTGAGGTGTCTCTGAGGCAATGACAGTAGCCTGCAGAGAGACAACTCTCACCTTCTGCTTGCTACCCTTTCTCAGCAGCCTCCAAGTGATATTTCTGGCCAGCTTCTTTATATTGCCCAGCTGTCCATACTCCTTTATTTTGCTTTCTATTGACACCTGCTGAGGAGCAATGCCCAGCGTTACAAACATGGAGAAACTTGCTGGAACTGGATATAGATGTGAGAGTATGGTGGTCTTTTTTGGAGGCAGGAGGCTATATGGGCAAACAGCAATGACATTTTAGCCTCCAATACAAGGCTGAGGGTATTTTACCCATTTGTATGTAATTCCTCTTGGCTGTTGTTAATGAAAGAGATGCAAATTTTACTTTCGCAGCTGTCACTGATCATAAGATATCACTGCTCCTGTGCCACAGGGTAAGGCATCACTAGCCTGTCTCCTGGGAAATATTGAATCATAATGCAGCAGCATGAAATCTGAAATTATAAGTAACTTGGTTTCTGTGGATGCTTCTATACTGTTTTTGTCCACTGCTACTTCCTTTGTCAGAAAAGCAACCTGTGCAACAAGGTTGGACCATTGCAAAATACATCTGTAAAAGAGGAGATGCTCATATGAGGTGTCCATAGAGAAAAGGATGTTTTCTACCGAGCAGTTCCCTCCTTCACCCTAATGTGATCCAAATGCACAATGCCATCTTGATCAAGTGCTATGTCTGAAGCGGGGAAGGTCTTTCATTTTGATTAAATCTCTTAAAAGAGATTGCTGCTTACTGTGTTGTCTTCACTGATTAGTTCATGTTTGTTGCTACTCAATTCTGCAATCCCGCTCTTGTCAATTCCTGAAACTTTCAGTGCCTATGGGTGAAAAGCTCCAACACAAAGTGCAAAGAGCTCAGTGCCTCTTGTGAGTTAACTGTTCTGGAGCAGCTGGAATATTTGACCCGTTTGGAGTTGCAAATATTGTGTGGTGCCTGGGGATGGGGCAAGAAAAGGCAATATTGGAAGCTTGCACATGTAACTTACATTAAGGGGTTATTAGCTTTGTGGGAAGCAAACTGTAATCTGTGGGATATGAATATTTGATTTCTTGACTAGGAAAAGGCTTTCTGTCTCCCCATAATTCGCTTTTACAAAACTGGAACCTGCTCACAAGTATTAAGTGTGAAAGTGAAGGTGAGCAGTGTTGCAGGTGGGTGACAAGGGGTTACAATGGGTACAAGAAGCTAGAGACAAGACACTCTCAGGTTTATTTCCAAACTCATTGACTGTAATGCCTTTCAGAAGGACTGAGTTGTTTGAGTTGGTTTTGTCTCAGTGCAAACTGATTTTTACAGGATTTCTCTCCTGGGACTGAGCATCTGAGAAAGCAGGAAGTGGTCGTGGGCTGGTACCGTCTTGTTCAGAAGTGATCTTGTGCTTCAGCTGCGCTGTGGTCTGTGCTCTCTCCGAGCACAGCACTTGGCAAACCAAGCCCTTGGTGAAGCCTGGCAAGGAAAACGCTCAGCATATGGTGTATGTTTGCTTCGGAAACTCATGGGGGCATCGCACATGAGTCCACCACTGAAAGCACAGGCCACAGGTGAAAGGTGTCGCCAGTAACTAGCAGTGGCCTGCGACTGCTCCACAGTCCCCTGGCATGTCTTCCAGTACAGTTTTAATTGGCTGCAGTGCGAATTTGAATTCTGCTTTGCCGACATTCATTATGTGGGTAATAGATGCACACACAGTCTGTCCTCATACAACAAAGATGGTGCGGAGCTAATTTACAAACACTAGTGAAAACTCCAAGGTCAGAGGGCTTATTAAAACAAAAGCCCCAAAACTGCTGGGTGTACTTCACTGCAGTGAACCCGATTATTGCTAAGGGTCATCCACCTTACCACAAGCTGGCTTTTGCCTTCCTTCTTCAACATACATCTTTCTGTAAGGGAAATAATGCCATAGCATTGTACGAGCAATTTCCAAATGCTTAGCCTGCACAAAAATGTGCGTTTTGTATTTCAGGTTTTAATCTAACCTTTCACACAGTTATTCTTTTGGTCTTTGGGTGTATTTTCCCCACAGCAACATATTTGTTTTGTTTCTTCCTTTCAGCAGCTGGGTTATTTGTACTTCTGTTTTTAATTGCAAAAGTCAATACAGCCAGGCAAATTCAGCTTTGGTGTAACTGTATTGAATTTAATGCGTTTATTTATGTGCAGCATTGCCACATTTTTATATTGCTTTTCAATATTAAATATTAATGCATGTTCCTAGCACATTGATTTAAAGGGCATTGCAGCAGTTAAATGCTGGTCTATGAGATTAAAACCATTACTGGCCACACTGGATGACATTGCAGAAGCATTGCTGCTGCTTTCACCAGAACCCTTGGCAATCGTGATGCTGTTTGTCAGATGCTGGGAGAAAAAAACCTGCAAAACAAACAAACCAAATTCAGCAAACAACAGTGTGAATAAATGCAGCTTTCCTCGTGGTCTGGCACTTGTTATGTATCTGTAACTACTGATAGCAATGGGGGAGGAAATCACAGCCATGAAACATATACGGAGAGAAATATATGTTCTTCAATGTACCATATTACTTTTGTTGTACTTCTCGGTGACACTACCTGATTTTGCAATCCACCAAAAAATAATTGCATAGATGGCCTTTTACAGTTTGGAGAAACCTGTGTGTTCTTGAGAGGGTTTTTTCCCCTGTGAAGGGCCGCATGTGAGATGCTTGAGCCCAACCCTTTGTTTTACTGCAGCTCTGCCGGGTGCTCGGCAAGCCCCGCTCCCCCAGGAAGAACACGGATCCAAGGCCAGCCTTTCCAAGGGCTGTTCTGCAAGGCCTGGTATTCCTTCTCCCTGTCTGGGTGGCAAAGCCCAAGACCTGATGATTGTGTTGCCTGAAAGGGAAGAAGGCGTTAATTCACAAGTGAAACGCTGTGGCAGTTTTGGCAGCTCTGGGCTCAGCCATCGTGAGCGAGCGATGTCCCCGTCCCCTGTGCCAGCTCTGTGCTCCTGAAATATTTCTGCTGGCAGACTGTGGCAATGCTAGCAAATTGTCATCGGGGTGAATTATTTCTGAGATGCTCGGCAACTTTCTGATGCCTGCACTTATATTAGTAATAGTTATGGGCTTCTTGTCTGTGTTTATCAGTAATGTGTCTGGGTATGTCTCAAGTGCTAAGGCTTAGCCCAGCAGTATCAACACGGTGCTCCTCAAGGATTGCTGGACTGAGGCCATAAGCTACAAGTACAATAAAACGGCTGATATATTTTTGTATTTCCAGGCCTAGCAAGCCTGTGGAATAAACCGTTGGTTTAAAGCAATCCTTTAACAGTATTGTCAAAGCATCATTTAGCACTTCACCAATATCTATTCTGCAAGAAAAAAACCCAAACAAACAAACAAAAAACCACTGCATTTTTCAACAAAAGCTTGTTTTTCTCCTAAGCTGCACAAGATATCAGGCTCCTTTATATAGTTAGGATGTATGGAAGCGAGCTGCCAGGGCCCTGCAGCCTATGCCATAACATGTGCAGAGCCCGAATCCTGTTCTCATGAGTGGCAACAGCTGGGGTTTGGACCATTAAACCTGCATCTGACAGCTCATGATGGGTGATGTGGGGAAAAGTCACTTTTGAAGCTCAAAAAGCCACGTGGTAAGCTGGTGCATAACTCTATGGAGTTTCTCTATAGTAATTTCTCCCCAGGGTTTCGTATGTGAAATATATTTGTGCTATTGAGAGAACATAAAGATGTGAAACAGCCTCTGGTTGTATGCTGTGCTAAATGACAGGAAAAAGATTTTTTTGTCCTTCACTCATGCTTGGTTTTAATGCTGTGGGGTTTTTTTCCCATCTCTGCATTGTCATATTTTGTCCATATCCAGTTTCCAAAGAGAAAGTGTGTATTTATATTTTCTCCTGTAATGAATAAAAAACCAAGAGCCTAAACTTCCCTTCACAGAGACACTAATTTATACCAGATGGATAGATTTACAGGAAGACAGGAGGTTTTCTATGCATAAAATATGGGACTGTCACAGCTTGTGCTCCGTCAGAAAGGAACTGGTCTACAGATGACATGCTAGATACTGTAGTTAAAGAACAGAAAATGTTTTTAAAGTTTTGTGTGGAAGGCTGACCAATTAAACCAGTTCTGTTGCTCTCTAAAAGGCTGCCAGGGAGACCACAGTGTGTTTTACTGGCCAAATTGCTTGGGGTTCTTTAATGTTACTTCCCTTTTTCATTATATTCCTGCATATTGTGGCATAGTTATACACGAGAAATTTTTCAGCTTTTCCTCCAGAAGGATATATGTATATATAGTATCTGACCTGGGCTGGATGTTGTATATGCATTTACTTTGTTGCACCCGTGTGCTTTTATGTGTGTTCAGGTGCATAGATAACACATGTGTACATACATACAAAATTTTCTGTGTGAATACAGGGAAATGATCAGTTTACGCTGCCAGCATAGCCTCAACCTATTGCCTGATTCATCAGACCGGGATATAAACGTCATAATTTTTCCTGTATGCTTTCTGAACAGGAGTGTACAAAAAGAAACCCTGATTAGACTGCTAGGTAGGACTTTGCTCTTCATAGCATTACTTTTGGTTCAGCAATTTTTAGAATGGCAGTAACAGCTTTGCTTGCTATTAGTGGCTTCATCCAAGAGGCGCTGCTCTTTAAAAGCAATTACATTTATAAACAATGCATCAATTACAATACTTGCGTTTCACTACAGGGCATACAACAGCTCGGAGAGGTCAGTCTCTTGTCCGCAGCCTCGGATCAATGCAGTGACCTAGGGCTGAACCGAGCTGGAGATTTCTGACCCCTAGGCCATTTTTTCAGCCATAAAACCTCTTATTCACTGTAAACTGGGACTTAAGCAAATGCTGTCAGCTGGAAAACAGAGGCATTTTGATAAGAAAGGAAGGGGAGGCCTGGAGTAAAATGGTATCCTGCACCTTCAGACATCTGCGCATTCAAATTCCTGTTTCATGACTGATTTTCTATGTCACTGTGAGCAAGGCACTGATGGCAACATTTTAAAAAAAGTGTCCACATTTCTGTTTTTCAAAGAGAAAGAGGCCTGTTTACAAAGGATATAACTCTTTGGATTTGAATTTGCTGTCTAAAGTTGAAGCGCAGTGCATGATATTCCTTTGTAACTGAGGGTTTTCTATGCCTCAGCTCCTCTGGTTATAGAAAGGAATGAGGCGATGGCACAGTATTGTGAGTGTCATCAGATGTTGTGGTGACACCGACTGTGTACACATCCTAGGCAAGGAAGAGAACATTGTGTGGTTTTCAGGAGACAGGTAGCTCATGCTATTCTTCATATTATATTGGCTGTGATGAACCTTCTTGATGAGAATTTCTATGCTCTTGGCTTACATATGTTACAAGGTGAGTTGGTATGGTTTGAGCGCAGTAGTTTCCCACGTACTAGCTTAACAGGCTAAGGATTCATCAAAGCACCAGTCTTGTTCAAAGAAACAATGCTCTCAAAAGTGTTTGCAGTGGCAAATGTGTAGCTTGATTTCCCATGTTCCTGTATACGGCAGGCAATAGCTACTGAAGAAGCCCCTGCTTTGGCCTTCCTCTTCACCTCAAACACATAAGGCTTGCAATTCGCCTAGACCTTGGTCTGGTCTACTGCTCTACTAGCACATCAAGACCAGGGAAAGCAGGTGATTGTTTTCTCTGTTGCACCTCAGCCCTTCCTGAGCCACCCAAAAAGTCAGTGTGACTTTATTGTCCTTTGCTGTTGCTGCATTACACAGCACATCTGTTTCAGGGCGTAGGAATTTTTGAATGATCAACATGTAATGCAAAGTGATTAATAAAATATTTTATTTCTAAAGCATGTGCATGAAATGGGCTTCCAGTCTAGGATTTCACATGTATTTAGAATGGGGGAGTCCTGTATGTCCATACAGACCCAAGAGCTCACTGTCCAGCTGTCCTATGGATTTTCTGTGTGACCTAGGGAAAGTCAAATACACTCAGTGATCCTCTGTGAGCTTGAGTCTCACATTGAGCAGTGAAGTCTGTGCTTAAGGGCACTGATGTGTGCTTAAAGTTAGGTATCCTTGGCCATTAACCTCATACATGTTTTCTCTTCCAAGAGAAATCATTAACAGCAAATATCCGATAGAAAAATGTCTGTATCCTTGCAGAAAAGCAGCACAAAGATAATCAGGTCTCTGTAGTCCATACAGGTAAGATACACAAGGAGCTGTGCAGCCACTTTTACCAAGGTATCATTCACGTTGTGCCTATGGGGGCGTTGCTGTAAATAGGAATGGGAAGCTCAGCTGCCCCCAGGCTTGGCCCAGACCCTGCTGGACAGAGCTGCAAGGAACCGGGGTCCTGCCCAGCAACCCCTGTCTACCCCATTAGATAGATGTCCTTATACTGTGCCATGTCTCAGCATGCAACCTCTGGGTTTCTGTTGTTACTTGACACGTGTCCTGGTGTCTCACATGGCAGTGCTGCCCAAGCCTCCCAGAGGAGCTCACCACCTTCTCCTGGAAGTCATTTAGAAGCATGACTGCGGGGCTGTGTCTTCTCCGATACGGCAGTTTTGAAGCTTTGCAGCTGGTGAGGAAGATGTCCACAGCAGAGCCTGTACCTCTTTGTCTTCCACGAATTCCCATGGTGAGCTTGGCAGTGTCCTGACCAGACACCTAAGAAAAAATGTAGTCTTTGGATTTCGTTCATTTTCAAAAGCTCAATGTGCTTTATTAATTGTCTGATTCTCTGTAGATTGACAAAATGGCAGCAATTGGTTTCAGGGTCCATAGGGTGAACTAGGCTTCCACAACCTGTCTTTGGATGAGTTGTTCCAATGTCAGGAAAGCCAGACGGTCGCCTTGAGGAGTTAAGCTTTTAGGAGAGATGTAATGCATGCTGCTGTGTCTCACTGTAAATAATTCACAAAATGTCAGCTGGTGTCAAGAAATGGAAACCTTTTGAACACAACTGAGATGATCAGTCATGTATTTGCTTCCAAAGCAAGGCTGGAATTATGCAGGAACAACGCAAGGTACATTAAATATGCAGACCTTATAAACTGCTCGTTCTCAGCCATAAAATTAAAGAACACTGCCCTCCTTCCTTTTGTGTTCAAGCAAATCCTCTAGTAGAACTTCCTGCTTTGGTAACACACCCTGTTGGCAAAATCCTGGCACTGTAAAAATCTGATAGTGCATAAAAAAAAAATAAAAATCAAAGGCTGTAAAAACACATAGAAGTGGCTGTTTAAACCTTCTGCCTGGTTTTCAGAGCAATGCTGCGAGGCACTGGCTCCCACCTCTGGCTGACACCCAAGTGAAGAATTCCTTTTCTTTTTTTAACCTGGGAGAAGGAATCAGCTCCGTGCTCTCAGGCCTCTGCTTTCTGTCTTGCATGCCATGTAGCTGGGTGCTCCAACTGACTTGGGGCTGCAGCAGCAAGAGGCAGGGCAGGACATTTTCCCACAGCCAGGGTACAGCAGCCGAAAACCATTGGGAATGATTCTGCAATCAGCATCAATGCAGAATTTATCTGTTTTGTAATATAGCCACTTAGACTTCCAGCACATTTTACCAACCATATCCACACCAATTACTAATTCTTAAGCTTCATCTTCCCTGCAATTCTCTGCCCTTGAAAACCATCAGCCCTCCAAATGGCTGATACTGGTAGGGGCTGGGCAGCTGATTTCATTCTGTTTATTGATACTCTTTAGATGCCAAAGTAAAAATATATTTAAAAAATATACATTATTTTCTCACTTTCAATACCAGGGGACAGTGGCAACTCTGTCAAGCAAGGACCATAATGTAAGGTAATTTTGAAATACTGGAGGAAGAAGGAAAAATTTCAGTAAAGCCCCAGCCACCCCAATGTAGAAGTGGGATTTGTCAGACCTTTGTTGTATGTCTGCCACCTGCTCTGATAATCTACTGCTGTACATTATTTATGCATTAAATTTCTGGAAATTCTTCAAAAGGCTTTCCTATAACCGGAGCCAAGTGCTTGTTGCCCAGAAGGGCAAAACTTGAACCCACTCCTGGGCTGAGCTGTCTCTGCTTCTTCAGCGTGCTCCATGGCAGCTACTGCGAGACCAGCCCAAGGCTGTGTTTGCCCCCGGTCCTCCAGTGCCTACCGTCACCCGGGAAGGGGGGCACTGCCATTGCTTTCCTCCCCTCGAAGGACAGGCATGTGAGGGCCCCATGGCCAGGCACAGAAGCTGTGAGAACCTTTGCCTCATCTTGGACCTTGCATTGTAAATGATTAATTGTAAATGAGCTGCTCGGGAGGAAAGAGGGTAACTGACTGACCCACTCATATGGTGTTAGCAAACACTTGCCATATGGACGATGCATGGAGTGATGTTTTGTCCTGAGAAAATGAGCCAATTCTGCTTGTCCAAAAACCAGAAAATATGTTTGACAGGAGGATCCTTCATCTAGGCAGTGCCGTGCACCCAGGAAATTGTTGCAGCCTGGGGATTCTGCATTTCCCTTGTACTGGTGGGCTGGAGATGGTGCAGGAAGGACCCTCAACGCAGGGACCTGGCTCTGCAGCCTTGCCCAGGGGCCCTGGGGCACATGGAGAGCAACCGAGGCAGAAGCAAAACCCTTCTGATGGCTGCTAATGTGATTTGAAAGGTGCTATTTCTCAGGAGGAGGCGTTTCCCAATACTCCCTGCAAGACTTGTAACACCCTTGTGCTGAGAAAGGGTGAGGATGGCAGCACTCAGCCTCAGGAGAAGTCAAGAGGCCAAAGAGGGTACCTAGGGCTTGGAGCATCACTGCCTGCCCCAGCCGGGCAGCAGCCGCCACGCTGTCCCCATGCGGCCTCACAGCTTTTTAAGAAAGCCTTGTCTGGTGTGAGAGTGCCTGCGCTGCATCTGCAGCAGCATCTGCAGGGCTAATGGAGTTACCATACCAGACGATGCTGCTAAACAATATGCAGCATTATTTACAGGTTTCCTGTAAGGCCCAATACCACTCTGATCAATGAGTATCAAGCAAAATTGCAGAAACTCCTTCAGCAAAAAACCCCAGAAGAATCTGAATAGAAACGTCTAAGTGAGAATGACGGACCTATCAGTAATTTCAGTAGAGTTTTTTTGAGAAACTAAATGTGACTGGATTAAATTCTTTTTCCAGTTAAATATCTGGTAGGAACTGACAGAGACAAAGATGATTTTAGAAGAAATTTGAAATGGTAGAGTCATGTATAGATTTAATAGTAAAGAAGGAGTAGGCAGACAGATTTTTCTTGTGTCTTTTGTTTCTAGTTATCAGAAAGGCACCACAACCCTAAGAGCTACAGTCTGTGTAAAATCAGTTGCATTTCTATATCTGTGTGATATGTAATTTTTTTGCAAATGACCTTTTGATTTCACTTGAAAATTTGGCTCATTATGTCTAAAATGGAAAATATGGAATGATATTATTTTTGGATGTTTGGTTTAACAGAGCAAAGTAATAGGTACAAGACAATACCTTTCATGGACTCACGCTTGGGATGGTTTCCTCACTATTTCAGAAATGTAACAGAAAATTTTCTCAAAGCCCTGACTTTAACACATTGCAATTTTCTCACATTAACAGCATAATAATCAACTATTTGCAAAGAGCAAATATGAGCAAAGCAGCATTTAGTTCGTATTCCACTTTTTTGCAGTTTGGGAGGCCAAACATTTGACATTTGCTACTAAAACTATTTGCTCTAATTTTCTCTTACCTCAGCCACTACCTGTTAGTCTTTTCGTAAACTACCAAGTGATGTGGAAACATTAGGCATGGTGGGGACAATATTAAATCTATTACACAGCATTTACCCTTTTCCAGTTTTTACATGAGCATTTGCTAATAAAGATTGGTTGTAGACCAGAGGGAGGGTGCATCCCAGCGACTGCAGTAATAAACAAGCTGGCACTGAAAAACACTGGTATAGTCTTCAGTGCTGTACTCTTCAGTCCCATGCATCATCTCACACTTTGGCAGGTAGAGAAAAGGCCCGGGAGACCACCCTACCATCACACAAGTAGCCTTAGCGCAGGGCACTGAGCGACTTAATCTTTACAAAAGCCTGAGCTTTTAAGAGTCCCACATGTCTCAAAGTCTGAAAACAGACAAAACAGGGAAATTTCCGCTGTGCAGCTGGGACTGTGTAAAACCACTACTACACTACAGCGCTGTGAAATGCCTCTCCTACTTTGCCCTCCTTCTTTTTTGTGCTTTCCTGAGCCTTCTCTTTCCCACCTGCCCAACTGGGTCCGTCCCCCTGCCGTTAGGCAGCACTGTCTTGTTTTCACCCTTTTGCTGAGTTCATAATCATCCTTCCTTTGCTGTCCTGGTGCAGCTTGGTATTCTTGCCCTCATCTGACATATCTCTTGCTTTTTTTCTTGCTGTAGTTCTGCTGGGGCCCATGCTGTCTTGTTTTATCACCTTGCTCTACTCTGCACAGCTTTCACCATTATTACAGTTGGAGTGTGCTGTTGGATGCTTAGTTATTCCTTAAAAGCACTGCAAATTTATCTGAAGGAGTAGAGTCCTGAGGTGCATTAACTGATGGCAGTGTGTGACGCGTAGGTGTGTGTCTTCTGGAGGATGAATATTTTCATGAATAAATGAGAATGATCAATAATCACAGAGTGTGTATTCCTGTCTGTGGTTTTCTCTGATTTTTTAATTTTTCAATTTGTATTCTGTTCTTTTATCCTAACCTAATTCTGTGCACTAGGTTCATTGACAAGAGCAGCAACAATAGTAAACATTGACCTGCAAGCTAATTTTTTTTCTCCCAGCTTTTCACAGGCTTTTGCCTGATTTCCCACTCTGTTGCTCTCTCCTTCTTACTAACTGGTGCCTATCTGCCCTGCAACCCAATGGAGAAAGCAAGTTATGAGTTATGGAGCAGAATGGGTCACGCTCGTGGCCAACGATGACCAGGAACATGGGCTAGGGGCAAGATCTGCCTCCGTTCACTGGGTCGTGGGATCATGCCACGGCAATCAGCGTGGCAGGGAGCTGGCCTGCAAAGAGTGAGGATGGCGAGGCAACGTGTTATGGGCTTCATAAAATCAGATAGCCAGTTCAGCAACTAAACAGATAAACACTTACCTAGAATCAGTTAGAAAACTTGTCAGACCTGTGATGACAAAGATGGTTATAAATAAAAGTCAGATTTTCCCCTCCCATTCTACAGTGAGAGATAGGATAAAAAATCCACAAGCAAATGCATGGAGATCAAAAATCTTTTCTGTCAGAGGTACCCTAAAATTAGCCTTAGGACTGAAAATTCTGTGGCTGTTTTCTGTATATTCATGTATTGCCTCCAGTCTTGGGGCTTGATCCAAGAGCTAATGTTTTATCAATATTTAGCAACAGAAAAAGTCTAGAAGGAAGATTCTGCATTTGCTTACTGGGACCCAAATATCCTTCAAATGTAAGCATCTGAAAGATGATGATCATTTATCACTTTCTTTACCTCTTTGATACGCTAATGTTAGGGACATCAATCTTCTATTACTTTTTCCAGCCAGTGTCACTGTTTTGAATCCATTTCAGTACAGATTGTAGGTGGTTGACCTTTGAATACTTGTTCTTTCAGTTAAACGCAGAATTTTGAGGTCACCGTTTTCACATGTGTCTGTGTTGCTTATGCCTAGCACAAAACACGAAACAAGTATGAGAAAAATATATGTCTCTGCCTGAAGTCTTTTTGAAATGCACAGAATAAAAGGTCTGTAATGTGAGAATTTTAATGCAGTTCTTTGTATAACTAATCTCCTTTCAGAAACAGTGGAGTTTGGAAAGACTGTGGCAGCTAGGTTAATGAAAACTTAACACGAAGCTCGTGTTCATGAAGAACACTCTCTGTCAAGTACAGATCACTTATCATGGTAAAGCATGACCAGGGCTAGTTAGAAATTTTCATCCTAGGATTTTAATTTCTGCTTAATGAGTTGTGGTAAAATGTTTTTGTTTTGAATGATTTTTTTTTTAAGGGAAGATATTATTTTCAGGCAATAAAAGAAAATTAAAATGGATAACACTTGATGATCTGTCTTTACCATTTTTGCTTTTGTTTACTGTATTGATATTAGATTTTATTCATAAATTAAGAATAAGTTTTAGAATTACAAGAAATTTGGAAAAAAGATGCAGACTTGGCATCTAACTTGTATGGGCACCGGACTGATTGCCAGTGATTGATTTAATTTCTTTGGTAATCTTAATGTGGACTCATTATTTATGTGCATGTCTAATTTAGAAATGTGAATAATTCAATTTAGAGGACTACTCACATATTTAAAGTTAGTCTTGTGCCAAGGTATCATCTTGAACTGAGACCATAAATCTAAAACTGTGACCTAGCATTTCTTCTCATTAAAGAAGTATTTTCATTGGGGAATATAAAATGTTCAAAAGTACTTCTTTGTTTGCACCATTTGGACTACCTATAAAAGTTTGAAACAGGATTGCTGTTTTTATTTAAAAAAGCTTTCTCCAAAATCTGTTCTCTTCCTGTAAGAATGTAAAGATGCTAGAATGTACTAAGGAAATAAAGCTCCGGTGTCTCTGTATTGCCAGAAATGAAGAAAATGAGGTATTTGATTAAAAGAAAGACTGGGTTTTTGAGCAGGGACAGACAGAAGAAGGTTTACATAAGCATGCAAACTGACCATCCAAAGTTCCTGAGGCATGCATTTTCTAGAACATATCAAAATGCTGTTTTATTCATGCAAATTCATTATTTTCCTTTGGCTAGTTTCTAAGGGGGCTGTAATGAAAAAGCCCAGGCCTGGATCCATAGTCTGCTGTTCTATTCATTCCCTGGATTACATCCATAATAAATCAAATAATGGTGAAGTCAGGTTTTGTTAGATATGTTATTTTACACAAGGAGCATCAAATAACAAAAACTAGCATTTAGTAATCTATTAGACTGTTCTGCAAACTGATACATACACTTGCACTCGTAAGACTTAAAAATTTATGTTATTCTGTGACATGCTTAGTTTGCCCAGAAACATTGTCTGCACCTGTAACGTATTTTTATACTCGCACATAGGAACAAGGTAAAGAATAGTTTGTTAATTTATTACTTTGACAACTTGATAACACTGTGTTGATGAATTATTGAAACTAAGTGACCATGTGACTATGACCCTGTAGTATTTTTCTCATTAAAATAACTTGTATTGTTAACAAAATCTCTGTATTTTGAAGTATTTCTTCATTATTTGCAGTTTCTGATAGCTGTCTTCAGGCTGATCTTGAAGTACTCCTTTAAGCTCTTAGCAATTAAGGAAGTGTGTGGGATTGGATATAACCAGATGAGTCAAAAACCTGAAATTTCAAAGCTGGTGGAGTGACTACCATCTTACAGCACTAGAAGAACTGCAGAAGAACAAGCTACAGATACGTGACCATATTTGTTACAAAACCTGTGTTCAGCAAGACATTAATTTTTTCTTCGACATTTTATGCCGAAGATACTATAACTTGTATTAGTAGCCTGGTCTACTGAATTCAGTCTACTTAACCAAAATTAAGTGCTGTCAAATCCTAAGACTTCAGCCCTGTTTTGAACACTGCCTGCAGTTCTTCCTTGCTCAATTGTTTTTGCTTTATCTGCTTTCACAAATTCAAACAGTTGCTTTTTGCTTTATCCTTCTCAGCTTGTGTTTGCAGAAAATTATATGGTACATTGACTTATCTTGCCTCCCTGGCATTAACAAGTGAACTTTCAAATAGTACCCCTTTGCATTTCTGAAATAAGATTTTAATAGCCCCAATTGCAGGAAGAAATAGAAATCTTAGCGTAGTCCTGCCTTGAGCACCTCCTAGAGTGTTTCAGACACCCACATGGTGCCCCAGGATGCACCTTTCAGAAATGATCACTCCTTAATGTGTACAGATTTTGCACGGCAAGGTTTTGGTTGTGGGGGACTATGGGGTGGCTTCTGTGAGAAGCTCCTGGAAGCTTCCGCTATGTCTGACAGAGCCAAAACCAGGTGGCTCCCAAACAGACCCACCACTGGCCAAGGCTGACCCCATCAGCATCAGTGGTAGCACCTCTATGATCACATATTTAAGAAGGGGGAAAAGCCCTGTGCAACAATGTGCAGCCAGAGAGAGGAGTGAGAATATGTGGGAGAACAACTCTACGGACATCAAGGTCAGTGAAGAAGGAGAGAGAGGAGGTCCTCTGGGTGCAAGAGCACAGGTTCCCCTGCAGGCTACGGTGAGGCAGGCTGTCCCCCTGCAGCCCATGGAGATTAATGCCAGAACAGACATCCACCTGCAGCCAGTGGAGGACCCCACGCTGGAGCAGCTGGATGTGCCTGAGAGAGGCTGTGATCCTGTGGAGAGCCTGCGCTGCAGCAGGCTGTTGCTGAAGGACTACACTCCATGGAAAGGACACGTGGAAGGGACCCACACTAGAGCAGTTCATGAAGAACGGCAGCCTGTGAGAAGGATTGAAATTGGAGAAGTTCATGGAGAACATGGAAGCCCATGCTGAAGCAGGGGAAGAATGTGAGGAGGAAGTAATAACAGCAGAGACAAAGTGTGATGAACTGACCGCAAACCCCATTCCTCATCCCCCTACGCCACACAGTGGGGAGAAGGAAGAGAAATGAGGAGTGAAGTTGAGCCTGGGAAGAAGGGAGGGGTGGGAGGAAGGTGTTTTAGGATTTGGTTTTACTCCTCATTACTGTACTCTGACTTTCGATTGGTAATAAATTTAATTAATTTCCCTGAGTAGAGTCTGTTTTGCCTGTGATGGTAATTCATGAGTAATGTCCCTGTCCTTATCTCAACTCACGAGCCTTTTATTATATTTTCTCTATCCTTTCCAGCTGAGGAAGGGGGTGATAGGACAGCTTTGGTGGGCACCTGGAGTCCAGCAAAGGTCAACCCGCCACATTATGTTAAGCATCATCTCCGCTGTCCAGGTGGAGGCTATGGGGAAGTGCTGGATTTTGGGGAGAGGGTGTGCTCCAGGGGGCAGTCATGCAGCCTTTGAGGGGTCTCTCAGGACACAGGTGCTTCTGCCCTTTCTACATGGAGGGCATCTGCCACTGGTGTTTTTACGGCTACAGTCCCAAGCACCAACAGGGAGTTAGCACTTCTCAATGAGATTTTACTCTCTAATTCTTTCCAATTTTGTGTTTATTGGCTGGGTGAGTAAGTTTAAAAAAAAGGATTGCTGATTACATGTACTACTACATCAGCGGGAGACTGTAAATCAAACAAATCTGAGTTGTGCGAAAAGTTGTGAGTGTTTTTGCTGAAATCCAGACCAAATACGAGATGTTTCACCTATATTCAGTTGGAGGTGAATCAGAAGGCAGAGTCTGGACCCAAACATGTCCATGAAGTTATCCAAAGTCCAGAGAGAGAGATCTGCAACTGCAAAACTCATTGTTTTGTAACAATGAGTAAAGAGAAATAAGGTTCAAAAAGCTGCAGCATAAGAATGTTTGGGAAGTTTTGATATTCAGGTGAGAACTATAAAACTGAGATTAGTTTCTGTTTCTGATAATGCTGCTTTATTTCACAGGAGTATTCAAAGTACTTGTCCACTGTACACTGATGTCAGTGGTGAGCTTTCCTGCCATTACATCTGCCAGTGTTTGCTTTCAGGTAGCAAAGAAAAAGCAGTCCAGTGTGGGGCTGCTATCCTCTTTCTTGGTGTGAATCCTTCCTGTAGTCCCTTACAGTTAGCAGTCAGAAAAAAGGGAAAAATATGATGAATGGCTGCTGAATAAAAGACTATATTCTTTCTTTTAAAGTGTTGCCTGCTTTCCCTTGTAAATAACAGAATAAACACATGGAGATGAATGAAAACTATCTTATTAGTAGGACCTCACATTGTGCCCTAGACGTTTTGATGGAAGAAGCCTCCCATCAGGATCAGCTGCTGCTCCTTTGTCTTTGCCCCCCGCAGCCCCCTCCCCTGCCAAGCAGCCAATACCCCCATGCACGGTGGGGTGAGGGCTGCTCCCCACCTGACATCTCCGCCGAGCATCTGGGTGCCTTCGCCATAGCCTGGCAGCTCTGCCGTCACACAGCCACTGGGAGGAACAGGCAGAGGGAAGTTTCCTGATCTTCACAAAGCAGATGAGGAACGATGCCGTTGCCCAGTCCTCAGCTACCCCTGCTGGTGAACTGGGAGCACAGTGGGTGATGGGAGCATGCTGGACGTGCCCACATCCTTTCCCTTGTGTCCATTGTGCTATGGGATACCATCTTCTTTCGTAGCAGTAGTAAATCTCAGATAAGGTTATCTGTGGAAATAATTGCAAAGTAGGGAAAGGGAGGAAGAAGAACATACTTCTGCTTGCAGAAGAAATTGTACTAAGGGTGGTAAAATACTCCACTCATCTCTTAGGTCCATAGAAGCTGTGTAGTTGTTGCTGCACTGCTGGTAGAATAGCCTGCCCTGGCAAGAATATTGAAATTGAAGCCCCACTGTTACAAAAAATAAAATCAGTGTGTGTTTATCCCAGTGTTGCATTCACGTGATGGTCTGTTTCTCTCCTACTAAATCTCCAGATTGAAGCACTTATTGTAAACAGTCTCATCTAATGTCATCCATGTGCCAGGGCTTTCTTGCTTTATAACTTAAATGGATAACTTCTGTTGCCACAGTGGAAATGAGTCCTTCATTAGTTTTGTGTCTTTTGAGAGTTGTGCCAGTCTTCTGTGGAAAGAAATCTAAGTAGGGTAAGTAAAAGACTACAGAGATTCAGCAAGGCAGTTGTTAAACTGACTAATATTTGAACAAATTAATAATTAATATTTGAACAAATAAATGAAGAAATCGCAAGGAAAGTTGTTAGGAGGTGAACACATTAAGACACCAGTGGTACCCATGGGTAAAAGCCAGCCTTCTGGAACTGTAAAAGCTTCTGAAAACTGACTTCTGCAGAGGTTACCATAGGAAACACTGGCAGTGATTGACCTTCTGCCTGTATTTCTTGTTTCTGTCTTGATGCAAAGGAGCAAATGAGTCAGCACTAGTATAACTCTGACAAATGGCTCGTGAGTTTGGGTGCCTCAAGTTTGTGTGTCCAACCCCACATATTGCAGAGGCCTGATTTTGCACAGGGAAGGCACATGATGAGTCTGAAAGACAGATCTTTTTGTGTAAGACACCCAAAACACGGGCTTTTCGTAGGTGACCAAGGTGAGCGTTCTCTACTCACTCAGAGGGGTCAGATGTGGACTTGACCATTCCCATGGGAAAAGACGCACGCAACGTCAGTGCCATGGAGGTTCACACAGCTGAGGAAGTGGCCTCCTGCTACCCTGCCAGGCAGCATTGCTCTTTTGCAACACACGTGTTTGTCTACTGCAGGTTAAGTTTATTGATGAAAGGCAGATTTCAGAAGATCACAAATGGTATTGCAGCTTAAAAAAAAGATACAGCCATTCTCCTGCTGAACTGTGACGTCTGTATTCACACTCTTATCGCGGGAGCTCTACGTACCCATGTAATTATTAGCTGGGTGTTACAGCTATGTAGATCACATACGTTCCTTCTGCATAGCCATGTAAGATGCAGAGTGATGGGCCTTTGGCACTGGCATATGACCTGCTGCCTTGACAGATGCTGAGCCTGACAGTCCTGAGTCATGTCTGGTTGTGCCCAGCCAGTGATCCTGTGGTGTGCACAACAGAGCCGCTACTTCTGGGGAAGCCAATGGTGTGTCATTGCCACACATGCATTTTTTGGCCCCAGGCTGTACACACTTTTTTACCCCAGGCTGTATACATATACGTAAATATCTTGAGAGCACCATTTTGAAGATTACTACCTACAGCAACTCTTGCTCTGTCTGTTCAGGCACTGAGACAGAAAACTTCTCCATTAATGTGCTGTGACATAGCATCTCAAGTTGGTGAGGATTCCCTCTAGCACAGCATGTTTTGGGCTGCTGGTATGCATGACTGATCAGCACATGTGTCAGAGTACATGGCTTTCAGTGCAAGCAATATGATTATACGGTGTTGGTGCTTATAACATATCCTGCATTGTTCCTCATGCACCTTACACCCTGTGCTGTGGATTGTTGTATTTACTCACATCTTACCTAGCCACAGAACAGCCTTCTAAGTTCAGACCTTTTTAATGGTCTGAAAAATGAAGCACTTAACATACAGGAGCTCAATTCCAAGTGAGCTTTCTGCAGAGAGCTTTCATGTTGTCAGGTGAGAGAATCATTGTCCTTTGCTTCAATCCTCTGTTTGCAAAGTGAAGCCTAATGTGTTTCCGTGCCCCAAGAGGATTATGAGGATGCATGTGAGGCACGTGGAAGCTATTGCCTTGGGAACCAGATAAAGAAATCTTCCAGCAGCCCACTGGAGACCCAGATGTGATGAGTCTTGTTGCCCTGGGACATGGGGATGCATTAAGGGTGCAAGGAGTTCCTGGTGAGATCTAGCTGGCAGGACCCTGCCCTGAAGTCTGCCTCCTGTCACAGCAGTGATGGAGGTTTTTGGGGCACAAATGTAAGTCCCAGCCCTCCCTGGGATCTCTTTTCCTCCTACAACTCTACAGCCATAGTTCTTGCATTAGATAAGACAGTGAATATATCTCTGAGAAGTCCTGTCCAGACCCATTTGTAGAACTGTGGTCTATGCATTCATCTAAACCATTTCTGACCACACTGATGCCATCTGCCCCAGAACCCTGTGGCAGAAAATTGCAGTAGTTGCTAGTTAATGGGTGAAAGAGTGCATTTTATATGGTTTAGGCTTACCTCCTACTGATTTAATTGCATGCCCCTTAATTGTCTGACTGCAGGGTTTGGTGAACAGTGGTTCTCCATTCAGCTTACCCCTTCGCTCTTTTGGAAACACAGATCATATTCCACTTTGCCTTATCCTTGAAGGTTCGCAGCCTTCCTGGTCCCCCCTCATAGAGAGTTGCACTATCCCCTTAGACGCTTCATTCATCCTTTCCTATACTTCCTCCAACTGCTGAACCTCCTTCTTGAGATGCTGAAAACAGAGCTGCAGGGAGCTGTGCAGAAGTGGGTGCACAAGCGCTTCATGTAGCAGCAAAACTGCACCTTCTCTCTTGGTCTCAGCACACTTCCCTACCATGTGCTGTGGTGTTGTTGGCTATTTTAGCTCCCCCTGCACACTGAGCCAAAGATTTCAGAGGACTCCCTACAGTGACTCCAAGACCTTGTGCCTAAATAATAACTGCCAGTCACAGGTCCAGTGTCATGTAGATATGGTTCAGATCTACTACTGTACATTTATCCACATGAACACCCATCTGCCCACACAGTAATTAGTCTAAAGTAATTCTGTAGCATCCCACCATTGACACAGCTGGTGATTGACTGAAGGGGTTCAGCTGTCACCTACAAACGTAAGTATTTCACTGTTCAACCCATTGTGCAAGTTACTGATGAAAGCGTTGCATAAAAATTATTCTGGCACCTTCCTCCACGGGTTACCACCACTGATTCTTCTCCATCCTGAGGTGTGACATTTGTCCTTGCTCTTTTCTTCTTATCCTTTAACCGGCTTTTAATCTTTAGAAGGGCATTTCCTCCCATCCCTGACAGCGCAGCTTCTTTAATAACCTTTGCTGTGAAATCCGGTCAAAGGCTTTATGAAAACCCAAATCTAAGGCGTCCTCTGGATTCCCTTTATCCACAAGCTTACCAGCACCCTTGAGAAGCCAGCTAAGCGTGTCTGAGCCCCCTCGGCAGCGTGAGGCTGTGCGGGCAGCCTGCCTGGCACACACAGGCTGCTCCCAGGGAAAGGTTGTGCTGCAGTGAGACCTGTGCACCATGAAACCGGGGACCAGAAAGCACGCACCTCCCAGCCAAACCAGCCTGTGGCAATCTGAGCGGGGTTGAGGTCAAGCTTCCGATAAATCCTCTCTGCCCCTTCTGCAGGTGGTCCCTGGCATCTTCTAGGAGGTACAGCAGCTATCAGGTCTCCTTGGTGATGCTCAGAAAGTGTTTCTGCAAAGGTACATGGGCCTCTCCTGAAGATGTCTGGGCAAGCAGAAAGCACAGGGTGGGGTTTCCCATGGGCAGGCAGTTGGGTTGTCTCATATCTCACATGGAGGAACCGAGGTGGTTGGTGAGCACTCCATGATCAAGACTCAGCTAGGAAATCCTAGTGAATGCTTTAATTTTCAGGCTTTCATTTTGTCTGCTTTGCTACTTCACGCAGCGTTGTGGGCATGCCAGTTTAATTTTTCATTTTTTTTCAGCAGCTTATGCTAACTGAAGCATATAATGGAAGGGCTTTGCAAGACTTTCTAACCTGCTCGTTCAGTGTTTTAGCCAGCACAAGCAATACAGTTTCTGTAAAGCTTCAGAACACCCTTTTGACATAGGTCAAACATGTCTAAGGTGTCTGGGATGCTTTTTCTAGAATTTTTTTTCTCTCTGCCTGATGACATCTCATTCATTCATGAAAACACATCTCCTCTCCTAATCAAATAATTTCTCTTACAGTCACTAGTCTCCCCAGCCAGGTAATTCTGTTTGTCAGGTGATCTGGTCCTTCCTTGCTGCCTCTGGGGATTCAGAGTAGGGAAACAGCTTTGCGCATCACTACCCAAACAACCTGGATGCCCACCAAACTCATTATGCTGTTGGTGGAGCAGGTCTGAGATTTGAAAAAGACAGCATCTGTGTTCCCAGTGCTCAGCTAGGAGGTAGGCCAAGAATCACCAGGTCTCCTCTCTTCTTCCCTCCTCTAGTCTGAGCAAATGAAAGGAAACATGAAAGCAAATTTGTCAAGCTATGGTGTGTGAATTTTGCAAGCTTTGCAGATACTTGTTCTCCTCACCTTGGTTAATTCAACTGAGGAAGAACACCTGAACTCAAAAGTGAGGCTTGCCCAATGTGTTGGCATTAGTCCAACTGCTGTGGACCTCTGCTGACTCCACAATCCTGGTGTCACCAGGGGTTTATCACTGCAGTCCAAGAGGGGTTTCCTTGTGTTGTCAGGTTGTTTTATGTTTGCCACATTTTAAAAAAGTACTTATTCTTATTTGGAACAGCTGCTTTTATTCTGCTTTGCAAAGATCTTGTAGCTGTGGGCCATGGCTTTTCAACTCGTCTTTGCTGCTACAGGGGTTTCCTATTACTTGCGGTGACATCATTAAATGAGATCAGCATGTCCTTAACATGGAACCTGTAATTACAGGGTTGCTTCAGATTGCCCACAGAGTACTGCTGCCAGTGTTTACTTACGATCACCTAGTTACTGGCGATGGAGAGCTGCATTTAAAATACAATAAATGAGTGTATATTTCTGCAGTATTAAACCTATTAGAAGTCTGGAGAGAAAGCCTTGCTACCCTTTGTTTCAAAATTAAGGATAGTCACTTGTAAATATGATATTTTCTGTTATGGCAAGAGGTTGAATATTATCTACTGATTCATAAAAATTCATTATGACAGTGTCTGAAGAGATGCCCAAGAGGTTTAGGCTTTTAGCAGTGTTCTGGTGACTTGGAGTCACCATGGAACCAGTACCAGGTGGACCCACACCTGAGCATTCTGGAGACAGAGGATACAAGTGGATTTCTCAGAGTTGTCTTCCTCACAGACATCAATTCTGTGATGTGGCCTATTTTGTAGCAAGAACAGTGGCATGTCAGGCACAAGCAGCTGTAGCTACAGCAAGAGGGGATGTCTGTAAACTGCAGGAGTGGCAGCGATAGACTAAAACCTCTCTGAAACATACTGTTGTAATAAGCTCTGCTCCCTCCAGAGAGAGGTGGACAGGGAAGCAGAAAAAATTGAAGAGTTTGTTGTGCATCTCCAAAGTGTGCTTGAAACCTTTTATTTTCCCAGATTTCAGATCTGACCAGATCTTGGCTGGTTTGTTGGGTGTTTTCTGTTTGTTTTCGTTGTTGTTGTCTGGTTTTTTTGTTTGGTTGGTTGGTTTTGGCCTATGTAGGAACAGTTTATAAGCATTTAACAGGTGGTTTTGCCAACAGTGTTTAGTCCCTGACTGTTCTTAGGGCTGAGACTGTTTATGCACCCCAGCCCTTATGGGTTTAAAGGAAATCTCTGCTACACTAAGTACCATAGTATAAGAGCTGATGTTTCAAAGCGGTTTAGTATATTCTGGATTGAATTCTGCATGTGCAAATCCCTTAGTCATGAAATATTTACTCATGATCACTTGCATCGCAGAGTACAGCAGACCAATACGTATTAATTAGGCTGATACTTGACACACGCACATGGATGGTCAGTGGACCCTGCAAATTCTGTCGGCTTCTTGTAGAAGTGTGACGTCAGAAGTAGAAGTAGACTTGTAGAAGTATGACATCAGTGCCCAGATCACATATTAATAGAAAGCAGCATGCAGAAATCTGATCCCATGAAGGCTACAGTTATTTTGGTTGGATTGAGAAATGCATGTATGCATAATTGCAGAGCAAACCCCAGCTGTTTTAAAAGATACTGAAATGCAATGGTTTCATGAAAGGACTGATACAAAACAGATGAATGAAGCAGTCACAGTAGACAAGGAATGAAACCACAGACAGCAGCAGCAGGCCTTTTGCAAAGCTACAGCAGTATCTTTTAAACTGTATTTGCTGTGTTACAAGCAGAGCAATAGCCCTAAAAGTGTACAGATATAAAATTTGCATGGAAATATTCAGCAAGCTATTCGATAACTGTACCTTGTCTCAAATAGGCTGCTCATCTATCTTCAGACCTGTAGCTCTCATGCAACCCTGAAGGTTATTGAGTGCCCCACAGGAGACACCCCTGCACAGCTGTGTCCCACCGTCAGGCAAAAGGCAAAGGCAAAGGCCAGGGAAGAGTGTTGGCTGCCAGGGTGGCCCCTGGGGGCTGCTAGCATCTGATGCTACTTGAATAAAATATGTGGGTGCTGTTGGTTGTGGTGCCATCTGCACTAACACACAGTGGTGCCAGCACATGGAGAGGGCAGATTTGCTTTTGTCTCTGTCACCGCTGAACTTCAGCAAGTTTTAACCTTTCCACTCCAGCTCAGAAGCAAGTCACATATTGTAACACCTCCACCTGTGGTGATGTGGGAATGAACTAAGTTGGCATGTCTGATTTCTGTCTCTGTGGAGGGCACCGACACCGTGCCTGGGCTATTGCCACAGACCTCTCAGCTTTAAATGCTGCTGGTTGCCCATTCTTTCCCTTCAGATATTTAAGCAATAAAATGTAATTCAAGTTTGAATCCATAGATGACAGGTGAGATAAAGAAAATGAAAGCTGTCCTTCATCAGCCTAAAAAATCAGATATGAGCCAGTACAACAAATATTCAAATAATAGAAAAAAGATGTCCCCAAAGTCTTTTGGCTGATAAGGATGACAATTTGGCTTGACTGCTTAGTGTATGATTGCAATAAATGCAGTATGCTGTGGTGCTGTATTCATGAGCACGTCTGCAGAACTGAGAAGTTTTACAAGGCCAAGTACAACTGACATCCATTTGAAAATTCATACCCAAATGTTCCCTGTTTCCCATTCCAGACTCATGATTAGTTAATAACCTGTTCTGAATTTTGCTGTTCAGGCAAGGGAGGGAAGCCAGACCCTGTGACTACAGTGATCAATCACATCCTGGGAAATGTATGGCTTGACATAGACTGATCTTGCACCCGTGAAGTGGAGCTGAATTTGTCCAGAGCCCCGATGCCCTGAGTTGGGGACATAGACCATGACAGTCTCCCTCCCTTCACTCCAAATACCAACACCATAGAGGCTTGCAGTGAGTGGAAATGCCTCCAGAAATTAAATGGAAATGAAGTTAGGGCAACAGGTGATGGAGATTTGCTGTTAAACAAGAGGTGGGCACCTGTTATGATCTCCATTTAATGACTGTGCTGAAGGAAAATGTATCCTGAGTTGTCAGAGGCTGAACTTAACTCCCCAGGAGAGTCTCAGACAGCAAGAAGGTTTGCAACATGGCTTGAAGCACAGAAAGAGACCTTAAAAGCAAAAACATTGCTCTACCTTTAATGAAAGGATTTGCAGTTGCAGGTTTGGCACTATTATCATCGCATGCAGCTGTTTTGACCTATTTTTATATATATTTTTGTATATGTATAAAATCTGTAATATATAATTTATTGCAGATTTGGCCCAGCCTTTAAACATGGAGGAGAAGTATGAAAGGAGCTTTCCTTTTCTTCTTCTCTCTTGTGCAAGGGCTGCTTCAGGGCTGTGAACTGCTCACATCTATGATGCTAAGGGCATGGTTGGAAAGGAGCAGGTAGCATGAACATCAGTGTGGGTATGGACCCAGTCTCTGCATGGGTCTGTAGAGTTATCTTACCTTCAGGGTTACCGCTGCGGGGATTGCACTGTGAGCGGGGACTAATTGTAGGACCTCAGATATTACTTCCTGAGAGAGGTGCAAAAATTGTGTGAAGACCAGAACTCTCTTCCTTCTACTAAGTTTTGCTTCATCAATAAAGAAAGTGAAAATAATTCCTTCTACACTGTGTAGTCCAGTAAATTGCCACTCAAAAGAATTTTAGTGGCCATCTTGGTTGTTACTAACTGGATGAACACCTAACTTACAGAAGGTGGCTTTCTTTTCATTTTCTTTTCTTTTTTAATCCTTCCACTTCCTTATTACAATGAAGACACTTAATCGTCAGTCAGGCTGCTTTACTGCTTTATGATGGAGGTGCCTCTGATGCACTCATCACTTGAAACTGCACTATAGAACTCTAACATTTTTCCCCCCTGTTTTTTGGGGGTTTTTTTATACAAAAAAACCTCATACAAAACAAGCAAGCACACAAACACTAGTGCCTGTGACAGTGAAGCTGAGTTACAGCCAGACCTTCAGTACCATGTTTGGTCTCAGGCCCCACCCCAGGCTAAGCCAAGCACCAGGGCAATAAAAATATAGGAAGTGAACCTCTGGTCTTCAGAGAAGCAGGATTTAGTGAAGGTCAGGGGCCAAAAGTTCCTGCAGGACTGCAGAGCTTCAGTGACCTTCACTGGTGTATAGAGGACAGAGCACAGGAGAGGGACCTTTAGGCCGCTCTCTTCTTTAGAAATGGTGTTTATCATCACTTGAATCTCCAAGTAAAAAAGAATATATGTTTTAGGGTTTTTTGTTTTGAAACATATTCTCATTTGTACAACAAGGTTAATGGCAATAAAAAAGGTAAAACATAAAGTGTCTGAAATACAAATGGAAAAGTTGTTCAGTGATGGAAATGGAAAACACTTCAGTTGACTGGATCAAAATTGTTTCTGGAGTTCCAGTTTGTAGTAACTTGTGAGGTCTTAATTTTTGGCTTGGGAAACTACAGCATCGCTAAAGGTTTAAGGGACTGGAGGAACTACTCCCTTTCCTTCTGTCCTAGCACCCCATCCATCTAAGAGCATCATGTGGTGCAACATGTCCAGAGGCTCCTTCTCCAGTGAACAGGATGGAGAAGCAGTGCAGTTTGCCCTGCAATCATTCCCCTCATTTCTGCAGTGATCTGTTCAGTAACAATGCCATCATGCAGCCAGGGAAGAGAGAGTGCTGCCCTTACCTGTTTCCACAGCACATCAGAGCAGAATCTAAGTAATATGAAACCTCCTTGCATATAAAACTATATTTGATAGGAAGGAGGCCCATAGCTACTTTTTACAAGACAGAAGAGAAACTGACTGCGATTCAACCTTTTTTTTTCTGGTTTACCACAGGTGGCAAGGTTTGTGCTATGTGGGAATGACGCAAACTGCAGCTGATCCCTTCTTTGGTAGATCAGCTTCAGGTGGGAATTTGATTTTGACTGCACCCAGTTCGACAATGGCAAAACAACAGGCTGTTTGTTTAACAAGACTGGAAAAAAACCATGTCTGTTTCCCTGCCCCAAAAATATCTCTCACAACTTATCTTGTGGCTGAGGTCAGCCTCAGCTAACTGAGTCCTTGTCTGTGCCCCGCTATGATATGGATAAGCAGACAGGGAGGAAGGTTTGCGTTTATTCCCTAGGTTCACAGGAGACTCCCTGTGGCCTGTGCAGGGCAAAAAGTGTGTTATGTGTTCCCAAACCCCATGGTGAAATTCTTCTCTACCCTTATTTACCTAAGGCCCCACTTCATTTCAGACATGGCTCACACTGACTTCAATGAAAAACACAGGAAGCCTCTAGTGCTTGCTTTTTAACAGTGCTTTTGTACTGCGGGGGTATTATAGGCACAGTAACAATTGAGGCACCAGCAAAATACATGGGCTGCTTTAGCTGACAGTTTTCAGTAGTTTCACCTTTGAATTTTTAGATGGGCTTTTTTACAGTTATACTGAATAGCAAATAACTTCTGGATATGTGTTGCAGAGAAGTAGAAACATCATTTCCTTTTGACTCACAGATACATAAGCAGAGTACATATGTGGATAGAGCTCTCCTGATAAAATTCCTCCACTGAGCTATGGAAGTAATGACCATTGTACAATTCTGCAGCCACTATGACCTGAATGGAGATTTTCTTTTTTTCATGTTGCAATAGCAATAGCAGTATAGAATAAATCAGTATATGGAACTTAGCTTCTGTTTAAAGAAATCACATCGTAGTTCCCTGTAGCATACTTCGCCTAACCACACAGAAGTTGCAAACTCAGAGCAGGATGGTAAGTAACTTAGAACAGTACTGTAAGTCTTTGGAATCTTGCAAATAGCTTGAAAGACTACTGAAGTTTTGGATCTCCATACATTTCTTACCCTTAGTATCATACCCAGTTCTCTAGTTTAAAGGCAGTCATGTGTGTTTGCCACGCCTTTGAGAGAGTCACCAAAGACATCATCTGGTCTACTTCAGTTGACTGTACGTTTTTACTGGAATCTGGAAGCAAGTGTGAAGAAAAGACATTTTGTAGTTGTATCAATACACAGGAGGAGTCTCTTCCCGTAACAGGAACTGAGACTTTTTCTAAGCAAGTTGTGTCTTGCCATGTAGCATAAGGGGTGGTGGCTGAAGAGGTCTTTGCTGCAATTATTAGCCCTTTCTAGTTGCAGCTGGATATAAAGTAACTGCAAAAGAGATGCTCTGACATACCTTAAATTCCTCTCCTCTTTCACTTCCGCATGTAGCTAAATGGCATCCGCATTTCACTCATTATGAAGGCAACCTACTGCAATCTACCACCAGCATAAATTGGCATGGCTCCCTTGGTTGTGGCAGAGGTACTGGGAGGATGCAGTCCTTGGGACCTACACAGGCACATTTTTTAGTTGAATGTGATTGAACTACAACTTGAATTAGTGATTTCACGTTGTCTGGAACACAGGTACAGTGCTGTGCTGGGCTCAGTGCTTGATATCAAAAAGTGTATGACAGTTCCTATTAATAGTATAAATGCAAAACTTCTGCTAACTGGCACATGTTCATGCAATATGTTTGCCATACTGTACGAACTAGTTTGGTCCAGCTTCTGATATACTCATTTCTTTTATGATATAATGCTCACTCAGAAAAGGGTGGAAATTATTCTGAGGAGATGGGGTTTATCTAAAAGGGAGCAAGGCTATTCCTGGGATTTAAAAGAACATTTAAATGATGACCTCGAGCTCAGGTCACAGAATCACAGAATCACAGAATCACAGAATCATGGAATGTTAGGGGTTGGAAGGGACCTCTAGAGATCATCTGGTCCAACCCCCCTGTCAGAGCAGGTCCACCTTCAGCAGGTTGCACAGGATGGCATCCAGGTGGATTTTGAATGTCTCCAGTGTCAGAGAATCCACCACCTCTCTGGGCAGCCTGTTCCAGTGCTCTGCCACCATCAAAGGAAAGAAGTTCCTCCTCATGTTCAGATGGAACTTCTTATGGTCAATTTTCTGCCTGTTACCTCTTGTCCTATCACTGGCCACCACTGAAAAAGACTGGCCCCCTCCTCCCAACACCCTCCCTTCAAGTGTTTGTAAACATTTATGAGATCCTGCTTCAGTCTTCTCCAGACTAAAAAGACCCAACTCCCTCAGCCTTTCCTCATAAGAAAGATGTTCCAGCCCCCTAATCTTCTTCGTGGTCCTTGCTGTACCTTCTCCAGCAGTTCCCTGTTCTTCTTGAACTAGGGAGCCCAGAACTGGACACAGTACTCCAGATGCAGCCTCACCAGGGCAGAGTAAAGGGGAAAGATGACCTCCCTCCACCTGCTGGCCGCACTTTTCTTGATGTACCCCAGGATGCCATGGGCCTTCTGGGCCACAAGGACACATTGCTGGCTCATGGTCATCCTGTTGTCCACCAGGACTCCCACGTCCCGCTCTGCAGAGCTGCTTTCCAGCAGGGCAGCCCCTAACTGGTACCATGGGGTTATTCCTCCCCATGTGCAGGACCCTACACCTGCTTTTGTTGAACTTCGTAAGGTTTTTACCTGCCCAACTCTCCAGCCTGTCTAGGTCATGATGAATGACAGCTCGGCCTTCTGGTGTGTCAGTCACCCCTCCCAGCTTTGTGTCATCAGCAAACATGCTGATGGTACACTCTATACCTTCATCCAGGTCACTGATGACTACATTGAACAGGACTGGACCCAGCACTGACCCCTGAGGAACACCACTAGTCACAGGCCTCCAACTAGACTCTGCCCCACTGATCACAACCCTCTGAGCTCTACCTGCTAACCAGTTTTCAATCCACCCCACTGTCCTTTCATCTAACCCATACTTCCTGAGCTTATCCTATGAAGATGCTGTGGGAGACGGTGTCAAAAGCCTTGCTGAAGTCAAGGTAGACAACATCCAGTGCCCTCCCCTCATCTATCCATCCAGTCATGCAATCGTAGAAGGCTATCAGATTAGTCAGACTTGACTTCCCCTTCATGAATCCATGTTGACTACTTGTGATAACTTTCTTTTCCTCCAGATGCTTCAAGATGACGCCCAGAACAAGCTGTTCCATCATCTTTCGAGGGATGGTCATTCCCTTTCATTTGAGAAAAAAGCAAGTGTTGACTTTTATTAAGCCATTTCTACTTGTTTTTTTCAATCAACATTTCTTTTGCTCAGCAACTGTTGACAAGCCACATTTAGTTCTGCACAAAATGAAAATTGCTCTGAGGTTATTTGAAGACCGCTGTTTCAGAATTTGCTCCAAAAAAAGACTGCTGAAAATGATATAAAGGCCTCAAGGTTTTGCGCCTCATTTCTTAATGCACTGGAAATGATAAGCAGTGAATCTTTTGATGGATGAAGGGGACTGTTTCAACCTCCCCTCATCAATATTTACAGATAGTTTGGAAAGGTAAGTACATAGTGGCTTGTTGTCCAGAAGGACACATGCCCTTATTTCTCCTGTAAATTTGCCCAGGAAGGATTTCACAGGACACCAGACTAAATTATATTGCTCCTGACAGGGATGTCAGAATGAGCAAATGCTGAGGTTATCCACAAGAAATGCGTGGTCAGCACTCTTTGGCTTGTAGACCAATGCTTTCCTTGTCTTAAAGTAAGGACAACATAATAACTGCCTTTCAGGTGCATGGTCTGATTTCATGAGCCTTTGCCTCTGGCTGCAAACAGACAGGGCTCCCTGCACACCTGCCTGGGTCTGGGGCTGCCTCCTCCAGGCATTGCTGAAGGAGACAGCTGCCCGTAGGGACAAGTGGCAGGGACAAGGGCAGCTCCCAGCCCCCAGCAAGGCTGCCTGCAGCCCTGCTGCCTGTGCTGCCTCTCCCGGGCTTTCCTTCTGATCTCTCTTGATGTCTTCTGTCTGCAGGACTTGGACCCACAGTGACCTGCTTTGCTATTTCCTATACTTCCTATGTTAGAATCATAGAGTCATAGAATGCTTAGAGTTGGAAGGGACCTTAAAGATCATCAAGTTCCAACCCCCCTGCCGTGGCCAGGGACACCTCTCACTACAGCAGGTTGCTCAAAGCCCCATCCAGCCTGGCCTTAAACACTTCCAGGGATGGGGCCTCCACAACTTCCCTGGGTAACCTGTTCCAGTGCCTCACCACCCTCACAGTAAAGAACTTCTTCCTAATATCTAATCTAAATCTCCCCTCTTCCAATTTAAAGCCATTACCCCTTGTCCTATCACTAGACTTCCTGACAAAGAGTCCCTCTCCAGCTCTCCTGTAGGCTCCCTTCAGATACTGAAAGGCTGCTCTCAGGTCTCCCCGGGGCCTTCTCTTCTCCAGGCTGAACAGCCCCAGCTCTCTCAGCCTGTCCTCATAGGAGAGGTGCTCCATCCCTCTAATCATCTTAGTGGCCCTTCGCTGGACCTGCTCCAGCAGTTCGATGTCCTTTCTATGTTGAGGACTCCAGAGCTGGACACAGTACTCCAGGTGGGGTCTCACAAGCGCAGAGTAGAGGGGGAGAATCACCTCCCGTGCCCTGCTGGCCACGCTTCTTTTGATGCAACCCAGGATACGGTTGGCTTTCTGGGCTGCCAGCGCGCACTGCCGGCTCATGTTGAGCTTCTCAATGTTCTCAATGTTCTCCCATCCCCCTGCATTTCAAAGAAATACCTGAGAGCAGGGGTGGAGCAGGAACACCAGCAGTGTACTCATGTCACCTTCAGTGACTGTAGAGCAATGGAGGCAAGGCACCATGCTAGAAAAGAGGAAGGGTTTTCATCCTTTTTTCCCCACCTCTGCCTGGTTTCATTCACTGCCAGTGTCACTTTTGACTCTGGCACCGCCATGCAGTGCTCATGTTGGCATGGAGCCCCTGACATGAGGATGAAATGTCTAATTATTTCCCTGCTGGCTGCCTGCCTGCCTGTATTTCACTGCTGCTTTCCCCCACCAGTTGGGGTGAGGGTCAGTGGAAGTGCAGCCCCCTTCACCAGGGGGACTTTGTGAAGGACAGCCATACAGCAGGGGCATCTTTTCTGCACAGCTGGCCTACTTGGGAAGGATGGGTGTGTATGCTGAATTTGGGTGAGGTTTTTTCATGATCCCAAAAAAGAGAAGAACTTGCATTATAACTGCAATGCTCAAGTCTCTGCTGATGAAGGGAAAGAGAACAATCGGTTGCCCTTGTGGAAAGTGGAAGGAAAACACCACTGGCAGCCACTAACTGCAGTGAAAACTCTCAGCATCTCCGATTGACCTGCTTTGCATGTCTCATATTTCATTCCCCAAAACCTGCAGCATGAACATTTCAACTGCTGACTCCGGTGAAGCCAGTTATACTGCTTCTGATAATTTTTCAGAGCTATTTCTTATACTGTAGAGATCTTGTCCACCTCCTGTAGCTCTTTGCTTTCCAGCCTCTCCAGCATTCCATTGCTGCTTCCATAGTACAAGAGCTAAATTAATCCTTATTTCACCTAATGCAAAGCCTGTCCCTGAGCACCGCTGTGTCTCTCCCTGCTTCTGCTGCGCAGTCCTGGGTGATGGCAGGGCACTGCTATTTTTCTGTAGGGGAAAGTTAAAGGCTTTGCCCTCCCTGGTGAGTCTAGCACTGCCTGCTGTGAGAGATCTACCTGGAGGTGCTCTGAAGGCAAAACTCCTCACATATGTCATTTACAAGTAATGAAAAAAGGCCCTTAGAGAAAAGAATTGCTAAAATTCATAAAAGAAACAAGAGTGGATATGTTTTTAGGTTTCTGTGTAGTTCTATCAGAGGTGTGAGGCTAACATAGGTGTAGAGACCAAAGCGTACTCTGGCCTGGTGAGATCAGGCATATGTAGCAGCAACGAATGAGCAGCACTTAGCTCAGGACACACTGTCTGCAGGACTCTGCAGCTGAGAAAGGATTTTGCTACCTGCACTAAGAGCACAGTGCTCTCTGTGACCACTCTGGTAAAAACTAAACCGTTTGTGTGTGTCTTCAAGGGACCACTCACTATGCAGTGCTGGGACTTGCTTTTCTGGAGCTGTAAAATGCTCTGCCACGGGTTGTCCCACTGGTGTTCTCTGTTAGAAGCCCCTCACTGCCTCCACCCTCAGTTGAACTAACCGGCACAGGCATGGTAATACCCTGCTTTATGTGGGGATTTTTTTTCCTGCCTTTGACAGGACAATGTCTCCACAGTATTGAATATCCTCTCTAAATTTAGTACAAGGACCTGGAGTACTAGTGCATTACAGCTCTTTGAACTGAGGCAAGCCATGTAATAGAGGGTTCATGCCAAAGTGAAGCTGTTGTTGAAACAGAACAACCGAGTGTAATAAATATCCCTATATACTGGAGAAGTCAAAGCCACTGTCTTTGTTTCTCCATGTTAGAGCTAAATGCAGAAATTCACAGAGAAAAATGTCTTGTCCATGCATACCTAATGTGCTGTTGAACTGTTTTGTATCCTGTTTTGAATTCATGAATGCAGAAGCGTGAGACTGGAGAAAGATAAATTCTTTTTTTTTTTTTTCTCTTGATAAGATACACCCCTTGGCTCCCGGTTGCTTGCAGCATGGTACTCCACCCATGATCTCCAGCCAAGGTCAGGCTCTGTGTTTGCTACCTGCTGTACAAACACATAGTAAGTAACAGCATCTGTTCTGATAAGTTTACAGTGTTAATAAACAAGGTCAGTAAAGGATTTAGAAAGAGAGGGTTATTTTACTGCCGGCTGTCTGAGACAGAGAGGAACTAAGTTACTTGCCCAAGGTCACATCAGAAGTCATCTGGAAGGCAAGGCAGCTTTCAGAGGTACACATCCAGATTCCCAGGGGAGCACCCAAAAGGGCAGCTGGTCTGTTTTGCCACATCTGCAGTTCCTACTGTATTTTGTGATTGTACATGTGGAAACTGTTCATCAAACATAATTTTATAAGTACTGTGAACAGTATAGTGTTGGTTGTTTCAGGGTTGCATTTTTCTTTTTTTACATTGGCATTCTGAACTGTAGCGTGTGCAAACAAAACTCTTGGCTTTGCTTTTAAAGGCCAGAAACCGTTAGCAATTTAAAGTCAGATCCTATTTCTGTGGGTAACTGTGGTGAGTTTGGACTTACTGCTGAATCTCAAGATCTCCTTATAGTCTTGGTTTTCCCTGTTACCAGCCCACAGTCAGGGCCTTAAAGGTTAGTAGAAGGCTGCCTGGTGGAGTTGCTGGGTCTCCTAAACCTGCAAAGTGTGCACAGCACCTCACCAGCTGTCCACACCTTGCTGACGTATTTGACACCTTCTGAGTGTGGAGCATTCCATGTTCAGTTTCCCGAGAAGAAAGAAAGAGAGAAAAGACTCAGTATGCTGCTTTTTATCAAAGAGGCTCGAAACTTATGCTGGCAACCACAGAAACAGGTATGAAAACAGAGTGCTTCATTAGGACTGCACTCACCAAGAAGGTGAGTGCCCCACTGCCTGCTCTATAGGTGGCTCCCGGCCCGAGGAAAACCAGGGGGCTGGCAGACCCAAGGGGCAGGCAGGGTTAGCACTGTATCGCTTGTGCTGTGTTGCCTCCAAACCAGCTCCCTTCGCTCACAATGTCATTTCTCATTCCTATTTTTGTTCCCACTGGTTGTACAGTCTGGATCCCGGGACCGGCATTTCTGCTTCATGTCCTTAGGTTTGCCTAGTGAACACACCTGTTGCTTTGCTTATACCTCTTATTTCTTCCTGGCCTCTCCTACAACTATCACCTGATGACAGAGGTCTTATTTGTACATTTAATAATTTCTTTTATAAACTCTGCAGATTTCAGTCTTATGTAAACTTCACATAAAGATCTAATGTGAAATAAATGATGGTGAGTTTGGGTAGACTTCCTCTGAAGTGTCTCCGAAGCATCCTGACTCCGAACTCTACCTCTGAGGCTAATAACCCTCTCCCTCCTCATCAAGCCTGCAGACCTGTTGCCACAAATGAGTCTGTGCAGCACCAGTGCAGCAAAGCTCGTACCGATGATGATGCAGCTTGGTAATCTTTTCCAAAATGGCATAAACTCAAAGCCAAAAGTACCATGTAACCCCTGAGGACCTTGATCTTCTGGGGAGTGGAATGGGTTGCTAGCGTACTTACTTTCCCTCTCACTATTCTTGGTGACTTGTCTTCAAGATTAACTGCTTTATTCTGGATGTTCAATAAGTGATGCCTATAACAACCTTTCTTGCTTATATTATGCTACTGGTCAATGTAATTTTCTACAAAAGGAACAAAATCAATAACTTCTCTCCCGTGTACCATGTGTTGCTTAAAGAAAGGCGATAAATGATCAGACTCCATCTGGTGTGGATGTTGCTTCCGTTTTTGATTCAGGGTCACCATGTCTGTGAGACCAATACAAATATTTCAAGTGATAAGTGCAAAAAAAGGGATGGCTTCAAAGCACTTGTTGCAGTTCATCTTAGCTCTGTAAAGGATCATATGACATATGAGCAAGTTCCTTTGGATCCAAGATGAAGCTATCTTTTGCAAAAGTGTCTGTGTCTCAGGTGCTACTTCAATGTTGACACGTATTGATTTTCTTCACCCTCATTGCTTCACTATTATTACTTTGGTATACCTGATTTTTTGCAATTATGTATGTCAGGAAATATTTTACTTAATGACATTAGTAATATTCATTTATAACTGTATTCTAGAAACAGTAGGCATTTGAGACATCTAGCAGGGGCCAAGAATAAGAATTGATAGAATTTTAATACTTAGTGTGCGTGATACGTTCTTACTTAATTAACCATGTATTTTGTATCTGATATGGCATTTAAGAAATATGTTTAGACATGTAAAAATACCTCTGTAAGCTGGATCACATGCACACACATCTATATAAACACACGCGCAGAGCTAGGTAGATTGATATAGTATTGCAGAATGACCACAACGTCAAACTATTACAGAAATAGCCAACGCACAATGTGAAACGAAGCAAAAATATAAATGAGACATTTCAGGAAAATAAGTAATGCCTTCTATTTCTGCCTTTGGGAGCTGAATGTTGCCTTGCTCTGGGTCTGTTTTTCCCAAAGGTTCAGCAAAGTCTTAATTAGAAAGAGTGAGGAGCAATCAATTTCCTGACAGAGTTTATTAACAGAATTTATTTTGAAACCATTTTTAGTCTGAGCCTCCTATCCACTGTCTCCACAATTTACCCTCTTCAGTATTGTTTCTTCATATTTTTTGGAAACAGTCTTTTAATAACTAGAAAATCTTCAGCAAAAGCAAGCCATTCAGGGTATTTCTGAAGTACTAAAACAGTGTAACATTCTGTTGAAAGAAACATACAAATGAATCCATCAAGAGGGGATGAAAAGCAGAGCAAATATAGCTTAAAAAAAAAAGTTTTAAAGGAAACTTTCAGGGGTTGAATCCATCCTTATTCAGCTAGGCAGCAGATTTTTGTCACTGAAACAGGAGCAGGAACAGGCCCCGTGAATCAAATCACAATGGTGAATGAAAGAAGTATCTACAAATCATAGGTAACACATTTCTAGCCTGAAATGAATTTTCTAGTCTGGAAAAGCTCTTCCACAAACTCTTAAATGTGATAAGATTTTGCAAGCAGACTAATAAACCTTTTAAAAAGGTTTTTTTAATAGGCCATAGAATATAAAGTGAGGTTAATGAATCAGGGGCCAGGCTGGTCTCATGAAGGATGTTATCTATGTCAGATGTCACCTGGGCATCAGGGCTGTGATGCTCCGCAGCACCCAGAGGGGCAGGTTGAATTCTCCAGGGACAGCAAGGGCACATTCAGTAAGAGGAAGGAAGAAACCTGAGGATTTCAAACCTAATCCTAATTAAAATACTGAACACTCTAATCCTGTTACCTATTATTGCTAACAATGGTTACTGGAGGCAGTAGACGTGGTAATTCACATGTGATGTGAAAAATGATCAGCATGAGAGAGGAAAAATCCCAGAGCATATGTACGGTAACACAACAGGGAAAAGGCACGTACAAGGCAGATCATGCTATCCCATGGTTAATAAGCAAAAATGTGGAAATGACTGCAGATACGGAGCAAGACACATTTAAGATACAAATGAATTAATTATTGAAGACACATGCTAAAAGAAGACAGGATAATATCAAAAAGCTTTCAATTATTTACACCTTATTGCACTGAATCTATAAGCGATGTGTCATGCTTTGTCTCATAATGGGGCTGCATAGAGAGAGCAACCACCGGAATAACACTACCAGCAATTTGTCTCTCATCAAGTTTATGGTCATATAGACACACTTCCTCATTTACAAGTGAGATTTCACACAGGAGCGACTTACTGAAAAGTCACCTGCTGGGAAAATAACTTCATGATCACTGGTCTGAGTGTGCATAGGTGTAACAGGCAGCTAAAAGAGTGTTATTCAGAAATATCCTTTATTATTAAAAGAAAACAAGGTTTATGCAATGTTTGTCAGTGTGAAACATGGTACTATTTATCTGGCTTTTTATTTTTAAGTGGTATTCTGATAGCTTGTTAGACATACTTCGTTCTATTGAATCGGGCTATGAGTTCTTGGACTCCAACAAAATGTCTCATTTATTTCCATTAATAGATCTCACATGTGCTCTCTTTCTCTCCCCGTCTGCCCCCCTCCCCACTTCAAGGTAAACCCTACATAACTGCAGCATGCCAGTGATGTTTGGCTTTGCACAGAGAAGGGCATATATAATTTGTCTTAAGGAAACTACACCCACTTTAATAATATGTATTTTACTTATATACTTATGTATATGTCTACAGTAGACCAGAGAGAATATTTTATTCATTATAGAGAAATCAGGGCCCAGATGTGATGTTTTGGTTCTTGCCCAGAGTCATGGTGTGCCTGTTGGCTATTTGCTTCTAGCGACGTGGATGCTTGCCTGGGGAAAACCTGCCTGAAAGTCAGCACCTGCCGGTATTCCCGCTCCAGTCCTTTACTCCTTACAAGTTCTCAGGCACCAACCCTTCCATCCACTGAAAATATTTCGGGGATCATGTGGCTTCACTGTCTTCATGGAGTTCATGTACCCTAGGTGTGATCCTTGAGCCTTGGTACATATTTCTCCAGGAACCCCAGATGGGAGTGCTGGTTCTTTCTTTGATCCAACAAAAATTGAAGCTTCTAGTTGAAAGTCTAGCAACAAAAGAGTACTAGGAAAATAAAATTTAAATCCCAGTTCTAGGTTAGATTTAAAATGTATTTAGTAGTCTACTAATTAATTCTTGGCAATGGGGGGGCTGGATTCTGTAGCTGTGTGAGACACTCCACGCTGTTTCTCTTTATGAGTCCATCAGCAGGCTGCTCCCTGGCCTGACAGTGTGATGCCTGTCATAGGAGCTGAAAGGCTGTGATTATCCATGTAGGCTGGTAAAGCCATGAATTCTGACAGGTAACCAGCATGGTATGGAGGACACACCTGATACATAAATTACACTGATTACAGACTGAGTAACAACTTTCTTTGCACCAGCACGTTGCATTTTCTAACTTGAAAATATTGTGAATTCAGGATGAAGATTTTGCAAAAATATCGAGTGCCCATATGGAACTATCTTTTAGAGAAAATGGCAAGTGGTATATTTTTTTTTTTACGACACCAGAATCACAAAATTTGAAATGCACTCACATATTTCCCTTGAGTCATAAACTCTCCAGCCTAAAACTATTTCTAAAAGACCTCAGATATTTTATTCTGTACTAAACGTTCACTTCCTTCAAGCAAATGATCCCTTTCTTCCATGCAGCAGAGAATAAGGATTCCGCCTGCTGGGCTCACCACCTTTTGTGAGCAGCTATTGGTGTGCCTGCAGTGAGGCAAGCCCATGCCGCCATCAGATCTTTCCCTATTTCCCCTAATAGGTGACAGCAGAAGCCCTTGAGTGCTGGCTGCAACTTGTGGGTATCCACAAGTAAAATTGCTGTCCCAATTTTCTTTTCTTTCACGTCTTTTAGTGTCCTTTCCTTGGGAACACATGGATTTATTTAATTAGCACTGATTTTAGGGAATCTATTGTAGGTATCTAAGCCCTGACATATAGAAACATTGATAAGCCGTAACTCGTCCTCAGTGACCAAGGTACATTGGTCTTTTAGAAAGGAAATTACAAGCTAAATTTATCTGAAGACAACAGGAAAAATAATCTGAAGAATGTGCTTAAATGGTGCAAACTCATTTTCTGAACTGTGTGAAATCTTACTGACAGGTCTGGGGGAAAAGAAGCCACCAAGATGAGACTCTGAATGTGGAATGTTCATCCTGAATACTACATTTCATTCAGAAAGTTGCAAACACATGAAGATGAGGGTTTAAGTGACACACCTTTCTTCTGCCCTGAAAATAATTCTGGTGGACTGATAAGCTTGACTTGTGCACATATCTAGTGAATGTTTGCATATGTGTGTGCGCACACGTCACACACACACACACACACACACACACACACACACGCTCAAAGAATTACCCAACAGCATTTAATTCTTTGACAGGTAATATCAGACTGGATACAGAGCAATTGTGACATGCTCGCATCTGGCATGTGTGTCCAGGCAGTTGACATGCTGATATCACACCCACATTCTGCTGGAATGGTGAATGAAGGAAGTGATTTTTTCTGGCGTGATGAATTGTTTTTTGATGGGAAGGCTTTTCTCCAGCAGGGGTGTGCACACAGACTGTTAACACCTAGCATGCGTGCATGTCTAAAAGATATTATCAAGCATTTTATAACTTGCTGCTGGTGCTCAGGTCTTCCATAAACACAAATACTGTGTTTACATCTCATTTGAATAGCACCTGTACATCAGTCAGGGCTGCTGGTTTTGCCAGGCAACCACAAAGGTCAACCAGCACCACACAGGAGTTGCACAATTATCATAGGAATCATCAGGAGTTCCTGCTGAAGATAATGAAATACCATGATCTTTTCCTATCATATGTACCATATTATTTGGAGAGATGCTGAGACTTTGCAAAGTTGCAAGCATGTCCAATGCCAATGCGTGCATGAGAAAGCCTAGCTTTGCCTTTGAGAACAGCTGTCTCCTGCACCTTTAGCAACCCCAGGCCTAAGTGTTTCAAACAGTGTTTTCCAAGCTCCTTCTATTGTCCTCCAGAACTCCCAGTCTCTGCAACTGAAGTTGTTCACCAGTTAGGGATCGTTCACTAGAGATATAAAACCAAATCTTCAAAAACAATATGGGTGGTATTTTTACTTCCGTTGTGGATTGTAATTCTCATGCCCTTGTAATATGGACTCCCCTGAGCACTGCCTGGCTGAGAATTTTGGGTTTTAGAAGTCGTATCAATGGATGTTCCACGATGGTTTAAAAATACAATAGAGAGACAGCTGTGAATGGTTTTATCTGTGACTCTCACAAGACTTAGAGAACTATGTACATTCCCACACTCTTTATCACTTCTGTAATGGCAGTTTATTGTCTTTGTCCTGTGTCTGGTGGCCTCTGGAAAGAAAGCCCATCCCTGGAAGTGTTGAAGGCCAGGCTGGATGGGGCTTTGAGCAACCTGGTCTAGTGGAAGTTGTCCCTGCCCATGGCAGGAGCGCTGGAAATAGGTGATCTTTAAAGTCCCTTCCAACTCTAACCATTCTACGATTCTGTGATTCTAAAGCGTTAAAAGAAGCAGAGAATATGCTTGTCAGCAAATACTGCTTGTTTGAAAATAACTCTTAATCCTGCTAAATATCTTTCTCTCAGATGTTTCCTCCTGTACTTTTCATTGGGCACTAAATGGTGAAGGCACACCACGTACTGGGTAGCATGGCCAGTGCACCACAGGGAGTCATGACCTGAGCGAGGCTGCACCTGAGGTGCTGTGCAGGGGATTTAGCCCTCTGTTCAAAAGGGATGTGAAGAACCTGGTGAGGGTCCAGCAAAGACCCTCTGAGACTTCAGGTCCTAAGGCATACGGAAAGGCTGAGGGGGCTGGGCTTGCTTGGTCTGCAAGGAGGAGTCTAAAGTATAGTCGAAGACTTGCCTGCAGTTGTGCAAGGAGTAACTGCCAAACTAGTGGGGCTGAGAGCATCTGGGTATGGCAGCTGGTGAGATGAGGCCACAGCATTGCAGCTTGAGAGCTCAGACGAGCCACCCTACTGACTTGGACGTGGCGCAGCACTGGCACGGGTGGCCCACGGGTGGTTTCCATCCTTAGGGGCTTTCAAGGCTTGGCTAGGCAAAACCCCAGCAACCTGTCAGCTGAAGAAAGTCCTTCCTCAAGTGGGAGGTTAGAGGAAAGGTCTCAAGGGTGCCATCCCAGCCAATGCTTTTGTGGTCCTCTGATACTTGAACCTATGGGCCATGCCACTGTGCTTGAGACCTTAAATGCACAGAAAGTTTTGCTTCCTTATTTAAAAGTCAAATTCACACATGTTTTCAGACCATTGCTCGGGGAAGGAGAGGTACAGCAAACTGATCCTTCTGCCCTTCCCCAAGACTGTGTCCCTTCAAATGGATGTCCCTGACAGAGAGGCTTCCTGGGGGTGAGGTTTGCTGTTCATGCAAGGCTCACCCTGCCCAGCTCCTACCTGCGGAGCTGGATTTTAACACTTTGAATGCAGCTGAAGGCAAATCATGGATACAGCGTAGGTGCAATTTTCTGCTTTTTAAATCTGAGAGCTCATGTGACTGTGAGACAAGGGCAATGGGCAATGAGTTTGTCAAGCAGGATTTATTCTGTTGAGTGTACTAGGGAAGAAGGTTTCCCCAAAAAAACAAAGAAAGAGGATATTGTGAAATAGTAGACAAGCATGTAGCAAGCTTTTTGTCTCTCTTTGACTTCACAAAAACATTTATTCAAGTTTTCTGAGATACAGAAACTAATCTACAGGGAAAGTGATCAACCAAGATCACATCGACCCACAGATGGAAATACCTCAAATATGAGGAGAGAAAGTAGCTACATGTCTATTTATAACTGTCTATTTATTTATCAATTATCTAACAGTCATACTTTTACAGCAACATCAGAGTTACATCTGAAATCCATCTACCTAATGCCTACATTTTGATTGCTAAGAATCACTCTCACTTCAATCAATCAGTTTTTGCAACTGCCACTGGCATGGACCACTTAATGAAGACAAGCCAGGTGGTTATCTGCATGTGAAACTATCCATCCAGGCATTTATTCATTTACTTTCATAATTTCTATGGCTTTTTTGCTGTGGAAAGCCCTCTGCGAAGACATGTTAGCTAAGCTTACAACGAGAGAGGAAAAGCAAAAGTAATCCCCAATAGGCAATATTTCAGCTCCTGCTGTAAAAAGGATTAATTCAATTACATTAAATATATGGCATACAAGAATAGGGGTCAGGGTCAGTGACAGGAACAAAGTGACAGGAGCTAGTCTCTTATTAGTAGAGCAGTGGTGAGAGAGAGGGGAAAAACCTATGGCAAAGACATAGGAAGCAAAACGCACCCCTTCAGACAAGTATTTGGGACTGACCTACCTTTAAGTCTGTTGCTGTATAACCTTCTAAAGTAATTTATAATAACTTAAGAATCTCTTGTCTTACCTAGGTTCTGGTTTTGATGGTGCTTTGCAGCTAATTCCTAAACCAATATGATTGTTTGCTGCTCTTCTTGTTTGACAGTGTTTCCAGTCTATCTCCTCTTCATAATTTTTTTCTTGATAATTGTTAATAACAATAAACGTTTCAAATTAGATCCACTTAACCAAAGCCTTTCATCCTTTCCAGTAGGAGTAAATTCAAATCCAAATTTTTTCTCTAGTACTTAACCTTAAAACCTACAAGTACCTCGCAATGGGAGGCAATGATAACTCATCATGATCAGAATCTATGCATTTTTGCATGCATAATACATGTGGACTTTTGCATTTAAGCACCTAACTATCATCATAAGTTTTAGCCAATTCTGCAGGAAACTCCAGAAGAAAGAAAAAAAATCCTCTTCCTGTACTTTATCTCTGCTAATATAATTGGCCATTTCTCTTGTCTTTTTCATCCTTGCAATTAGCTCTGACATGAAGTGTTAGAAAATTCTAGACTTCTGATTAGAACTCACATCTTTCTCAGAAAACTTGTCCCATCACCTTTTGTAAGCTAACAATTCACAGCATCAGGCCTTTGCTACAAAATTAGCTGCAATACCCCATTACAAAGTAAGAAGTATCCCAGATGTGACCATTCCAGACACCTCAGCTTTAACATTGTTTTTACTCTAAGTTATTCTTTACCCATCAGACAATTTTCTTGCCAGCTTTTAATTACACTTCTTGTCCACAGCTACCTTCAGAGCAGGAGTTGGCACACTCTTTTTGCAGGGATGTGATTGAAGTGAAACACCTGCAGTTTCCACATGGAGCATGCTCTTAAGATGGAATTTAAATATGTGCAAAAAATGCTGTCTTAGTTGAGGGGTATGGAAAAAACTCCCTGTCTTTTAAAGCGGATGGCTATTTTAGCTCTGACTGCTGTCACCAAAAGGGTCCAGCAAATGTGTCTCTAAAAATACGGAGATTATTTTTCGGCTATAAATAGATGCTTTGAGAAATTAATACAAGCCTCAGAGAGATTTTAGTGGTTGCAGACACATGTAATGGCTTGCCCTGTGGTAGATGTAAGCCACCTTGCACTTATAGCAAGAGGTAAGAATGCGCGGCTTGGTGATGGATAACCACTGACGAGCCACGTGTTCAGCCCTTTACTCAGTATTGTTTGTCTGGGCATCTGGCCTGAGTCTTTTGAATAAAATCCAGCTACAAGCTTCCACTCAAAGACGGTGTCAAACTGAGACCCATCACATCAGCCCAGTTGGTGAGCTGGTGAGGGTTCGCTACATCAGGCCAAGACGGTTCTGGCCCGGAGTCTACCCACCCTTGCAAAAACCACAGGACAGTCTGGGGGATGCAGAAGGGCAGTGCTTGTCCCCTGCTCGGTGACATCTCCTTTACAGCAAGAGTCAAACAAATCAACCAGTCACAACCTGAACTGTATTTGTCATCGGTGCCGTGATTTAGAAACACAGACAAATTCTCATAAGCATGCATCTGGCAAGGTAATGAACAGTGTTATCTCTTGAGCATGACACAGTCCCCAAATAATGACAGCTTAGTGTCTGTTAATTTCCTTTTTATTTCTCTAACAACAAGAACCACAACAAAACTACCAAGGAACTAATAATGCTCACTACCAAAACTGCAATAACCAAAATTAAAAAAATGCCTATCGAAGTGGTATGTTATTTTTACACAAAATGAAGATGTGCCAGGAACTCCTGAAAGTGGATGAGAGACTTTGCTAAAATGTGTTGATTTATGTGGCAAGCTCTCACATGGCAGTCTTCTAAATACCTCCGATCGATACCGAGCTTGGCTTGCCAAAGGCCACAAAGGATGCTGGGGCTGGAAAACAGGAGCCGCTGACTCCCTTGTCTGTTGCTAAACTGCTAGTTCATGCTTTTCTATTAACATCAATAGTATTTTTAGAAATGCTGCATGTTAGTCTTTTCACTTACCCATTCAAATATATTTGTTTTCTCTTGACCTGTTGGCTGAACTGTAGTTACTGTTTTCACCTTTTACAGCAGAAGGAGACTGACATGTGGAGATCCTGCAGCATTCCTCTTGATGTCTCCTGACTGTAAACTAAAGGCAGGCTATCATAGAAACATCTGTTGTCCTAGCTTCTGTTTATCACTGTTTCTTAATCCTTAACTTTCACTATGCTAATTAATTTTCTGTGCCTTATCTGCTGCAGTTTGTTGAGAGAGAATGTTTTCTGCTTATAAAGATTTTAATTAAAGGTTAATTCAAATATCAGGGTTTAACAGCCTGTAGAACTCAATTTACAATATGCTGATCTGTCTGCCCTGGCTAATCATGCTGTGGGCTAATTAGTGCCGTGATGGGCACAATGCTAGTGGGAGCATGACGGGAGAGATGGGAGCTGCGCCCCTGTATAGTGAACCCATTTTGCTCAGTGATGATGGGAGGAGCACAGTTTTTTCACACAGCTTTGGTTGGATTAGAAACTAACCTTGTGGAGTAGAAACTAACCTTGTGCAAGATCAGATGGCAGCAAGGCTCATAGTTTAGCCTGATGCCTGTGGAATGGATGCCGTTTCCCTTAGTTTCTGGATTGAAGACACTACTGCTATGTCCACTCAGAAATGAGATTGTGATGCTGTATTAGATCTGTGAAAGCATAAAAAACCAGGAGCAGTCCAGAAAATTAATTGAAATTACTAGGAAAGAGGTTGAAGAATATACTTGTGATGCTGTGGAAATCCTTGATGTGCCCATGTGCTGGATGGTCTGTGCAATTCCACTTCTGAGTCTCAAAGGGGATACGGCAGAAGCCTAAAAAGCCCAGCCACGGGCAGTGGATGACCAGAGGCAAGGCACAGCCTCTGATGAAGGAATGAGAGTGTTTTAGCTTGGAGAGGAGCTGACAGAGTGGAGGTGAGAGGGTTCTGTAGACACCTGACAGCCACAGGCATGTGGGGAGAGGAACAACTCAGTGACTTTTCCATCATGTGCTGTGCCACAGGGACAAGGATCTTCATGCAACCTGCAGCTGAGCCAGGAAATTCCCATATGCAGGATCTGGTAGGTGCCAAAATCCCACAGTGATGTAAAAGGCACTGAGTTTCTGAAAGTAAAAGCCACTGGGAGCTGCTAATTACAAACCCAGCTGCCCTGGCTGAGGAAGTCCTGGGCTGCTGGCTGCTGCCGGGGCAGTTTTCAGCGGCAGCTTCATGACACACTTGCTCCACCCTGCCCCAAGTGCTGGCTTTTGGCAGCTGCCAGTGATGGACACAAGGTGAGATGAAGATTTGATCTGACCTGGTTCAGCAGTAACTTTAAAAAGTTCCTTACCTGCTTTGGTTTGATGCTTCCTCAGCAGAAATTGTAAGTTTTCCAAAGGTAAAGTTTTTGTTTCAAAGAACAAGGCAGTTTCAAATGATAAAAGTACATAATAACTGATATCTGAATGAAATGTTTAGAAATTATTCTTTGCACGTTTATCCTCAGTATCAAGGAGATGCTTTGTAATCCAGCTGAGCAGGGCTGTGTGAGATGCTTAATCAGACATGTTGGAGGTTTCTCAATTTCTAAACACTCATGTTTTAAAAGTCTATTAAAAACTTTCTGCACACTTCTTAGTAAGAAAGCTTCCTGCACAAAGGACTGCAGTTTGCTTCAATGGGAAGTGGAAACAAACAACTTTCCCTTTAAAGAGCTCTGCTTGTTGGATACACATACCTTTTTCTACATGCACAGTACCAGGAACTGCCACTAGCTGAACTGCTCCTCAGATATACAAATATAAAACATACCAAGCATTAAACCAACAACTATATAAACTGGAGAATACAAGGTTTATATTCTACTCAAAACGTTGAACTTACAGTATACCAAATCAAGAATTTTGCCCTGATTGATTTTAAAAGGGAAAAGATATAAATTGCCAAAGTGGGAAATCCTGTGTTCCCCATAGAATCAAAACTTTTTCTCAAACACAGCATGGACAGAGGAGGTAAGGCTCTAACTGCTGTTACACAGAGCTGGAGAGTTTAGTATAAAGAACCTTAATGAAGGTCTCCAGGGTGCAGCCTCGTAAACCTATCATAGGCTGCCTTTGTGGCAATGGGCACAGCTCAGGATCTGACGTGAAGTACAGTTAGGAAAGCCCGTTGGAAGCAGCTGTGGATGCCTACAAACTGTAGCTTGCCAGATTCAGCTAAAGTATCTCTCTAACTGGTAAGAGAGAAGGCAAAGACAGGATCACATGCTCGTACCCTCATCAACGTGTTGCCTACTGGCTTTGAACAAGGAGGCTGCCACAGACTTGTTTTCCCTTAGGAAAAATCCTGAGGGACAGTGAGCAGGGTAAACAGCACCTGCCTCTCCAAGGGGACAGGCAAGACAATCCCTGTGGAGCACAGCCTACAATTAAAAGCCTCTGTGACTGGTGAAGGGGAACAGAAATTGCACTATAAACTGCCTCCTGTCATCCATCCGTGGAGAGGATCCTGCTTTCACAGATTACAAGAAACAGGACCGCATGTTTTTTAATTGATGAAGGGTACTACATGGCTTTTAACTGTGGGGAAGCAAAGAGTTGAGGCTGTTGTTTCTCACTCATGTGGGGTAGGCTCTGGTGGGAGCCCGTCTCATGCTGCCTGTAGCACAGGTCGCTTGAACCGGCGTAGAAATGAGCCGGGACCCCAACTAACAAACCTTCTGGGATTTACCACAGTGAGATTGTCTGTGGAAGAGTCTTCTGCAAACGCCATCCAGGTTTGAATGCGCAGATCAGTGATGAAAATCTTGGGGGTGGATGGCAGGATTCACCGTTATTGTGGGGGCTGGTGGCCAGCTGTCCAGAAAAGCCCAAGGCTACCATCTGGTCACTGGGATTTATGGTCTTACATGATGCATTTCTGAACCAAAGACAGACAGCTGCCAATTGCAAAAGGAAAGTGATATACCCTCCTTCCTAAGAGAGGTGGAATTTTCTTCTGATAACATTTTGCAAGAAATAATATTGCATGAATAGAGGTTTTCTAGACAACCCTTTGGTGCAGTTACCTGCTCTTGCGGGAGCTGCGCAGAACATTTTGTTAGTCCAGTTAATTACTGAGTCCCAATAGTGTTTCATGTTTGCATGCAAGCAGTCTTTGCCCTGAAGAGCTGATGGGTTTATATACAGACAGTGCAAACGTTCAGCTTCCCTAGTGAAGTAGGGTGCTCAGCTGTAACGTTTTCCAGGTACATTGTGTGACCAGCTCCATAGTTCCGGTAACTGCTACAGTGTTCTAGTTATCTACAGCAACCATTTTTGCTTTTATTCTAAGTTTATGTTTCCCCGTTTGTTTGTTTGTTAAACCTTTTTTTTTTTTTTCCTCACATATCTCTTGCTTTGAAATTCTTTTTTCTTGTTTCTGTGCTTTTTTTTTTTTCCAGCACTGAATAATTTCTAGTTTCTTTTCCCAGGCATTAACTATATTTTATTTTTTATGTATCTTCATTCATTTCTTACATTAGGTTTTTTGGAAGCTCTGTGCTAAGATCTCACCTCACCAGAAGTCCCTGCTGGGAAGACTCCTGTTGGAAATACTCCAGCTCTTTGAAGAAATGTGGCTTTGTCCAATAAATGTCCACCTACTCCTGGTAGCCGGACAATCGAGAAAAGTGCTTAAGGAATTTACATACTGGAGCCATCATCACACTGTACATCAGTAAGAGGTGTGGGGAAAATGAGGAAAATTGGGAAGAAGAAGAAAGACAGTGATAATGAGCAGGTGAAGGCCTGGTGAAGCAGAGCTGATAGGTGATAATGACTGGTAGCGTTAGAGCATGAATGAGGGAAGAGGTAAGAAATGAGGGAGCATCTGGAGATTACATCTTTGCAGCAGCGGCTGGTTGTCTGGAGTGATGCTAGTGCTACCGGTGGGCAAACAAGACCCAGGAGACCAGGGCAGCAGCTGCTGACCATGGGGGGCGCAGGTGGCCTCAGGGGAGGAAAGTGGCTGAGTTCTGCAATGCCCTTGGCTCAAGGTCCCAGCAGGAAGGGTGCTCTTTCCCAGACTTATCACTGCCTTTGGATGCCTTTCCTAGGCTTGCTGGTTTGGTCTCTCTCCTGGTGGCATTTTGTTCACTGTCTGTGCTGGTTTCCAGTGAGCTGGTCATCACATCCCTTCTTGCGGTGCAACAGGTGCTTGTCACAAGGATGTGCAGCTGGTTCGTGGCACTGCCTACTACAGGGACTGGGGAGCCTGTCCTGTGAAGCACTGCGCCGTGCCTGGCCCCTCTCATAGCCCTCCCTGGGCACCTGTGGTGGCCTCTCTTGGAGAGAGATAGGTTACACGGACCTTCAAGTCAGACCTGAAGTGGCTGCTGTCATGGTTTTGTAACCAGTCCATAAGACTTAACTGAGTTATTCCTACCTCTAGAGCTCAACTCCTGACATGTCTTTAGAGAAAGACAGGGAGTTTTGATTTAAAACATTGAGGTGAGAGCATTGGCCTAGAAAATTGCTGTATTAGTTAATTAGATTCACTGATTTTTAAAAAGGAGCCCCTTTTTTACTATGAATTCAGCTGGCTTCTGCTTCTAGCCATTTGATCTCGTTAAGTGTCTGCCTACTGAACGGCTCTCTACTAGTAGTAATTACCTCCACATGCTGCTGCTCCTGGACAGGGAGCAAGTCACCTCTTAACCTTTCCTTGGCTAAATTGACTGGACTGTGCTTCTTTGTTAAATACATTTTCCTGTACCTCTCATCGTTCTCTGTATTTTCCTCTGAGGTCTTTTCAGTGCTGCAACATGTCCATCATGGAGGCTCCTGGCAGAGGGGTGGGATGCCATAGAGACTGTACAGGGTAAACCTCCCTACTTCTGCTAGTCAGAGTTCTGTGCTTATTACTTATTTTTTTTTCAGGCATGCTGACAGGGCAGAGGCAGTGGGTTAACCTGCTTGACTCTAAACCTTTTTGAATCCTGGCTTTCCAGACTATGACTATATTTGTGTGTCCTATAGCCTTCACTCCTACATGCATATATATAGACATAATGCAACATATTAATATGAAGTTGTCTTACCATTGGGATACAGATCTGACAGTAGTCATGACCCAATCTATTCACCATTTCACCAATTCTGCCTCATCTTTCAACTTTTCTAGCTGTATGTTTGTCATGATCTAGACCAAAATATATCAAATAGCACTGGACTATGAACAGACTCCTTTGGCTTACCAGAAATGCCTCTATTTATCATCTCTCTTTGTAACTTTGAAATCTAATAGCAGGCAGACATCTGAATATGGGTCTGCCAGGCTGATAAACAAAGGTATCTTCTAGCCAAGTTTATACTAGTGAGTAGGGTTTATCCAATGTCTGACTCAAAACTGGACTGAAAACTCTACTGAAGTAATGCTTGGTAGAGATCCAGGATCTGCACACTTCATCATTCATTCCAGTCTTCAGACCATAGCCAGTCCCCTGTGGCTGATTAACAGTAATTTTCCAGGAGTTAAACTGCGAAGTATGTTATGAAGGCATGCTTAAAAAATTAAAAAAAAGAAAAAGAAAAAGAGAAAAGGAAAAACCCAACCCAAAAATGGAGAAACAAAAACCCCCAAAGGAGCTCTTCCTAGATTTGGTAGCAGCAGAGTGAGAGCTGTGGTGGCTCTAAGGAAGAGATGAACATATTAATATGTTCATAGAAAACTTGCTAGGCTCACATCTCTGTGCAGGACAGAGACAAAAATTAAGCCAGCTGCTGCCAGCTGTGTGGGGTGGGCTGGTTGATTGGTTTGTTTTCATACCTACTGATCTGATCTCCTTGCCCTTCTCCTGGGACTGCTGTGCCACCCAGGCACCTGGGGCCAGCAGTGCCATTTAGTTTTGTCCCTTCCACCCTCCAGCCCCATAATGTGGGTGTGAAGCACCCGGCCTGGCCCCGGACATGCTTCTCCCTCTGCCCCCTGCTTTCTGCACTGGGCACAGAGGCTGCAGAAGGCAACCTGCAACTTTCACTGAAAGTAAAGGCTTGGTAGTTCTGGAAGACCTAAGCAGGCAAAAGCCTGCTTTGAGGCAAAAAGGGCAGCTGGCACACTGGAGAGTTTCAGGATGGAGAGGGGCTGGGAAAGATAAATCAGTAGTGATATGGATGGGGAGGGTGAGCAAAGGGTGCTTTAGCCTGAGTGACGGAGCAGGAGGGCATGGGGCTGAGGGAGCAGGCTGGGATTGGTGGAAGAGACTGTTTTGTGCTGGAGGCAGTGCTGAAGAAGTGGAAAATGTCTCATGAAATAATCCTGCAGCTCTGAATACGTAGTTCTTCTACTCATGCATGTGTCCCACAAAACACTTGACATTCACTGCGGGAAAAGAGGGACTCCAGGCAGCACATACTTCAGCCAAAAGTCCTCCATTCTTTCAGTGGGGAGAAATAAAAGAAAAACTAGACCTGGGGACTGAGAGGTGAGCGTTTAAGCAAAGGGGAATTTCAATGGTTTTGTGCCATCAAATGATTTATACCTTCTTGTCTTCATTGTGGCGAAGATAATAAAATAGAAATAGGTCACTGTGGTTTAAAGATGAATGATCACTGGGGGGTTACATATACTGTGTTTTTCTTAATGTGTTTACTGAGAACTTCACCAACTCTAGGTATTTTGCACGTATCAGTGCTTTTTTGTGAGGTCTTACCTTTTATGTGACAGCTCAATTATCTATAAAGTCAATGCAAACAGCTAGGGCTTTTTTCGCTGTAGACATTTAGCTTCAATTACTGGTCATCAAACTGGGGCCTGCTGGACTTCTGTGCATGTGATCTCTTCACTTTCCTTCTTCTCTATGAGCTGTGGATTGACTGCTTAAATGCAGCTATTTTTGGTGACTCTTTTTTTATACCTATCTTGCAATCTGAGTTCTTCCACAGTGATAAGAACTCATGTTCTGGCTAAAAAGAAGCTGAAACAGTCTGATATGATTGTTCATTTTTCACTTGTGGAAATGAAGTTCCAAATAAAGCCTTCTGTATTGTACTCCATTCAACGGCAAAAAAGCAAACCTGGAGATATAATAATAATTTAAAAAAAAAAAAAAAAGAAAAGAAACAACACACAAACCCATACAACAAAGCCCAGCTATTTGCTGTGGAGTATTTCCTAAAGACAGCAAAAAATTACAAGTGTCTCATTAAAAAGATATTCTGTATTTCAGAGGCAGCCTAAACAACCGTGTGACGTGGTAGTTTCTATAGTGACTACTTGCTTTCCTTTGAAAGCTTGCTAGGCAGTCAGACAAAACCAGAGCAACTGGCTGAGGTGTTGTGTATTTATTTCTCCCCCGCCTCCCCCAAAAATACTGAATACACAGATTTTCTACCATTGAATTGGAAATGCCCCTCCCTGTGAAAGAGCCTTTGTTGCATGACAGAAAGGAGGGTGAGGCTCCAGAAACTGTTCAGCAGTGGTGTGGAGAGCAGAAAATTAGTCAACTAGCTGAAGTGGCTTCCAGCTTGTGGTCTGGCATTTGACTGGCTACAGCAGGACCCTCGGTAGGACAGCTGCCGGCATGCCATCCCTGCCTCTGAGGCATCGCACCCATCTCGGGCAGGCATCACAGCCTCTCTGGCTTTGGAGGCAAATCACCAAGCCGAATAACGTAAAGAACATTAAAAGAGGCACAGTGTTACATTTGGGCTTCCTGAAAACCTCTGCGCTGTGCTGCGGGGTGACACAGAGCAATTACAAACCTTGGGAGAGAGATACATTCTGGTATAGTTTCAAGCAAAAAGAAAATAAAGGCCTCTTTTTTTTTTTGTTTGTTTTTCCTTCTTTTCTCCTTGAAGCCTATTGTTCTCTTCCAAAATCTCTGCCCTACTTTTTTTTTTTTTGATGGGGGTTTAATGGCAACAATTTTTGCTTTGTGATATGAGCACTTTATGGCAGAGCACTGAGTGAAATCACGTGCTTGGTTCCTGCTGTAAGTTTTCAGCTGATTTTTATGAATGCCTTGTTGAGCACGAATTCCTAGAGAACAGAGAAACAGAGACAGGCTCAGTAGAGGTTTAATTATTTTCTCCCTCTTGGCTGCTCTTACTATATTAGTAGTGCCCCCCCCCTTGAAGTTGTCACTCAGCGCTTCAAGAGCTCCCAGACAATCCCCCACAGCTGACTGACAAGAAGTGGGTATATGCACTTTAGTCATGGGGAAAAAAACCCAAACCCCTTGGTGTCCAAAGAAATATGACTCACCTGACAGAGCAGGCTGCATTAGCATTGAGTTTAACCTCACCTCTAAAGCAATACTGCTCCAAATATGTCCTGGCTACTTTTGAGTAAATAGTTCAATGGTGCATAACTTACTTGATTTGCTTCAGCTCTCCTTCTGCTTACAGAATGGTGGCGAGACAATAGTGATTTCCTATCCTTGAGTTTCTCAGTAAAATTTCCCCCTTCTTCCTGAAATTTGGATTTATGGCAAACATTTTGCTCTGAGAATTCAGTGCTTAAGATGAGAGGCACATTGACTAAAGCATCAATCACATGGTTGATTGTGTTTTGGGTTTCATGTCTTTTCTGGATAGATAAAGCCTATGATCAAAAGCTTGGAGATACTTTTGTTCGGAAAAATGTGTTTTGGGTACCAAAACTGTGAATTTAGATTTGATCTCTGCAGGTACTATGGGAATAAAGTGAAATTTCCCCAATAATCATGGGAAATGGGCACAAAAGGAGTGACTGTATTTCAAGGAATAGTTGGAGAAAAACACGTGCATACCTGAGCAGAATTGTGCCATGTCTTTGGAAGGACAGTCCTGGTTTTGATATATTAATATTCTAATATGGAGAAAGACAAAATGTTTGAAAAGGAAAAGGGGATGCTGCAGGGTGGCTTTTTGGCAAGAGAAGGATCATCAACATTGTTGCTGCTCTTAACATACATATGCTCTTAACATATCATTTCAGTAACTCATCATTCTGATGCAGTATTTTGCTTCTGCATCTGGGACAAACCCAGAGGTTCTAGACACGCTTCATAAAGAAGCACCATAAATTAACATGGTGTCCACACATAAATACTGAAGAAAGGGTGACAAGCTGGAAAAAATGGTGGTTATAGCAGTGCTCCAGAAATTAGAAAAGCTGATTTTAGTATCTGACTCTGCCACAGAATTTCTCTGAGACCTTAAACAGACCCTTGAAGCCTGGTCAACACACAGCAGTCTGTGGTGTATGGTCTGACCTGCCATACTCACTCATGTAGCAGTCCACAGGGTACGGTCGCATAAGTTTGGAATGGTTTATTCCTTCTTAGAGGGAAATACACTTTATGGGTATGAACAATAGTGCTCATGTCTGGCGTTCTCAGTATTTCTCACAGTTGACCTGATTTTTTTCTGTGGCATCAGAATCAAGGTAATGCAAGCTGTCTTTGAAAGTCTAGACCTACTCTGTCACTTCAACATTAGTGCTAACATTAACTGGTGTGTTTGCAACAGCAGCAGAAAATGCCATCCACATTATTTCTGTGACTTCTGTATTGTCATTGTAAAGGTGTTCAAAGAATATAAATAAATTATTTCATACCAAAGTTTGTTAGTTTGCTACCTGCCAGGGTTTGTTTACAGATTGTAAATGAATGCACTAAAGAGGTCAGCCATGTGGTTTATTGAAACATTTATCACCTCAGCTGATTTTACGTGAGCACAGATGCATTTGTGAGATTTACACGCAGGCTCAGAGAGACCTTGCATTTCTTTTCCAAGATGCACAGGCAGGCTTTTGTGTGAAACAACATGTTCATTTCAGAAATCACCTTCTTGATACACATCCAGCCTTCTCAGGAGACAGGAGCAGCAGCAGACCTCACTGCTGTGACTCATTTGACTGCTCTGTAACCCCATGCTATCCGCTACATGGCAGTGAGCTGCCGCTTCAGCATTTTCTGGGCTGTGAGGGGTTGGGTTTCCTCGCTCGTTTCCTCCCTGGTCTCAGCCCTCTCGCAGAGGGTAGCGCTTTTTCACGCACCGGTGTCCAGGCAAGTTGTGGACTGGGCTAGTTTTACTCATGCTGATGAGAAATGCACCTGCACATTTCTAACACATACGGGAGGAGCGCTGGCGACTTTAAACCCTCACATCTCCCTAGGTCTAGGGTCTGCTTTGTTCCACTCCAGGTAATGCCTCATCCATTGCATTTTCACATCTTTCGTGGTTTATTTTGCAAGTACAACTGCTTGCTTTCAATGAAAGCTCACTTGTTTCCGTGTTGCAGAGCTGACTTTTGAACTGCTAGCAAGGTTTTGTCACTAGCTGAAATCAGAAGAGATAACAATGATAAAGGGTTTTTTTGACTTACTAAATGCGCCTTTGGAGGTTGCCCTGTGCAAATGCATCCCTTCACATGGGGTGATAAGGTTGCAGTGAGCTTACAGGCAGGTCAGATGGGATGCAAAACAGGTAGCATTTACTTCAGGCAAGGGCAGGAGAAGGTTGTGTACACGGTCTTGACTGATGTATATCTGGCAGGAGGGGAAGGAGGGTTCATTAAAAGAGCACTTTCCTGAGCCCCACCTGAGCACTGGGGCCCCTCTGAGGTAATTGCTGTGCCATGTTGTATATCATGAGGAGCCTGAGGGTCATCAAGTGATAAACTGATAAGAGACAGGAGGCACACTCACTGCAATGAAAGCTCCCACCCCAGCAAAATCTTACTTGTTGCAGAGAATAACCTGGACAGAAATCTGAGAAGTAAGAGGTGGTGAGTGCAGAGGAAACATGGAAATGAAGGTTGCAGCTAGCCTGTCAATGGGAGTGTAGGAAGTATCATACAGGAACCAGCCTGCAGGTGCAGGTACATGTATGCAAAAATGTCATGTCCCAAAGCTCTCTTTCCTGAAGTATTATAAGAAACTCTGGTTTTATATATCTGGTATTAAAGAAATACCTAGTATTATAAGAAACTCTGCTTGCAATGACATTTGCAGTATGCAAGTGGTTAAAATGTCCTGTCCACAAAACCAGTTAATTTTTAGCATTGGAAAACTGTTCTGTTCCAAACAAGAAAGCAGGAGTATTTTTCTTGGATTCAATGGAAAGATGCAGTACCTGGAAATACCCTGGTACTAGAAGAGGGAGATCCCGAATTATTAATGAGACATGATTTGTCTCAGCTGATAACACTTCCAAAAATTGTTTACGCACTGAATTATCCAGGAAGTTTTGTAGCTAACTCTGGCTTCCTGTAGATACTTCTACTTTCCTAACAATGAAATAATATTGTTCTGTATTGTAGGAGATACTAAAAACCTGACTGGACATGCTCTGGGGCAACCTGCTGTCCCTGACCCTGTTGGGACAAGGGGTGGGACTAGAGCATCTCAGAGGTGCCAGCCAGTCCCCACGATTTTGTGATTCTTTCTTTTCAAATACTAAAGCTGCTATTGATTCCCATCCCCCTCCACCCCACCCTCCCAAAAAAAAACCAAAAAACAAAAACCAAAAACCCAAACCAGGTTTGATAGCTGCATCAGTCATCTCGTTTTAGTCAGCAACTATCGATTAAATGGAAAGTTTAAAGAGGGATAAATAAGATTTTATACTCAAAAATATAGGGAGTAGAAAGAAAACGAAGTCTGGAAACAATAGATTAAAGCAAAAAAACCCTGCAATGAAATTATTCATTCCTTGAAAAACACATCAGAATATTCCAACAGTAAGTCAAGGAAAACTGATACAGCCAGGATGGGCCCAGGTTGGTAAAGCTGAAGACAGTTTTTTTTAAAAAAGGTAATGCTCCCATGTGGACAGAGGGCACCCCACTGAGCCCCAGCGGGGTGCTGCCAGCGATATGCTTTGTTTTGCTCCATCCCAAGCTCTGAGATACTGAGCCAGCTGTCTGATTCATTCTTTTTCATCGGCTTGTCAGATTGGTCACTTCCAAGTATGGGGGAAAACCCTGATGGCAGGTCATGGCTGAAGGTCCAGGGCAGGTTGGCCCTTGCATTTACTGGTCCTTGAATCAGCAAAGCTGCTGATGGATGCAGGGGTTCTTCCTCCAGTAAAGGCATCAGCAGTATGGCTGGGGAAAGGGAGAGTGAGTCCCACTGGGCCATCAGTTAGTGTGAGTTAATTGTGCCACTGCTCTGCTGCTGCTAATGCTCAATTAGCACTTGTTGGGACTGTGCTATGCCAGGTCTTAGCCCAGGTGATAAAGGCAACCAAGAATAAAATCAGACATTGCTTTTAATTCCGTGTTCTCTGTTGTCAAATGAAACGTACTATTCTTCACGGGTAGGTGCTGATTATAGCACTTGCAAAGGAATAAATGGAGTAAAATTTCTAAGCAATTATGCAGATCGTTAGAAAGGCAAATGCTCATGGAGCAGGTTCTGAAGTCACTTGGACTAAAGAAACAGGAGTTAAATATGTAACTCTTCTTGCCAATGGCACTGGTAGAATGTAAGATCTGTCATTTCCATTGTGTTAAGAGTAAAAGACAAGTGGCTTCGACAGTCTTGATTAAAATCCTACCCTAAAGCAAAAAAGGAGGGTTCAGACACTTGAACTGGTGATTTCATCCTGGCCAATCTCTCTGTAAGGCCACCAGTTCTTTTATCATTTCTCAGTTATCCAGGAAACTTCTGCTGTGGTGGCCACATGAGAAATGTTTTTATATGAACACTCTGTACAGTGAAAAGCTGCAGATCTGTAGTAGCTGTTGAAATTGTAGTGTTTGTTAGGAATAGATCCATGCCCTGGAATATATCCTGCACAGGATGAAATTTCCGTGACCAGCTGTCCAAGACAAAACAGCCAGCGACAAGTTTAATGCAGCAACATTGTCTTGCAATGAGATATTGCTGTGACCAGATGTCCACAGTAGTGATTTTATAATGAAAAATATGCAGGAAGAAGGCAAAAATCAAAATGGCACTCTGTTGTTCTGATGTCTGAAGGATGTTTGCGAGAAAAAAAATCCTTTGTGGGAGTTAAGTTAGAAAACAATGACATGCACCATTAAATTTTAACACTCAACCCTAATAAAAAGGGGAATACTAAAGGAAATTGGGCAAGTGATTGATGCAGGCCTGGCACCCTTCAGTTCTATGAAGGCAGCGAGATAACTGGTAAATCTGAAATGCTCTGTCAATGCTACTTGAATTAACTTGCCAGCTCTTCTCTTGCTCCTGCAGGTGTGCTGAGTTCAGTAGCCCAAGCGTGGATGCTGCTGCCATGGAAAGAAGCAATGCTGGCAGGTGCTGTGGGGATTTAGTTTGTGACCATTCCTCCTGCATGGCAAGATATCCTGCCTCCCTCCAAAGAGGGTCTGGGAAGTGTGGGGGAGGGGGTGAAAACCCTCTTCCATTCCAATAGCAAGATTTATTGATTCTTGAGAATATTGCATTTTACAGTGATCTGCCTTTTACAGTTAATGCAACTTGAATCTGAACGTGGAAAATTTATGATGGCTTTTTAGATCAATACAAGCTTGCTCAGAAGCACATTGTTTATGCAGTGACCAAAAAAGGGAGAGAAGACAAGGTTAGATATTTCAGCTGCAGAGCAAGGAACAATAAATATGCTTTGGAGACAAAGCCTAATTTTGCTACAAGGTGATCCAGCTGTTTGAGACTCCAAGAAGAGATCACGAAATATGCCACAGCCTACAAGTAATCTTATTTAACTGTAAACAAAATTTCTGAGCAAGGACAGCATTGAAATAACACCCTTAAAGAAAAAATAAAATAAAGCACGTCTCATCTCTTTCATGCAGTGCCAGAAACAACCTGCACAGTTTTCTAAGGGAAGACAAGGATTGGCCTTGATAGCACAGCTGAGTTCTGAGGATGAATTTTTCACATAAAAATGGAGTTTAGACATTTCTGAAATTCTCTCTGCTACTGAGATCTCAATCCTTCTTTGCTAATGGTCTAGTCTAGGTGACTTGTCTAGGTCTCTACCAGACTTGCCTTCATTCCTGAGCCTGCATCTCAGGATCTGAGAGGTAAGAATACATGTCCCTTTAAACCAAGTTATATCATAATTTGCTAGTGTGCTTTGGGATGGGTTGTAGGGGTTTTTTGGGGGCGTAGGGAGTAGGTGTTAGACAAGACCATTGCCTGAGGTGGCCTGCTGAGGCAAATTACAACTCATGGGAACAGCTAGAAGAGTCCTGAGGGCTCCATACATTTTTAGTCCAATTATTTTGTTTCAACAGGGTGCCATATTATAGCCATAAAAGTAAATGCACTGCAATGGGAAACTGCAATATAGGACTAGTGATTACATATGGTAACCCTCTATGGTATCTCATACCAGATGAAGTTGCTTGAACAGTGGTGTGTGATCAACAAATTGTTGAGCAGTATTCCCTCTTCGTTTCATAGCTATAAAGATGGGAATCCAAATTTTGAATATTGCTTTTCAAGCAACAGAATCAAGTGACCCCCTCCCTACTCTTCCCTCTCCTCACCCCAGCCTGAATTTGATGAACTGATGTTGCTCTGAGCCTCCAATAAACTCTGGTAAGCATGAATCGCATGTTTTACCAGAATGCAAACTTAACTCTCAGTTGTATGGACCACACATAAATGTCATGGTCAGCTTCTTCACTGTGGTTCTTGACTATTTTTTTTTCTCCCCAAGAAATATGTTCCAAACATACCTACCACAGAATCTCGAAGCCCTGCAAGTCCAAACAATCGGGCTCAGTAAAGACAGTGGAGTTGGTGTTCTGACCAGTGCCAAGGTCATTAGAACTTGTATGAGTTGTCAATACTTGGCATATAGCTAGGAGAGCCCAAGGCACCAGCTCATTAGCTAGCTAAATAAGAGAAGATGTGTACCACTGACCTCATTGCCCATTTTTTGTGTTTCAGCCCTTTGCCACTCTGAAGGTTGTGCCCACTTAGGGGAACCCCCCAGGGGAAGTAGGTTCTGCTGCACACAGGAGAGCAAAGGTACCCATCTGTGGCCCATGATGGGGGTAGCTGCCACTACACACTTCCAGAGTATTACTAGTAGGGCAAGGGGCAGCAGGCAGAAAAGCCACTTAATATGTGATTGCCCTCCACAAATTGCTTAATCCAGTGTTGGCTTCCACCTCAAACCCTGGAAAACAGTGCAGTCTCCTAAATGGCGCTTTCAGGTAGAACTTCCTTAGTTCCAAGTCTGTGTGTGAAAAGGCTTTTGTTAGGGCAATATCTGCAGCACTGGCATACATACACAAGCAATCTCATAGCTATCCCATCCTCCTCCCGGTAAGCGTGCTAAACACTTTCCCTTGCCAGGGGCACTGGTGCAGAGCTCATCCTGCTCTGCTCCGAACACAAGACCACGGGCATTTCTTAAACCGAGAGCATCCTTTAGGTTTCTGGGAAATAATGCAGATGTAAGATCCTGTGTGGCTGGGATTTGATGAATTGTTGAAATAAAAGCAAAATGGCTTTTTGCCTCTGTTTTGTAACATGTGATGTCCCAGCGCTGTGGCCAGTTCCTTGCTGCCAAACACTGTTGAGTCCTGGAACTCACCCAGTCCCTGTTCAGCTTCTGAAACTCTTTGTGCAAGCACCTAGGATCTACTAAAGAGGACTGTGAGTTGCAGGAGCAGAATTTGCATGAAGAAAAGAACAGAAATGCTTTTAAAAGACTGAAAACTCAACAAAGAAATGTGTTAGGGAAGCATCAAGATATCTGTTCCCAACAGGCCTTTGTTTTTATTTCGGTGAGTGTTTGAAATGTGCTTGGCCTTCCAAGGGAAAGCTAGGGTCCTCCAGAATAAACTTCTAATCTCAGGCAGTTTATGGTTTTCCATCACTGCTTTCCTGATACAGCTGCAGTGGATTGCAAAGCATTTCACACATGCCAGGCCCCTGTGATTCAACCCTTTTGCCTGACAGTCTGCAGACAGATGTGTTCATTTTCAATAAAGGTCATAAGTTAAAGGGAAGCAGGAGAGCTATAAAATGAAAATGTATGCTATCTGAAACACTGTGACAGAAACAATATAGAGCAGATATTGGTAATGCAATGTAAACATTGGATGCAAGCCCAGCAACAAAGATAGAAAAGCAGCATTTCAGCTAGCAAAACCCTGAAAGAACTACAACTATATGGAAAAGCTTTAAGCTTGTCAGCCTCTGCTTTGCCCCGATGGTTTGAAACTGCAGCTATAAGGATTCTTGTTTAGAAAGGACATCTTTCATCTCCACGCTGCTAGGGACAGTGAAAGGCATCACACACCTTTTTTTTTTCCCACGGCCACTTTGAACAGTGAGGCAAATCAGAAGGGAAGGTGTAGCAAGGACGTTTGTGAGAGTTAGGGTGAAATGGTGTGGGATAATAGGTAGTGAGCTGGAAATTGGCTTGCAGGCCACTCTTTATGGAGCCAGATTTGCTTTCATTTGTTGCTGCTTTGTGCTGGAGGGGCATTTCCCCAGGGAAATATCATATGTGTGTGTCTGTGTGTACATGTGTGTGTGCATGCGTGTACACGTGTGTCTATGTCCTTGTTTTTCTTATTCAGCTTTCCCGGGAGCAGCCCACAGATAAAAGCTGAAAGCCCCTGGTAGAGATCCTGGTTAGCGGCCCCAGTTTTGATTGGGGATGCTCACTTGCCAAGTTTAAAGTTTATTTAATGTTTGATCTAGAGGTTATTTGCTCTTTATTAAATGTTAGACACTATGATGTGAGCATTTGGACTCAGTTGCAAAAGTTTAGTGTAGAATTATTAATTGTCCTTGGTTTATAAAAAAATTATCATAAATTTTCACTTTTATCTCTCCAAAAAGATGGTAATTGTGTCTGCTGTGTTTCAGTTGGGATTAGTAACACTTCATGCTTTCATCCAAAATAAATCTGAAATACTCTCAGTACTTAAATGATTGCCCAATTTCAGTAGTGTCACTTATTGCTCATATTTTGGATGAAAACAGGGCCTCCCCCTCTGCTTATTTTTGCACATTCCTGCCTCTGAATTTGAGCTGGTGAGTGGTAAAGGTCAAAATGACAGTGAGATTCAAATTGATATTTGAGTTTACACGTACATATGCTGAACCTTCTTTTATTTCTGCTTTCAGAATTAGCATTTGTGTATGCATGCAAAGGCCAACTAGGAAGTGTCTAACAACCAGTCTATGAATTTGTATGAATGAATACCCACTTGCATGCAAAAATACATGCCTGTATGTTTCACTTATAGTTCTAGAGGCAGGAGTTTAAAAACTTGTACTGAAAATAGAACCTTAAAGTATGCAGAAGTGGCAAGAAGCTGGAAACAACTTGGTGTGATGACTATAAAGAACTGCAGAGCTGTCATGAAAAAACACCTATGGTTCTGAAGTTGACTTGATGGCAAAATTACTATGGGTGGTTCAACAAGTAATGAATTTCAGGTTTTTAATGCTCTGTCAGTTATGAAATATACTATTACATGGCTGAAGGGGGATGATATGAGCAATGATTAAATCTTACGACCCTTTAAGCAAATTCAGCATTAGAGATGCAACGTGCCAGATCTGTCACTGAGTGTTATGCTAAACTCCCATTGACTTTTGTGGCAGCTCCTCTTTCAGAGTGAGGGCAAATAGCCAAACGCTCTGAGGCAGGTGGCACTGTCCCAAAGAATATTAAAAATGGAAAAATAAGAAAACTTTGTTATCAAGCAAATTTAGGAATGTTGGGACTCAAATTCTGCTGCTATCTTTCAATGGGTCTTTGTGAGGGATACACTAGAAAGTACGTCATCTTCAGATTTAAGACTCCCCAGCAATGGAAAGTGAGCAAAACCAAGACCCTCCAAAGATTCTGGTAGATGACACGAAATACATTGATGGAAAAAGAGCCCAGAACATTGGAAGTTAAGTGCAGTGCTTTTGAAATTACAGGGGTAGAGTATCTGAGAAAACTTTAGAGGGCAGGGCAGGCAATCGCAGAATCATGGGGGTTGGAAAGGACCTCTGGAGATCATCTAGTCCAATCTCCCTGCCAGAGCAGGTTCACCTACAGCAGGTTGCACAGGATAGTGTCCAGGTGGGTTTTGAATGTCTCTACAGTTGGAGACTCCACCACCTCTCTGGGCAGCCTGTTCCACTCCTCTGCCACCATCAAAGGAAAGAAGTTCCTCCTCATGTTCAGATGGAACTTCTTATGGTCAACTTTCTGCCTGTTACCTCTTGTCCTATCACTGGCCACCACTGAAAAAGACTGGCCCCCTCCTCCCAACACCCTCCCTTTAAGTATATGTAAACATTTATGAGATCCTGCTTCAGTCTTCTCCAGACTAAAAAGACCCAACCCCCTCAGCCTTTCCTCATAAGAAAGATGTTCCAGCCCCCTAATCTTCTTCGTGGTCCTTGTTGTACCTTCTCCAGCAGTTCCCTGTTCTTCTTGAACTGGGGAGCCCAGAACTAGACTCAGTATTTCAGATGTGGCCTCACCAGGGCAGAGTAAAGGGGAAGGATGACCTCCCTTGACCTGCGTGCTGCACTTCTCTTGATGCACCCCAGGATGCCATTGGCCTTCTGGGCCACAAGAACACATTGCTGGCTCATGGTCATCCTGTTGTCCACCAGGACTCCCACGTCCCGTTCTGCAGAGCTGCTTTGCAGCAGGGCAGCCCCCAACCTGTACTGCTGCATGGGGTTATTCCTCCCCATGTGCAGGACCCTACACCTGCTTTTGTTGAACTTCATAAGGTTTTTCCCTGCCCAACTCTCCAGCCTGTCCAGGTCATGATGAATGGCAGCTCAGCCTCCCAGGGTGTCAGCCACCCCTTCCAGCTTCATGTCATCAGCAAATTTGCTGATGGTATGCTCCATCCCTTCATCCAGGTCACTGATGACTACATTGAACAGGACTGGACCCAGCACTGACCCCTGAGGAACACCACTAGTCACAGGCCTCCAACTAGACTCTGCCCCACTGATCACAACCCTCTGAGCTCTACCTGCTAACCAGTTTTCAATCCACCCCACTGTCCTTTCATCTAACCCACATTGCCTAAGCTTGCCTACAAGTATGCGGTGGGAGACAGTGTCAAAAGCCTTGCTAAAGTGGAGGTAGACAACATGCACTGCCCTCCCCTCAACTATCCATCCAGTCATGGCATTGTAGTAGGCTATCAGATTAGTCAGACTTGACTTCCCCTTGGTGAATCCATGTTGACCACTTCTGATAACCTTCTTTTCCTCCAGATGCTTCAAGATGACGCCCAGAACAAGCTGTTCCGTCATCTTTCCAGGAATGGAGGGGAGGCTGACTGGCATGTAGTTTCCTGGGTCTTCCTTCTTGCCCTTTTTGAAGACTGGAGTAACACTGGCTTTCCTCCAGTCCTCAGATACCTCACCTGTTCTCCAGGACCTTTCAAAGACAATGGAGAGCGGACCAGTGATGACTTCCGCCAGCTCCCTCAGCACTTCCGGGTGCATCCCATCAGGACCTATGGACTTGTGAATGTCCAGTTTACTTAATTGGTCTCTAACTTGATTCTCCTCAGCCAAGGGAGAGTCTTCCTTCGTCCAGGCTTTCCCTGTTACCCGCAAAGTCTGGGACTAGCCTGAGCAGTGAAGACTGAAATAAAGAAGGCATTCAGTAACTCTGCCTTCTCTGCATCATCTGTCACCATGGCACGTGGTGGGCCCACATTTTCTCTGGTTTTCCTTTTGCCTCCAATGTACTCGAAGAAACCTTTCCTGTTGACCTTGACATCCCTTGCCAGATTTAATTCCAAGGAGGCCTTGGCTTTCCTCATTTCATCCCTGCAATCTTCCCAAGTGGTCAGTCCCTTCTTCCCTGTACTGTAAACTTCTTTCTTCCACTTGAGCTTTTTCAGGAGCTTCCCGCTCAACCATGATGGTCTCCTGCTTCCCCTGCCTCATTTCTTGCTCTTAGGGATGTGCTGATCCTGAGCTTTGAGAAAGCGATACTTGAATATGAACCAGCTCTCTTGGGTCCCCCCATCTTCTGGAGCCCTAACCCATGGGATTTCTTCAAGCAGTTTCTTGAAGAGATCAAAGTTAGCCCTCCTGAAGTCCAAAACTGCAATCCTACATGTTGTTCTGTTCATTCTACGCATAATCCTGAACTCTGTTTTCTCATGATTGCTACAGCCAAGGCTGCCCCCAACCTTAATGTCCTTCACCAGTCCCTCTTTGCCAGTACTAGGTCCAGTACTGCAGCTCTCCTAGTTGGCACTTCTACCTCCTGAGTCAAAAAGTTATCATCAATGCACCGGAGGAACCTCCTGGACTGTACGAGCCTGGCCATGTACTCTTCCCAGCAGATATCAGAGTGATTGATATCCTCCTTGAGAACCAAGGCCTGTGACTGTGAGGCGACTCACAGCTGTTTGTAGATGGCCTCATCAACTTCCGCATCCTGATCAGTTAGGCTATAATAAACCCCTACAACGGTGTCTCTCATATTAACCTGGTCTTTAATCCTGACCCACAAGCTCTCAACTCACTCTTCATCCACCCCCAGGGAGAGCTTGACACATTCCAGCTGCTCTCTCACATAAAGAGCAACTCTACTACCTTGCCTTGCTGGTCTGTCTTTCCTAAAAAGAACATAGCCTTCCATGACAGCGTTCCAGTCATGTGATCTATCCTACCATATCTCAGTAATTGCTATGAGGTCATGGCCCTGCGACTGCATACAGATCTCTACTTCTCCCTGTTTGTTCCCCATGCTGAATGCATCAGTGTGTAAGCATTTCAGAGGGGCAGTTGAGCATGTAGTTTTTTCCCTTGAGGGGTGATAAGCCTTCTGATGCTCAAAAATACTAGCACACTGGCCCACAAGTGCAGGGCTACTACACCCAAGTGCCTCTCTAGCGAGCCCACTTACATCCCCTTCCCCCTTCAAATCTTGTTTAAAGTACTGTCAATGAGCCCTGCTAACTCTTGTCCTAGAACCCCTTTTCATTCTGTGAGATAGAGTTTCCCATCTGTTACCAGCAGGCCTGGCGTCCTGTAAATCAAGCCCTGGCCGAAGAACCCCAAGTCCTGCCAGTAGCACCAGTCTACTCTGGTAGAGCCAGGCACTGATCTGCTGGCTCTTCCTGTTCACGCTCTAATCATTCCCCACAACTGGAGGGGTAGAGGAGAACATGACTTTTGTTCCCAATCCCTTGATCAGTCATCCCACTGCCCTGAAATCTCTCTTCACTGCCCCTGAACTTCTCGCTACTTCATCACTGCCTACCTGAAAGACCAAAAGGGGATAATGGTCTGACGTCCATACTAGGGAAGGAAGTTTCTTCTTTACATCATTTACATTCTTCTTTACATCATATACCCCCTATGTAGTGGGTCTGGTCAACATATCAGGCCTTTTGTTTCCTTCAGATATGAGTCGCCTATGACAATGACCCATCTTTTATTTTTTTTTACTGACATGGGACTCATCTTGTCACTGCATCCAAGCAGTGTGCGAGAGTTGTCTTCTTTGATGCCCTACTGTACGAATTCCCTTACCTTGGAAAAGGCTGCAGCGACAGGCTTAAAATCCTCCCTTTTCATTAATTTGTTTTTCCAGCTTGTCCTGAGATGCTATTATCTGTTGACTTTGTTTCACGCAAGTAGGGCCTCCATTGCTCTGATTAGTTGATTTTGCAGGGCTCAGGTGCTCCTCTTACGTGGCACACTAGGGTGGAGGGTATAATTTCATTATAGGTCTACCATGAATTGCAGATCCCTCTTTTCTTGCATTGCTCGAGGGCTGTGTTACTGATTATTTAAATGCTCTCTTATTTGCAGATGTCCTTGTGTGTTGAGCGAGCAGACATTAGGTTTATTACACAAAATTTCCTCTACAAATTTTGGCAATTAGAAAGTCAATAGAAAGCACAGACAGTAAAAAATAAGTTTAAAAGATCATTTAGCAAAATGGGAATATTAAAATAATCATTAAAAAATGAGGAGAAGAGGTTTGTTCTATTTTGAAAGTCCCTGATTCATCACAAATGTTTTTGCGCTCACATTCTCCCTACAGTAAACGTGCAAAGTAATAGATAATGGTTGGAAATGACCAGGTAGACAGTATCTCAGGCTGTTAAAAAAGTGCATCTTGGAAGTGTCTAGTTGGGAAAGAGTAAAGGGGGAAGAGAGGAAAGAGGCACTGAGAGGATATGAAAGATGCATTGAAGGAAGTAAAAATCAAACACAGCAAGACAGAAGAAAGCAGCAGAGATGGGGAAGGTGGCATTTACAAAACCCACACCTGAGGCTTCTCTGCAGGCAGAGGCCATCTAGGAGGCTGCTGGAGGAGAGCATCTCCACACTCTGCCGCAGAGCTCACCTGTGAATTTACATGCAAGTGATGGATTCTGCTCCTCTCTTGTTAAGTGATCAGCAAGGGAACCAGGTGCCAATGCTCACTCAAAATCCACACAGGCTTGTGCAATTATTGCATCCACTGTAGTCTTTCAGATCTTGGTATTTTTCCCACCCTGGCTTTTAAAGCAGATTTTTTTGGGCATGGAAGAATTCCTTGGGGAAAGAATAGTCAGGGGCAGCACATCCTTGATTGGTTATAGCTGAGAAAAACTGGAAGCATTATGTTTGTGGCCTTAAGTTTTGAGGGACCCTTGTGACCCTAAAAGGGTTCTATGGAGTGTGAATTAGCAGTCAAAAATATAGATAGGGCAGTTTCTGAAATGTAATAATAAACATATGGAGCCTGAATTATTCAACTGTATATTTTGCCTTCAAAACTCATAGCAAATCGTCACGTTTGCTTACAAAAACGCTACAGCTACTAGAGTGTGAATGGAGAACTGGGATATCATGTGTCCTTAAAGACAATTCTCTTTCAGTGCTGATCAGTCCATGCAATTAGAAGCAAACCTGGGCTACCAACTTCCGTATTTGCAGGACTAGGAGACCCTAATATGCCTATGACCCATCCTGCTCATTCATATTTCAGAGCTTAGAGGATGCTTCTCTCTGCTTGGAAGACAATAGCCTTTATAAAACCTCAGCAGGGGTGATTGAGACGTGTGGGTGGAAGAGGGAGAGCTGGCTTTTCAGGGTAGGAAAAACCCTTTCCTCTGGAAACCATCAGCTCAAGGAGCCATGAGTTCAGATCTTCCAAGGAGAGCTCTTTGAGTCCAGGTTTGAAGGTTGCAAACAGGAGCTGTAGCCATAAGAGTGAAAATGACATCATCCATTACATTTTTAGCCACTGCTTTATTTTAAGCAGTTACTTGCAAATGTAATTTTAAGAGGGGTTAGTCAATATGCTTGTTTCCTTCTGATGCAAAGCTGAATAATTTCAGTATGAATTTCATCCATGAAATATATCAGGACTTTTTAATTTTCCCTTAATTCTGCAAAAAGGGTTTTTTTCCTACAAACCAGGTGTTTATTATAATAATTAATAACTAACATGCTGAAACCTGAATTTGGATTTCTGTTCCTCCCTTTCTCTCATGAATGTCCAGGTATAAACTTTTAATATACCTTTAAAAGACTGTTCATCCTACATAACTGTAATGTGTAGATGCATGTATACAGAGAAATGTGTTTGCTTGTGTTGATATTTATGCATGTGTGCAGAGATGGCACATGCATGTAGATACATATTAGTCTCTGTACACAGCATATACCTTATATATATATTTGAAGAACCACTGTGCAGGTGTACAATCTATATTTTTAGCGTTGCAGAAATGCAGCCATCGTGATAGGGTGAAGGAGGACCGCTAACAAACCATTGACCAGGAAAAAGACATTTGAGCCAAACGCATCAGGCACTCCTTTGTGAAACCCAGTGCTATCTTGAACACGCAGGCAGGTGATGAGTTAAACTGTGTGCACAGCTGATCTACGTGAACACACACTCAGGTTATCCCTGCTTTATCCTCCATCTCATGCATCTGCTTGTTTCAGGCAATTGTTTAATTCTGTTATCGGTGGAAAAACATTGGCCTTGAATACTGTGTAGTTCATACCTTTATAGGAAGAGCCAGGATTGAGCCAGAGAAGGACATTTTCATCTGTCTGATGCAGTCACTGTTGTTTTCTTTCAGATTTCTGCAGCACCCAGCACTAAACTGTTCACTCTGGATTAGGGCTATAGGGTATTGTTGTAGCAAAAATGAATAATGATGATAAAATATTCTTGAATGTAGATGAAGCAAAACTAAATAATTCAACAACAACAACAAAGAAAGATTTTCCAAGGAAAACAGATACTTCCAGCCATGTGAAATAAGTAAGGATGGGTGACCTCTGTGTGAGTGTGTCTTCATATAGCACAATGTGCTGGTTTCTGACAATAGGAAACTGTATCTTCTTTAGCCTGGCAGCATTTCTTGAAGACTGAGGAATTTAAAGGTTTATGACTTCAGCATGGCTATGAAAGCAGGGTGAAATTCACTGGGAATTTTTATTCGCAGCAGTGTTTTGGGGAACGGATTCTCTGCTGCAGCTGAGCTTCTATAGGACATTGGGTGGGTGGCATCACCACATGCATATACACTAGACTGGGCGCTGGGCAAGGTCCAGCTTCATGTCCCAAAAAAATGGAGGAAAGCACCGCCTGGAGGTATTGCTCACACTTCCAAACTCCCGCTGGCGCCCCAGGTGTGCATCCAGGGAGCCCATGATACACCATGCATCAGGCATCACTTGAGACTCATGCCCGATACTCCATTGTTGACACCGGTAGAGTTTCAGCAGCAATTGCATAAGGAAAAAAGGCTATTGTCCAGCCTGGCTGCAGCTGCAGGATGAATGAAAGGGGGATGGGCAGGGGGCTGTGCAGCCACTGGGGTCTCCCATGCTCCTGGACATGTGCAGGGCTGGTATGCATGAGTGTGTAGTAACACAGAGCACGTTTCCATACCTCCCCCTCCCCATCCTGTAGAACAAAGGACACGCCTGACTTCAGGCACATAACCACTCAGAGGGTGGGGAAAAAGGGATATCCTTGGAAGACTGCAGAATAAAATGTGTCTAATACAGAAAATCAGTGTGCAGTGGGAAAAAAGTGCATGTAGGACTGCTTTTTTTGCTTATCTTTAGAACCACACTGCAACTGTTATAAGTTGGTATGCTGCAAAGAAGATCCAGGCAAATAAGCTCGCTTCTGATTTTTTTTTTTCTTTGGTAAATGAGATGGTTTCTCTGCTATAGAAGCCACTTTGAAGTTAATCAATCTGTATATAAAAGGCTGCCACAAGTTTCATTTTAATATGCTATCCTATTCTGTATTTACAGTAGCTTCACATAAAGCAGGCAGGATGCTGATCTCATTTCTATCAGTACAAATCCAGAATAACTCCACTGGCTTTGATGTCAACTCATGGCAATGAGAATCTGACAGCACAGTGTGCTCATTTATTTACCAGCTGTCACCTATTAATTGTTAGTCGCATGCTCCTAGAATATTGCTTAACCTTGAGACCAGCAGGGCCATCCCAGTCAATCCCACGGCCTTGGGCCCGGGTTTTGCACATGTGGGATGTTGCGTACGTGCAGCAGTACCTCTGACGGGACCTCTGTGTCTACACAGAGCCACCCTGTGAGCTTCTCAGCGAGAGCTGGTTCTTGGTAACACGGCAGGCTGAGCTCCTCTGCCCATACCAGCCTTGTTGACCCTGCCTGCGGAAGGTGATGCAACTGTCACCAGAGCAAAAGCTAGGCGCTTGCTGTAGGACATCCTTCAAACTGTTGGTTTGTTGTTTGGTTTGTTGTTTTTTTTTTTTTTGGGGGGGGGTGGTGCATGGAGATGAGATGGCACTGAGTAGAAAAGGCTCCTTACCAAAGAAGATGAAATTTTAACATAGCAGACAGCTAAATGCAAGTTATCTTGCCTGACAGTTCACAATGCCATTCTTGTCTGAAACCCTTAAATTCTGAAGCGCATGGATCAGTCAGCTCTTCAGAAATCTCTTAAGTCAATCCAGAGCCCTTGAGACCCCTTTTTTAAAAATCCTGGCAGATGGGATTTCCCCTGCGCCATACCTTAAACTTTGCTGAACCACTTCTGGCAGCTCAATGTAGTCTCAGAATAGCATCGCAAAGTGAAAACCCTGCATTGTTTCTTATTTCATGAATAAGAATTTGACAAGCAGTATAAATACTAGGATCAAATCCAGCCCCATCATGATTCCTCTATGAATTTTCTGACCTGACTGCTGTTAAACTTCATGTTTGTGCAATTAAATAATTCCTGCTCAAGGGATGGGATTAATAAATTAGTATAGATCAGTGCAATGTCTTTTGAAAGCAGTGCCCAGTCTCACACTGATGTGATTGGCTCTGGACAATAAGACATTGGCAATGTTTTTCTGACAGAAGAAAGACTGCTCTGTAATTCTTCTCCTGGTGTTTCATTCTGGTGCATCCAAATGCCCGCCAGCCTTCCTCCTACATCTGCTGAAAAGCAAAGTTTTTGTACATAAATAAATAAATAAAAGATCTGGTCAATATTTTTGGAACCCTAACATTTAATTTATTTTCTATTACTTTAATCCAGAAGCACACAGCTTCTGTGAATCAGCGTGTCAGTACTGTTATATGAAGCATATGTGTTTGTGCTTTGAAAGAACACACCACTCCTTTGCAGTTTTTTTTCCTTTTGCCAGTTGTAACATTAAAAAGACTCTTAATTTTTATCCCCCATACATTAAATATGAGAGGTAAACACCATTTATCAATAAAACACAACATGATTTCCCATTTTGACAGCCAAAGGATATCTTTACATATAGGAAGATCTCTGTATGCATCTAACTTTATTATTGCATTTCCAGCATTACCAGCTGAGGCAGGAATATGAATCTCAGTGAAATGAAGATGTCAGTGTTTTGGCAAACCAAGTGAAAGACTTTGTTACATTGGTGCTGAATAAGGAATCATATCATTGAAAAGTCTGTGTTAATGGGCTACTTTTGAGTGAAAAAAAGCAGAGTCTGTAAGGTAATGATTAAAGAAATAAGGAAAAAGCACAAATAATAAGGTTTCACTCTGCTTCAAAGTTATTAAAAATGAACAAATAGTGAGCCCTCACAGCATCTGTGAGCTATTTATTGTATGAATTGACAAGCAACTAATACACCAATTCCAGTATACGCATGCAAGAAAGTGCTGAGTGACATGCAAAAATGCAAGTAAAATGACAATGCAAAGACTGTGATTCTATCTTAAAAGGAAAGAAAAAAAGGGACTTATAAAGGCAGGAGTATGGAAGTGTTCCTTTCCAGGACCTTAGATCATAAACTCATGACTGCAGGGTATAAAAATCAAAATTGCAAGGAGTGACATGCCACAACCATAAGAAATTCCATCATCAGCCTCCTGGGATATCATTAAACTGACTGAGGACAAGATCAAAATTGTGTGGATAGTCATTTTTGGAGTTACACTGATGACATCCATACAACAGCTCCAGCATCACCCAGGTTGCAAATTAAAGGGGATCAAAAAGCATCTTATGGAATCTTAGACCACTGTTTTGTGCTAAAAGCCTATAATTACACAAGGTAAATTTTACATCACTTTATTTTTTTCAAATATTGCATGCTGTTGTACACACTTATCAGGCATGCACGCAGCCTTAAAACATATTATAGCTCAACCATCACCAGCATATCCCATTATTTTTGGTTTCACTGGAAGAGGTGGAATAATGAATATGATGGAGCAAAATGTAGTTGCTGGCTGGTCACAACTGGTGTTACCCAGGGCGCAGTATTACAGCCAGTTCTGTTTAATATCTGTGTCAATGATCTGGATGAGGGGATTGACTGTACCCTCAGTAAGTTTGCAGATGACACCAAGTTGTGTGGGAGCGTTGACCTGCTTGATGGCTCTACAGAGGCATTTAGACAGGCTGGACCGACGGGCTGAGGACAACGGTATGAGGACAACAAGGCCAAGTGCCGGGTCCTGCGCTTGGGTCACAACAACCCCATGCAGCACTACAGGCGTGGGGAAGAGCGGCTGGAAAGCTGCCTGGCAGAAAAAGACCTGGGGATGTTGGTGGACAGCCGGCGGAATAGGAGCGAGTAGTATGCCCAGGTAGGCAACGGCACCCTGGCTTGTATCAGGAATAGTGTGGCCAGCAGAACTAAGGAGGAGATTGTCCCCCTGTGCTCAGCACTGGTGAAGCCACACCTCAAATACTGTGTTCAGTTTTGGGCCCCTCCCTACAAGAAAGACATTGAGGTGCTGGAGCACGTCCGAGGAAGACCAGTGAAGCTGGTGAAGGGTCTTGAGCACAAGTCTTAGAGGAGCATTTGAGGGAACTGGCGTTGTTTAGCCTGGAGAAAAGGGGGCTGAGGGGAGACCTTATCGCTCTCTCCAACTACCTGAAAGGAGGTTGTAGCGAGGTTAGGTGTCAGTCTGTTCTCCCAAGTAACAAGTGATAGGACAAGAGGAAATGGCCTCAAGTTGTGCCAGGGGAGGTTCAGATTGTGATATTAGGAAAAATGTCTTTGCAGAAAGGATTGTCAAGCATTGGAACAGGCTGCCCAGGGAAGGGGTTGAGTCACCATCCCTGGAGGTATATAAAAGACATGTAGATGCTTAGGGACATAGTTTAATGGTGGACTTGGTGGCATTAGGTTTACGGTTGAACTTCACGATCGTAAAGGTCTTTTCCAACCTAAGGGATTCTATGATCCAGTTTCAGGTGTCAGCAGTGAGAGGTAGGCTATTCTGGTATCACTATTTTGGATATCATGTGTACTGATTACCAAACACTGTGCTTGAGCAAGTGATTATAAAGGTATAATTGGGTATCACACAGGAAAATAGAATTGAACAAACATGCATTTAAAACAACATAGAAAGCATTCTGGTAACTTATCTCATAAAAAACCATTTCAGTTAATGTCTCTTGCAATGTCCCTGCCAAACCATTTTCATCTGAAGCACAATAATTCCATTGATCACCATGGCATTGCTCTAATTTTCACTAACAGACCTGGGGATAGCTCTGTTCCTCATCTACAGTTGTCTTGACCCAAGCCTGCAAGAACCGGTTCAGAAACTCTGAGCTGTTGATTCTTAGCCGAAAGTTGACTCATCAAAGTGGTTGCTGTGCTTTGATTAGGAAAAAATAAGACCCAGTAACAGAAACAAGACATGATGAGAGATCAGAGTTAAAGATACCATTCATTCTTTTCTGTGGAGAAAGTATCCATGACAATACCAAAAGAGAGGCTTACTTTATGTCTATTCTCATTCTCTTCGTTTTGCAGAATTTGGCCTTTGGTTATCCATTAAATTCAAGAGGCTACAAGAGCATTACCAAAGAGAGATATTTGGTCCCAAACAGGTAAGATGTTCCTAAGTGAAGGGATTTGGGGATTTATGTACTTATTTATTTTGGGTGTGCATAAATTTGAGACTTTTCAGCCTATGTGTTATATGTTGCATGTAATCCACAACTTTGACTGGAGTATTCTTTACTGCTGCTTAGTAGTATATAAAGCCATGCAATGTAAAAGCTGTGCAGTGCCTCCTTAGGTACAGGGTGAGGCTCACATCGCATCTTGAGGGTGTTCCATGTGAGGCAGTCCAGGAGCGATGACACTGTGTTCATTGTACAGGCTGTGTGCTTTGTCAAGGAGATGTTACAATGATCCTTTCTGCACTAGGAGCAATAACCTAAATAAAGCCATTCAGACTAAAAGCATGCATGAGCTGTGAAGATGCATAATACCAGGTTTAATGGAAAAACATAACAGTGTTGGGCTGGAAATTCTAACGCAACTCTGGACTGTTGAGAATTAGAGAGTAAACTGTTTTCAGTGAAGTAGTGCAATAAATCATGAGAATTGTTCTAGCTATAGAGTGAACAAGGAACAAAGTTGACTATCAGGCTTTGAGAATGTTCTTTGTCGAAACCCACATAGTTCAAATTAGCAGACGAGCCTCTTTTTATGGTGACCCTGATGTCAGAATTGCTTGGATTTTTCTCGTGTGCTGAAATAAACACAATATTCCTGTCTGCTAGTGACTATGAGGGAGCTCCAAGCTCCTTGAATAAGCTTTCTCAAAAAGACCTTTGGTCAAGTTCTGCTTTAGAAAACCACACTGAATTAAAAAAAGATGGAAGAAAAAAAAAAAGAATTTTAAAGTTTATTTTAATTGGGTAATCTTTAGTCTTTCCTCAAAAGCTAACCAGTTGGCTTTTAAGACTTCTGCATTGCTCTGAATATGGTATTTCTGTTCTCTTGTGTACTGGTGACCTTACCCTTAAAGTTACCCTTACCTCTGTTTTGTCAGCTTGACACTCTGCTATGTTCAGGAATAACCTGGAGGCTACTTGTCCAATCTCAGATCCCCTCAATGCTCTGGTGGAGGTGACAAAATTTGCCACTGTTGTAGCACTTCTCAGAGTTTTTCACCAATAGTGAGTTAAACTAACAGCACTGAAAATTATGACATTTGAAAAATCCAAATGAGCTGAAGAAATCCACTCTTGCAGGAGAAAATCTGTAAGTCACATTAAAGTCTTTTTTCACTCAGACTATAGGATACTGGAAATTTAATTATCATGTAAAACTCACCTAAATATATTTACCTTAACAGCTCACTTCCCAGGGGTGGATAGGCGATCTTAGTAGGGAGATAGATTTTAGATTGGTCCCTGCGTGATAAATATAGTGCAGGAAAAGGGGCTCGGAAACAATGATAATATGTAGTTCATCAACTATTTATACTTTTCAAGACTACAGAAAGAGTGATTCACTCTACTGTACCTCAGAAAAAGTCTGAAGCTTGACATCTTGTTTCACCTTTCAGGCCATAAATGGATGCTGATGGTAATTAGCAGATGATGGGTGGCTTCTGAGAATGCCTAGTGGGGATGCTTGTTTTTTCCAAAGCACAGTTTCTATCTTGAGAAGAGGAGGGAGCGGAGTTGTGCTGCATCACTCTCCTTGCAATCTGTTCTGGCACAACTCCCTGTGCTGTGCGAGGGAGTTCAGCCATCCTCCAGCATTGCTTTCAGATAGGAGTTAGGTCTAATGAAGCCTGAGAACTGAAAGTGCTACAGCAGAAAAAGGTGAAAATATTGACATACTTTTAGGTGGCAAAGGATGAAAATATTGTCATAAGTAGCCACTTGTTTTGTACAAGACTGATGCTGGAATGCAAAACTAACCTATTTTCATAACAAGGTATGTGTGAGAAGCCTCAAGGTCCCCATTTCACTGATCCAGATAAAATGCAAGAAAAGCAAACGGTACGAAGGACATCTGAAGTGCTGTTGTTTGAGACAAGCAGCCTTCCTTGCCTGCATCAGAAAGACTACTCTCCATCTAGCTTAGCTAATTGTAAGCTTTGCTTTATCATCACTGCTGAGCCTCCAGTTGGATGGGGTCCTAGAGCTAAAAGCCTGAAGCTTCCAGAGAAGGAGCACATTTGGCAGCAGTTGCTGATGGTATAGCACCTTTCAGGGCAACTTGTTTCTGAGCAATCAAACTGGAAATTTCTTCAGAGCTGGTGCTACTAGGCTCATCTTCCGCAGCCACCTGCAGAGTTCTGGTTTTAAACTAGCTTGTGAGCCCATCATGCCACCAAGGAGAGTAGGACAGTGGGAAAATCTTCACTTGTCTTCTTTTTTCCCACTCTGTTCCCCAATTATGCTTTATGGAAAACTTCACAGATGGCACTTTCCCTTGGGCTTACAATAGCAAATTAACACTTAAAGCAGGGTGTTTGCTGTTTGTCTGTGCTCTCCAGTGCTACGTGCCATGCCAAATGTCTTGATAACAAAAAGAAGAAGCTATGTTGGACTGTCGGCAATATAGTCACAGGCTATGTTCCTTCTAAGCTACCAGGGAAGCAAGAGGCAGCATAGGTATTCAGGGCAGGACCAAAGCTGGGAAAAGGAGAGCTGTGGTACCTTCTCTTATCCTGTGCAGCTCTGCTCTTGGAAACGCAATTTGCAAGCCTCTGGTGACAGTGTTACTATAGAGACAATGCCCTGTACCACTTGCCCTTTCACTGCAGTCAGCAAATTGCATGAATAAAGTCTGCCAAAAGATTTCTTGTGTTTTCTCTAAGATGGAGGGTTTATATGACATGTAAATATACATTCAGGTGCTCTCCTTATTAATCATTACACACAAATTTTGCAGGTTTCTGATTTCTCAAAGCAGGATGTCAGCTCTGCTTGAATTTTTTCTTTCACGAGATTGATTTAAATGACAGGTTAATACTGTACTCTCCCAACCTGTGTATGGCCTCACAATTCTCTGCCTGCAGCACTCCTCTATTTTTACTGAAGCCTGATTATTGATCACAGTTGTGTCGGGTGTTTTTAATTTACTTTCTTTGCCAGGTAATTATTTTACTAAGTGCTACATTAAGTACAATACAAGCAAACCAACAGACCATATGGTCACAGGTAAGAAATCTAATGGCACCGTTGTCCCCACCTGGTCCCTCTGCTGTAATCCACCTGACCAAGGCATGTGCAAGAGAAAGCTGTTGTTAGATGATCACCTAGACCGGTCTAATGCTCAGCCAGACAATCGAAATTACTTCATGTTACAAATTCCCTTCTCTGTTACAGTGAATTGCAGAGACTCATGGAATTTGAGCTGTGTTTCCAGCTGGGTTTTGAAGTGTTTGGGACTGGCATGATCACGCTGTCTGTTTCCCTCCTTCCTCCTCCGTGTGACTTCTAGACTTATGGACAGGTTTCAAGCACGTTTGAGATGCACATATTATGAGCATCAGTAGTACAGTAGAGAGAGACAAATTAGTGCCCCTGTTTTGGAGAAATGCAGTAAAATGTGATAATTGTATGTTGTTTGGCAGTAATCTGTGGCTAGCATGTGGCTATATCCTGCTCAGCTGCATGTGTAACACTTGGCTAGATGCAGTAGGCGTACTCAGGTGGCAGAAAACAGCAAAGGAAAGCCAGGCTCATTGTAGCTGGTTTGAAATAAAGGAGGCAACAGATGCCAACAGGGGCTGAACTCATCCTTCTTGGAATATTTAGCATCTTGTAAAAGAAAGTGCCTGCTCTGGCAATCCTGTGAACATGAGACTCTGCTTTCTTTTAACAACAGTTTCTGCCATACTTATTTTGCAAAAAGCTTAGAAAAAAGGTCTATGAGTTTCAAAAGGCAAATTAAAACAAACAAACAAACCCAACGAACTTTAAAAGTTTCTCTTTTAAACCAAGTGAACTTTAGAAGTTTCTCTTTTAAAATCTCATAATTTATAAAAAGATCTCTTGATCTGGGGTGAGGGGACAGAACATATTCCTAGTGCAGTTAATACACTTATTTTAAGTTTGTAAGACAAGGTCTTAGTCTAATGCTCTGCTGAGTACAGTAAAATATCTGCAATAAAACTATTTGTCCATTTACCACCTTGAGCTGAAACCTGCTATCCTGTGTGCTGCTCTGCAAGGAGACACCCAAGGAGCTGATTGTATGAGAAGGAAAATTTAAAGCAAGTAGTAAGCTTGGTTTTCAGATAATGTGTTTCTTCTCAAAAAAAAAAAAAAAAAAAAAAAAAATCAGTTTAATGAGTTGGTGGGAAAGCAAGTCAATAAACCTTACACACAAATTAGTGGCATAATGCTTATGGTTACCTAATACTGTATATAGATGTAATAATGAACTAAAAGGTAAGCAATTTTGGCTCTAAAGATAGAAACAATGTTTTACTATATTTAAACTTCATTTAACTTCATGTTAAGAAACAATATTTTTCTTGTATGTGGGCTGCTTTTAAATTCCGAGTTTTAAAAACCTTTCCAGCTTACATAGTGTGTTATCCGAACACTGAAAGTGCTGAAAAGTATATATCTTTTTTATAGATTTTATGTGTGTTTAGAAATAGAAAGCTGTAAAAGCAAAATGCATTCAAGTTTAGAAGCAGTGAAAAAAAGTTTAGAAGCAGTGAAAAAAGGGAGTTTTCTTTTAACATTCTTATTGAAGTATAGAGTTCTTATTAATATCTTTAAGACAGTTGAGTCAGATTTCCAAAACACTGAACCTTCACAAACCCCATAGGCACAATCCTATTCCCTTGTTTTTCACTGATGGTGCCTTCTTGCCCATGGCCGTGCAGAGGTGTGTCAGTAACAGCCCATACTGAACACTGGGTTTTCCCCCTTGAGCCTCACTGACCATACAGACAGTTAAGCACACAAAGAATACGTTAGAAGACCAGGACTCCAGTCAGCAACTAAGTACTTTCATATTTGATTATATTATGGGTTAAACATCAGTGAGTGTGTATACCAAATGGAGGACAAATGCAAAGATGCCACAATTCTTGGGCTGAATATTTGACCGAGAAAATGTTGGGATTCAGGAAGGTTCAATACTTGCTCTGTGCTTCATTTGCATTGCATCACATCTACACTTTTAAATTATCTCCAGGGATGGTGACTCAACTCCTTCCCTGGACAGCCTGTTACAGTGCTTGACAACCCTTTCTGCGAAGACATTTTTCCTAATATCACAATCTGAACCTCCCCTGGCACAACTTGAGGCCATTTCCTCTTGTCCTATCACTTAGGAGAAGAGACTGACACCCCCCTCGTTACAACCTCCTTTCAGGTAGTTGGAGAGCGATAAGGTCTCCCCTCAGCCCCCTTTTCTCCAGGCTAAACAATGCCAGTTCCCTCAGATGCTCCTCTAAGACTTGTGCTAAAGACCCTTCACCAGCTTCATTGGTCTTCCTTGGACGTGCTCCAGCACCTCAATGTCTTTCTTGTAGGGAGGGGCCCAAAACTGAACACAGTATTTGAGGTGTGGCCTCACCAGTGCTGAGCACAGGGGGACAATCTCCTCCTTAGTTCTGCTGGCCACACTATTCCTGATACAAGCCAGGGTGCCGTTGCCCACCTGGGCACACTACTGTCCACCAACATCCCCAGGTCTTTTCCTGCCAGGCAGCTTTCCAGCCACTCCTCCCCACGCCTGTAGTGCTGCATGGGATTGTTGTGACCCAAGTGCAGGACCCGGCACTTGGCCTTGTTGAACCTCATCCATTGGCTTCAGCCCATCGATCCAGCCTGTCCCACTGCCTCTGCTCTCCTGCCTTCCTGCCTTCTGTCTTCAGGCCCACACGTCAGTCAGTTTTTTACTCACTGGAGAGTACACCTCTCTAAGCCATGAGCAGCCGGTTTCTCCAGGAGAATGCTGTGGAAAACATTCAAGAAAAAAATCTTGGTTTACAATTCATTCCTCTGTAGATCTACGACATACTTATTATTGATCAGTTACTCTGTCTGTGTTCATTTAAACCTGTACTTAGTTTGTGCTCATTTAATCCTGAATGAGAGATTTACAAGACTCCAAGGACAAAACCGATTGGATAATATAAAGCAGGGAGAAAACAGTGTTGGCAGTGGGATATGTTAGATACGTGGTGTTTTCTGGTTTCAGTCTATAACCGAAATACATGTTGGCATACATACAGCCAGGATATTATTTTTTTTAACAGGTGTCTCCAGTAAGATTCTTTTGCTTATAGGAACCCAGTGGGGAAACACCACTTAAAAATTAGATTATGCTTTTAATACAGATATGGGTCTCTGGCTTCAGGACTACATCTTTCAAAATCTCTGCTCTCATGCTCCCACAGTTTGACACTAGTCTGACTTCTATCAGTCTATTGAAATATTTTCAGAAAACATGGTGTTCTTTACACGAACGTGAAAGCACAGTAAATCCTCTCAGTGCACACCTGCCTGTGGTTGTCCACACACACACACTTGCATTTGTAGACATTCACCATTTTCCTCATCCTGTACACAAGGCTCAGAGTGTGGGAGCAGGTGTCAAGCTCAGGCTGCAGCCAAGTGCCCTCTCTTCATCTGCTGGCTCTGGCCTCATTGAGGAGTGCATGCACAGACCTCTGGGACAACAGGCTGATCCGTGAGGTTGGCCCCATCTGGCACTGTGGTCCCAGGCCTGGAGAGAGCTGGGGGTACTGCGGCTGGAACCCAAAACCTTACATAAAGCAAGTGAAATATTCTCAGGAAATACCACCTCTCTGCTTGGGTATTCGTGTCTGTGCCTGAATGCAGCCCCGTTAGCCTGAGACTGGATATATACTAAAATTTGTACATACGGTCTCAAATGTATTAATGTTGTATTGTGACCTTGGAATATGTAACTGTATTAGGAAGAGCCAGCAGGATTTTCAGGATAGCAATAACGAAGAAAAATGATGCAATGAGGATGGAAGACCTTCCCACAAATTCTTGGGAATTTGTTCAAAGATGACTTGGTGAGCAGCTGATCCAAAGGGCTGCCTGGAATAGGTGGTGAACTACAAGGTAAGGAGCAAAAAACTGCCAAGACAAAACTTTGCTATGTAAAAAGTGACCAATTTGCAAGAGTTGTGTGGAAGCTTTTGCAGGAATTAGCTTGTCTAGAGGCATTCCTCTTCTTTTATATCCTGCTCTGTTCCTATCATCAGGTTGATCAATACATGGTTTTAAGGCATCTAGCATATTCACCATCAGTCACAGACTCACAAAGGGAATAACGGCAATATTGGACCCAGTCAGGCCTCTTGGGTAAGGCTGATCACTGCTGTCTTTTAGCACTTAGCATAAAAATGCAAAAAGAGTATGATGGGTTTTCTGAAGGGGTAACACTGTAGAAAGCAGAAGAAGCTGACTTGCAGCTATTTACCTAACTGTGCATTCATTAATTTATAAAAATCTCCATTCCAATTTTAGTTAGAAATATTTTTAAAGAAAATAAATCTCATTGGTAACTGGTACATATAATTTTGTGTTAATCCATTTACTGAATTTGTATTCCGAAGCATAGAAAATGTAGTACAAAATGATGTTCCAGAGGCAACACTCAAAGCAAAACTGCTTATTGGCCCTTGACTTATTAAGAACAGAAAATCAATTTTCCTTCAAACATGTTATTGGACAGTACTTGTAAGCATCCAAATAAAGGCGTTATTAATGATTTTGTACTGTGATTCACTTGTTCGTTGTACAGACCTGGAGGGAGCTGAAGGTTTAGCGAAGTCCCATCAAGCTTTTTCCATTAAGGAAGTAAAACTGCATGGCACAATCTCCTTCTCTTCTGGAACTGGGCTAACTTTGCCTTTCACACTCCAAGACAAAGATTTTTAGAAATCCAGCATAATTTGCATACTGCTCACTATGTATTCGCTATAAGCATTTATATCAGAGACCATAGGTAGAAAGCTTGTCTTTCTCACCTTCCAGTATAGTCAATGTGTCAGAGGACAGGACAGCTCTCAGAGATTTCAGTTCAACTCCCTGACCTCCCCAAACACAAATAAGATTTAAGTAACCTTTCTTGCTACTGTGGTTGTCCCACGCACCATAATGGTGGCGGAGTGGTGATGCAGATCCCACCTTGAAAACATGAAGAACTAAACTGCAATATTGGTGTTATCTGAAGGAAAGAATTTTTATTGAAGAGATATGAATGCAGTAATGAATTATTCAGTCATTGTTTGCACATTTGAGATACCTTCCATTATTTGATTAAGTTTCAGTTTCATTACCAGTGAAACTTATTTGCTCAAAACCAAACTTTTATAGGATGGCCTGCATTACAAAATGGCTGTGACCCGTGTTGTTGCTAGAGAACCAGGTGTTATTCAATGAGGGCAAACCCAAATCAATATTATAGGATGAGGTTACGGGTCAGCATCTACCAATACAACACAGAGGCAGAAGAAAAAAGGCAAAGTAAATGAGCTTTCTTTCATTTAAAATACACATCAATGTTTCTTCCCTCAGGACATCCTGGTGATCAATGAATATTTCAAGAAGCAAAACCAAGAGGTTCATCGCCAGACATTTTGTTAGCTGCTTTTTTTATTTGGACAGTTACGTTTAGATGAAACTCAGCAATGAGTCCACTGAACAAGTAACAGAGTGTTCTTTCATTTCATGTGAGCTTGCTTTACACACCAGTGGTGGACATTCAGTATCTTCTAAGAACCAATGAGTTTTCATCAGCTTAGTGCCCAAAACTACTTTAGCGTTCATTCAAAATTTGTAGCTCAGTCACTTTCCATATACAATACAAAATTTTGACGTTATAATCTTAAATTACCACAGTTAATTTTTAGGCATCTGATGGAGTGTCCTGAATGGAAAGGCTCACCATCCTCAGTCCCTGCTGCAAAGAGCAGGGGAATAGGGATGCTCCGGCAGAGTGCTCCTCGCAGAACCCCAGCTAGGCTCCTGCTCTGAACAGCATCTTGTCCTCTCCTAATGATAGAGGGAGCAGTCAGAGATTTCCTTCCTAACCTAAAACCCCAAGTTTGGTGTCTTTCTTAGAGGGCATGACTGTTACCAATATGCACAGTGCAGTTTTCAAACTTAACTGGGAATGGCTATTGTTGGGAAGTCCTGATGTGATCGTTACCCAAGGCACATGTAATGCTGCACAAGAAGTAAAGCACAGGGACAGACTGTTGTGTTATTAAGGCTGCAACAAAGACAAGAGATGCAGTTATTGTGGTCTGGACTAAAGAAGTGTTATTTTAACCTGCTAGTATCCCAAAGCTGTAAAACAACGAGGCCTCAATTCTCATCCTATTAAACCAACTGAGATTATCGCAGTGACTTCGTTATGCCCTAGATTAGACCCAGTGAGAGCAAAGGCTTGGAAAGGTGCACAAACAAATTTGAAAATCAAGACAAGAATTGATTAAACTGAACATCAGAGGATGAAATGTGCATATTGAGGATATCCCATTTTCTGGAAATGTAACCTGTTAAGACAGATTAAGTCAATTGAATGCAAAGATCTTAAGTATTTCAAAAAAGAAGGCTAGAAGCTATTCAGGTCAATTTACAAATTGTTACAGCCCCTATGAAATGTTGAGCGCACATTTAAATTGTGTGGCTCACACATTCCCCATTCTTTAGGCTTACCCAATGCCTACCTAAAGATGCTGCTTTTTTTTCGCCCTTCCTCCAAACCTGAAACACCTGCAGTTAGTCTCAGCTTATAATAACACCCACAGCCATGTTTCAGGGCTCTGCTTGGGGACTAGGCACCTACTGTTATGCCTTGGGACATGTGTTTATCCCCATTAGCCATTAAACCAGCAGCAATGTTGACCCCTGATCATTACTACTTAAGTCAATATCAGTCTAGTTACTAAGCAGATGCGATCTTACCAGGGTGATTAGGATGTGATAACTGCATAGCTGCAAGGAAATCAGATCATTCCCTGCCACTATCCAGGATATGTGTAAAAATAATTCTTCCAGGTGGTTCAAAGCAGTTGGCTGTGTGCCTAGCAACTCACCTAGGCATTCTGGGATTGCATAATAAAATACTACTTGTCATGTCTTATTGCTTAATTATTGTTATCAGCTTCCAGAATTTCAGTAAACTGGGCGTACTGCATAATGAGGTGATGTTAAGCCAGAGGTATTATATCACAAGTACAAAGAGAGCTATACTACTATATTTTACTGGATATGCTATCACCCCAAAACAGTAAGCTTTTCCGTCTCTCGTATTTTGCCTAAGGTAAAAAACCCAGTTTATAGTAGACTTTTCTTCACTGTGCCTTAAATTCTCTAAGAATGATAAATTCTCTGATACGATAAACTCCCTTTGTTAATATTATCACAGTATGCTTAAAATGTATCTAGGGAGTAGATGAGGAGAACCCCTCAGGCTAGGAGACAGCAAAAGGGAAAGCAAAAGGAGAATGATCATGCTCTCGGATCATGAAATCTCACCTTCAATCATTTGCATAGTGCCAACATCTCCACAGTTTTTGAATCAATGACATCAAGAGCATAAGGGTCTAAAGCAAAAAACCCCAAACAACTGCATTACAGTAGAAGAAAGTTCTGTAAAAGCAAAGCATACATCTAGGAAATCAAGCAGAAGAAAACAAATTTAAACAAAAATGCAGAAAAGAAACACCTCTGGTTTTGCTGTTCTCTAAGAACTTATACCTACCTTTTCTCCTAAGTATTTCTAACACCTTTCCAAAACCAGGCAAATATGTAATTTATAAACAAAAAACCAGGAGAATAATGAAGGTCAAACACAAAATTTAATATAAATACATCTATGTGACAAATGCATAATACATTGTTTCCCTTGGCATGCGGGCTTCTCTCATTCTTTCAGAATTACCTAAGCTTGCTATCCTCACTAACATAAGTTTATATTAATTTTTACTGCCATTAGCAGTAAAGAACAAATTCAGCTCTTGGAAGATGAGCTGGATTTTATTCTGGTTTATTTATGACAAAAAGAACTGTTAATTAAATTCTCAGTGCAAAATATCACTGTAGATGCATCAACCCAAAATAACGCAGCTTGGCTTTCAGCGTTTATTAGATTCCAGAGTGTGTTTTCCTGCCCATGCTCAGAAAAAAAAAATAGCAAAACAAAACAATACCCTAAAAAAAGCTTTTTAATGAAAATTTATCTTGAAGCCACTGGAAAAACAGTCTTCACGGAATGAAAATTTTAGTGGCTACCCCTGTTCAGACAGCAAGGCAACACCAAGTTGGAGACAGGTTGGATGCCGCTGATCAGTCCTTATGCACTTGCTGCCAGTGCAATAGTGGATGGACAGGCCACGCCACCAGTAGCATGATGCAGTGATAGAGGGTGTCAGTGGTCTGCAAGAAATCTTGAGAAATTTCTCCCCTAAGACACAGAGTTCAGAGACATCACAGTGCACTCAGTCTGGAAAATGCTTACTCATGAGAGCATCCCATTAGCTTTTGGACTTGGAGCCAGAGCACGCTGGCTCTGCTTGAAAAGATGTTGAAGCGCAGCACGCTGTATAGCAATCCTGCAACATGCACAAACAGTCCTGTTGATTACAGCAGGGGTTTTAGTGTGGACCGTAGGTGCATGGGAGTCTTCAGTTGCCCTCTCAGCAACTGTAGAAGGCAAGTTAGAAAATCTAGCCTGTTGTCAATAGTTTTGAATTCTCACTGTTGTAATCTACACCTCCGTGGGACAGCCCGTACGTTTAATAAGGACTGAAACGGGATTAAAATCATAAGGAGTTGTTTCCTCAGTCTTAAAATCCTGGAAGTGTTTGGTGAGTGCAGTCAGTATCGGTCGCATTTCCTAAGTCCCCAGAAGAGAAAATGAAAGCTGTTGCGGGGATACTGAGAGTCAGGAGGCACCAGAGGTGCTGACTGCATGGATGGTGCTCTGCTGCATGGGGAACACGATGGCTTCTTGTTGCTGCAAGAAGCCATTCTGCTTGTCTGAGTCAGCAGTGACTCCTTTGGACAGTGCCCACCTTGACTTACCTTTTGTGCAATGCCTTGGATTCTACAGGGTTGAGGCTGAAGGGAAATTGTACCAGAATCAACCCTCTCCCCCTTTTTTCCCCAAAGGATGAATTCCCATCCCACATCTGGGACGCTGATTCTCCCAAGAAGAGTGTATAGGACGAGCAGTGCCCAGGTTTAATGTTTGTTTACATTCCTCCTACAGCTGTCCAAATCCTTTATTTACGTAATTACTTCCCAAATTCAATTGACAATGCTATGGCCCTCTTGCTAGTCACCTCTTTGCTCTTACTTTACTTTCCCCCATGCCCACAGCCTGAAAGCAGGTACTAATAGGTATTATTGCAGAAAGCTGCACAGTATCTGGGGCATCTTTCTCAGCCAAAGTAAACATGAGTCTTCCTTGATTTCACATTGTTCTTAGACAGAAACTTTTCCTCTTCAAAATACTGCACGGTCCTTCATGTTTATCCCTTTTCTGTGCTGGATGCTAGCAGAACATGGGCTGTGCCAGCCAGCAGTGCCCTTCAGAGCCAGACTGGCACACTAGCCACCTAACTTGGCTTTCTGAAAAGACAACAGCAAAAAAGTTTATCATCAACCCTGATCATGTTTAGAGCACAAATCCAAAACCTAGACTTCAGAGAATATTTCTGAGGGAGAAAATAGTTCTTTGTCCATTTTGTTACAACTTCACCAGTATTCTTTGTACTTTGTCTCACAATCTTTTATTCTTCTATTCATGACGCTTCTCAGTACTTTGCACCGCAAGATGGTTTTAGCAGTTTTCTGCTAGATATAGTTTTACTGGTCCTTATACCATGGTCTTAATTTAGTTTTCTATAAAAGTGGCCATGGACAGCTGCTTTATACTCCCCACTGAGTTTGTTAATACCAAATGAGATTGAAACACTAATTGAACCCAAGGAATATGCTGCGGTCAAACTGGAAGGCTGAACCTACAGCTTTGAGATGCTGGAAAATGAAAAGGTAATCAGAGACTCCTCTGGAGAAAAGCAAAACTTTTCATTGAATGAATCATCCTCAATGATTTTAATGCTGTTAAAAATAGAATGTGTGAATGCAGGAATATAACAACTAACAATTTTATGGCCTGTGGATCAAAAGGAATTGTTTGGGTGCTTTTTCTCAATGACAACAAAAGCTACTGTGACTGAACTTAACTGATGCAAATCCTCCGAAGAAAAAATGATGTGGTAAGAAAAAGTGCTTGTGGTATGAATGTCCAGGTAAATAACAGTGTTCCCTCAATTTATTAATAAACCTATTTGCTATTATAGAGTTGACACATTATGGTTTGTGGAACCATGATTTTCTCAGTCGAACATTTAAAACCAGCTCTGACCATGCATTGCTAAAATCCAGAGCCTTTGCATTACACCAAAATGGAGATTACATTCTGGCTGTGCAATGTAATTCCATGACTTTGCTTGGAAAGGATATATTCGTTCGTGTCTTTTCACAAAACTGAGTGCAACTGCAGCATACTGTGTGTTATCCCAGAAATAGAAGGATTGCTGGAAAAAATTATTCCTGTATGTAAAAAAATTATAATTGCAGAATTACAGGGAGGAGAAAGAGGATTTACGTATATCACATATGTGATATATACAAATACGTATCATTGTGCCACATAATGACAATATAATAGTTGCTACCTCAAAAGTGTGTATGCAGGGTGACTGCAGTAAAATTTATCAGATCTGGCTAATACCAATCTTGCCTTACTTGAGTTTTGAAGACTAAACCATGACCTTTTAAATTGAGAATTCAAAAAGTTGTAGGAACCAGCATGAAGAGAATTGGCAAAAAAAAACACAGCCAAAGAGGTTCAAGCTATATTGGTTGAAACTGAATGGAATATTTGGAAAAGAACATTAAGAAACAATGCTCCTTTCCTGCATTCTGAAATGTGATTGGTTGTGGATCTGTATTTTTGCATCAGAAATCATACTTTTCAGCAACAACTCTAACATTGATGTTGTACTGCCTTTGAAAGAAACGAAGAAGAAAAAGACTTCTCTGTATTTCAGAAATATGATAACAGCAGTCTAGCATTACCCAAAGAAGTTATCATGCAACATCTGGCAAACAGGATACCTGACAAAAATCAGGATAATTCATAGGGAGAAATTCTCTGTCCCATGGTATGATTCCAGCTCCCCAAGGACTCTTGGGGCACTGCCATGGTGGGGCCAGTAGAGATTCCCATGGGTGCAAGGCAAATGCTGACAGTGACCCCCTGTATATCAAAATGCACAGTGGTGGTGGTCTCTGACCACTCACAAAACAGGAGCCCCATAGCAAAATGTTCAGCTTGCTGCCCTCTCTGGGCAGCCCTACTGCACACTCTCCACTCAGGCCATTTGCTAAATTCTGCAGTGTGACCCTTGTTTAGCACATCCCAACCTACTGCAAAATACTGACGACTAGGAATGACTTATTAAAGAGCAGTTAAAGTAGAAAGAAGGAAAATATCTGAGGAAAAACATCCTTAAATCATCTTTATTTTGTATCAGCCTATTAGAGTGCCTCAAGCAGACAGATAAATAGTAGACAGAAAACAAAGGGAAGCCAAAACAAAGCCAAAATTTGTACCAATAGTAATGTTGCCATTAAGCCACAATGGAAAGTGCAAGAAGGTGGAAAGGAAGCAGATGGTCAGTCTTGTAGGTGGTCTGGATGAACATCTCTGGAATTTGTTTTGAGACATGTAAAATGAAGTTAACTGTTCCTACTGCTTATTCTGTAAGAGTATTAAGTTCTACCCAAAAAATATGAGTTCTTGTTGTAGTTGAAATAGCTAAAGCACTGTATTTTTGTGGCAGTAAGACTAAAGGGTACCTCAGTAGGATGACTAAAACCTCTTTAGGCAATATCAGAGTCACAAATTATTCTCATAGGAATAGGCCATATTTCATTGTAACCTACTACATATATTTAGGTGAAATTCAGAGTTGCTGAAAGAGAATTAGAATGAAAGGCCGCATCGAGAGCCTTGCAGGAATGTAGTTTGCAAGCACAAAAAATCCTGAGCCAGGGTGCAAAATTATATACTACCCTGGCTGCAGGTATGAAATATGTGAAATTGCTGTGGCCTTGAAGAGCTGGCAGGTTCCCAGTGCAGGACTGTGGTCTGCTGGACCTCTGCAGTAGTCAAATCCAGCAGTTCCCCAGTTTACGTGTTCAGAAGCCTGTCAGTGCACTCAATGAAATAATTCTTGCCTGGATTTCTTGCTTCCTATTCTCTACGAAGTAGTAGTATGCCACTTCTATTGTAGTGTGCTCAATGAGAATGGGCCCTTGTAAAATAATAACCAGTTTTCTACACAACTAGCAGAGCTAGGCAAGCTCTGCAAATGATTTTAAGGCACGTCTTAAAGCTTAGATGAGAATACCATGTAAAATATCTACCTGCTGTTAGGTTCCCAGAGGCAGCTTTAGATGATTCAGCCTGTGCGGAAACCCTAAAAATGAGCCCTTTGCTCTACAGCACCTCCACATGCTTTTGCCACCCGAGTAGCTAGGATGGAGCAGCATGTGACCGACCCATCAGTATTGTTCTCCATTGTGCTGGCAGTGAGTTACAAGGCTGAACACCTGGCATAGAAGACAGCTGGTGGTCTTCCAGCAGGGCCACGGACATGGTGTGCTGCCAGGGCAGACAGTGTCTGAGCTGAACACGCATTGGTACAGCAGCCAACACCACCATGCAGGAACTCTGTTTCCAGCTGCGCCCCAAATTAAGCAGACGACAGTGTACATAACAGTCATTCAAAACCCATGGCTTGATTTGCCCCCCTTCTTAAGTCAAGAGGGAGCTCTAAAACTGGCTTGAAGAGGATGCGTATGTTGAGCCTCTGGACTGCATGGCTCCTCAGGTTGATGTGATAGGAGATAAATCATATCTTGTCTCTAGAAGCCAAATGTAATTCTGTGACTTGCAGTCCTTCAACACAAATTAAAAAACTGCAGAACCCACCGCCTGAAACTCAAACTACATCTATCCCATACGAAGAGACAATTCTTCTCTCTCGTTCAGATGGTTCAAAACAGCTCAAAGGAAGGCCAAAACTACTGCCTGATGCCAATTCACATTGTCTTACCGTTATTTTTGCTGCTGCTGTCTTAATTATACATCCAGTTTTGCAGTACAATGGGTATCATTGCTTTCAATGTCTTTATTATCATTTATTGCTGAATTTTAAGTGTCATCCTAATTAGTAAACAGGATCTAATGACTTAAAACTGCTCTACTGCAATCATTTTATTTTCATGCAAACCCATGGTTTTTTGTTGCAACTTTCAGGGTAAGCTTATTCAAAATCATTAATTTCTAATTTGCCTCTTTTCATTCCTCTTTTTTCATTTCATTCTCACCAAAGTTAAATAAAGTATTTTTCCTTTTTTTACTTCTAACTTCTTTTTCCACTGAACATAAAGAGGGAAATTACTCTGATAAAAAAATAATTAACTTTTTCCATTGGGAACTAAAGCAAAATGTTACTTGGTGCTATTTTTCTCTCACTTCAAGAGATAAAGTTGAAAGTGAGAGAAAATGTTATTTTTAAAAGCAATAGTGTTGCTTTCCTCACTTTTTTTATTTTAATATTTAACTCCCCCTTTTCTATGGGGAAATTGGGAGGAGTGGGAAACAGCTGAAATACCGACTGAAATGGGTATTTCACCACAAGCAAATAAAAACTTTGCTATTTAAAAAGCAATCATTAAAATTGAAGTAATATAATTTAAAATACTTGAAATTAATGTCAGATGAGTAATTTCTGTTTTGCTTGAAGTTAAACATAAGGCTCGCCATCTTAAAAAGTAAAGTATTTCCCCTCTTAAAGAGTCTGTCCTGGAGTCACAGTCCCTGGCTGCTCACTCTGGTGCTCCTGGCCTTTGATATGTCACTGCAGTAGGAGAAGCTTGAGGATGTTAGGGATGAGGATGCCTTCCTACCTAAAAAAACCAAGGGAAGGCAAGAGGAGTTGCCTTTATTAACCATGCAGCCAGACTGTTGTAGGGAGGTGCAGGGCTCCTGGTTCATCACACCATGGCCATGGCTGCAGGAATGACACCTCCATTCTGCTGGGGTTAGGATGATGTGCCGACCGTCCCCCTGTGCCTGTGCTGCTGCTGTGTGCTCTGCTGAGTTGCTCTAAAGGAGCAATGCACAGAGGACACTCTGGGTAGTAAAGGCTGGACCATGTGGTGGTAGTAGAGCTGCTGACCGCCAGAAATGGGGAGCATGGGGTCACACACGTGGGAGTGGGAGTATTGAGAGGGATAGTAGGTCACATTGGGAATGCATCAGGTAAGGTACAAAATGTTATGGGTATTATTTTCTGTAATATTGGTGTCATGTTCTTGACTTCATCATGCATCGGGAAACACTTTTTCACTGTGAGGGTGATGGAGCACTGGTACAGGTTGCCCAGATGGGTGGTGGAGTCTCTATCCACGGAGATACTCAAACCCAACTGAACATACCCTAAGCAATCTATTGTAAGTGGCCCTGCCTGAGCAGAGGGATTAGACAAGATGACCTCCAGAGGTCCCTTCCAAACTCAGACATTCTGTGATTCTGTCATCTCTGGTGTAGGTAGGCTGGCGAAGCTTCATCACTAAAATACATTATGCCTTACTGCCTCTCCTTATGAAAACATACCCACTTTAGGAAGCCAATTCATGACACATTGTGCAGTCCCCAGACTGACATTTCTCACTGAAGACAGCCTTCTGAACCGCTTCACCTTCAGTAAAGTTCTTAAATTGGTCTGAAGTAATGCACATGGATATGCATTTCTTTTACGCTTAAGATAACATTTGGCCTCAGACAAAGGGCCAGCATAAGCGTTTGTACATCATAGAATGATAGAATTGTTTGGGTTGAAATGGACCTTAAGAATTGTCTAGTCCCAACCCCCCTGCCATGGGCAGGGACACCTTCCATTACACCAGGTTACTCAAAGCCCCATCCAACCTGGCCTTGGTGCATCACTGAATCCTCATTTGAAACTCGAAGAAGGACTTGAATGAAACCTGAATATTAGTGTGTAACAAATGGCACACTCCACCAAGAAGTATGTTCTAGTTTTAGACTTCAAGCGCTTTATTTAAACCTGCCTGTTTACTTTAAAAAGTACCAGATCCATGAGAAAAATACAGGTCTACATGTAATAATTGACTATATTCAATTGGGTGACACCAGTTTGGTATTGAACATACTAAAGGAACAAAACCAAATGAAACCAAAGCAAAAAAAAGCCAGACAGCTGCGGTATCAATCATTGTCTCTTTAAAACAGCAAGATGTATTCCATAGTCCACATGAGTTTTGTGGTTTCTTGTTCTGAAGTGGTGTATCGATGTGATTTAGCTGCAGCTAGGAAGCTGGTATCACTTTCAAAGAGTGAGGGTCACATGACACTGAGTCAGCTTTAGACAGCACATTTCCACATTTCACCCAGCAGTGGATCTGTTGATATGCTCCATGTTGCAGAATATAAATGGGTTTCCAGATAGGGAAAGATGATGACAAACAAAACGACCCAAGTGAAATTCTGACGGGGCAAGTCACAGCATGAAGACTGACCATGGAGCCGGGAACCTGCAACTTTCTCAGAGATACATCGAGGAGGTTAAAGCATCTTTTCTTGTCTAACTTCCATCTCAGATGAAGCAGCATATGCTTGTGAATAGATGAGGGCAGAGGTCTGCATCCCTTGAAGAGCTTAGCGCAAGACCATTTTCTTCCAAAGGCAGCCTCTTGTCCTTAGGGTTTTAGTGTGTGACACATCTCCCATCACAACACAGTTTGACTTAACAGTTCACCTTTTATCATACCATGCTCTAGCTGCATATTACTTTACAGTGCAATATAAAATAGAGGACTACCTCCACAGGTTGTTACAAAGATATATCTGTATTACCTACCTGTATGTAAGCATTTTCTTCTTCTACACTACATTCTTTTCACCTCTTACTTTTCAAATTCAGAAGCATTTTTTCCAGTTATGTATGCCTTCATTTTTTCTTAAATAAAGTGCTAAATAATAAAGTGCTAAAATAAAAATAGCTAAAATAAAATAGTGCTAAATAAATAAAATTTAAAAGTGCCAAAACCCACATAAAATGTATTTTGTGTACTCACGTGCAGTTCTCAGAGAAATGCATTTAACCTGCTGTGCTCATGAGGCAAGTTTCACCTTTATGTCCAGGAACCACTACCAGTCTATTCTGCAACCAGTTAGCTAGTCCCCTCAGCAAGCCCTTTTCATGCTCCGGAGACTAGCTGCTCTTGTTAGTGATTGAAATGAAAGCATATTCCAAAGCTACGTAGTTTTGAGATTGCAGTGGGAGAAGCCAGAAGCTGGCTTTCTCCAGTGGGCACCACGTAGGAAGCCTTGAGGGTGTCTATAATGAGAATAGATTATTAGGGTGGGGGCCATATAGGACATGGCCACAGGGGAGTGGACATTATTTCTGGGTAGGCATCTATACTACTCCATGGAAACTGCCCGGATCTGTGAGGCAACACCAAAGTCACAGCTGGGCTCAGACGAACAGGCGTACCCAAAGAGAAACACTCTACCCATGAACACCTTGCAAACTTCAGAAGAACTGCTGCTAGTTCTTCTGCATCTACGCCATTGCATTTGTTCTGTCAGCAGTGTCAGCTCTAGTGAAGAATGAGCACTGTTGCTCCTTACCTCTGTGTCATCTCGGCCACCTGACAGGGCTGTAAAAATGCTTGTCCACACTCTACAACCTTCAGACTAATGTCAGCTCAGAAGAATAGTCTGCTTTGGATGCAACGTCCAAACACATCACATGGTGTTAGCCAAGGCTCTCGATGCTGTATTTATGCAGAGGAACTATGCATATTAAAAGCACTAGGTGCTATAGGCAGATATAACGTTACAGACCAGCACCTACAGCAATGGTATTTCAACCTTTGTGGGTGCCTCTAGGCAAGTAAGACAAATAACTTAGTTGTGACACCCTGAAATGCATGTTAACTAGAATGAGTCCAGCGTGCCCTGTCACAAAGTACATATTCTAAGAAAACAGAACTGATGTATCAGTTCATCCAGGCAACCACTCCCTGTTTCTGAGCAGCAAGCAGGGAATTTGAGCAGTCAGTACTGGAAGGAGCTGTACACAGAGGAAGTGTCTTCTCAGCCAGGGACTAGAGGTTATCTTAAAACCCAGGCTATAAAAGTTTATATGCTTTCCCAGGTCACAGTGAGATTTCTCCCACATCACTTTAGCCAGATAAACAAAAGGCTCAGTATAAACCAGTGCCCTGCTTCTGTCAGTAAAGTGAGAGCAACATCTCAGAGAGGCTGATTTATCTGACTGCTCCATCCCATTTTAAGAGAGGATAAAACACTTTTCGGAGGTGATTTGAGTTTATGTCTGGAGTGGGTTTGACTGAGTATTGGTGAGCAGATGTCTAACTGTTATGTGGAGGGAATGAAACCTTTGTTTTCGTAATTGTAGACATTTTCTGATACCATTGCTCCCTAGAGTTGCTTGAGCCTGGTGAAAATTAGTTCCCCAAAGCCCTTTGAACTTCTGGACCCATAAGAGGATGGGTTTCAACAGCTTGTGAAAGCTCCGGTGCTTTTCTGGTGTAAGTCACGTATCCGTGGGCCCTGAATATCTGCAGAAAGGCTATGTTTGAACTACCTTGTTAAGCAAACTGTTTTCAAACGAAAAAAGGTATCAAGAATATTTAGATTCCTAACTGGGGGTCGGGGGGAGGAAGCATGACTCAAATTTTGCTGCAGTGCTAGAGCGCGATGCCGGGGACAGGACCCTTGGCCTGGGACAGGGGAACTGCTTCGCCGTCCGCCGCCGTCAGGGCCGCAGCCCCGGTGCGGTGCCGGCTTTCCCCGACGAGCTGCCCAGGTCTGCCAGGGCATCACCTGCGCCCCCCGCCGCCGCGCTTCAAGGCTGGGACCCTGGGTGGGACAGCGGGACCCCGGCCGCAAGGGACGCGNTCCTGCTTCCGGGGGCCGCCGCGGGGAGGATTTGCCGCAGATGACATCAGCTGTGGATGCTGGAAACGCGGCGGCGGCGGCGCGGGGATGCGCCGGCTCCCCCCCTTCCTCCTCCTCTTCCACCGCCTCCTCCTCCTCGTCCTCCTCCTCCTCGCCAGGTCCCTGCCCTGCACCGTCTCCGTATAAAAGGGCCGCCGCCTCCCCGCCTGCCCTCACTCCCCTGCCGCCTGCGGAGCCGCCGCCGAGCTGCCCTTGTCCCTTCACCGCCCCGAAGCCGCGGGGCGGCGGCGACGACGACGAGCATGGCCACCGTGGTGGTGCAAGCGGACTCGGAACCCTCCTGCAGCATCCCCAACCCCACCTCGCCCAGCCTCTCGCACCGCTTCCTGGACAGCAAGTTCTACCTGCTGGTGGTCATCGGCGAGCTGGTGACCGAAGAGCACCTGCGTCGGGCCATCGCCAACATCGAGCGAGGTGAGGCGGCGGGGAGCGGGGGCGCCGCGGGCAGCGCCGCGGCAACCCCCCCGCCGGCGCCTTCCCCCTCCTCGGACGCGGCCGGGGCTCACCCCACACCCCGCTACTCCTCCCCACACCCCACGCAGGGCACGGGCACGCGACCCGCCAAGTGGCGGTCTCCGGTTCTTTATTCCGCGAGGGTCCCGCCGCACCCACTCCCC
>VZSF01004635.1:598238-622790 GCA_013398295.1 Chionis minor
TCGGGGCGGAGGGGCCGGGGCCGGGGGTCGGGGCGGGAGCCCAGCGCCCGCGGCGCCGCCGCCGCCGAGCCCGTCTGCCCGGAGACACCGGCGGGGGGGCGTGGCGCAGTCCGCACTGCGGTCCCTATGGCAGCCCGGAGCGGACAAAGGGCGGCCGCGGCGCCGGCGGCAGAGGCGGCTGGCGATGGGGATGGGGATGGAGATGATGGGGATGAGGATGGGGATGGGGATGGGCTGCCGGGCGGCGGCTCTCCGCACACCGCCGTCCCCCGCCGCCAAACCGGAGCGGCGCGGTGCGATGCCGGGCGTTTTCCTCCTCCTCGGCGGCAAAGCCTGCCCGAGCGGGAGCGCAGCCGCGCCTTTGTGTCTAACTTCGGGCGGACAGACTTTTCCCCCGGCTGGAGAATGTTTCGGGACCCAAGCCCCATACGCGCATATATATGTATATTTCAATGAAGAAAGCCGCATGCGGTTAACAAGGCTAATACCTGAGAGCCCAGCCTCATTTATTGTACGGCTACGGGCTGCTTTGACTCGCTGTTTATTTGTCCTTCTTTTAATGACGGCGATGCAGGAGGGTACCGCAAGTGAAATTACAGTTTTATAAGTTCCCGGTGTGGTTTCTCATACAATAGATTGCAGTGTACATGCAGAGGAGACAAAAAAAAAACACCCACACCACCCGTTGCAGTAATAGTGGTGTGAAGCACAAAGAAAATTACTGTCGGATCCTATTTGAGTTTGTTAAACTCGATTGGTACCTGATTTTGTAACATACATTTTTGTTCTGGGCTGGTGAAAGCAGACATTTCAGAAACCTGCCATTGTTAGAGGGGAGGAAGAGACCCTGGAACAGGGAATTAGTCGCAGCCTTGTCATGTAGGTGTGGTTCAGCAGTCCAGCTAGGACTTCATTTGCCTCTATTGTTGCTTTCTCAAGCATTGTTGCTTTAGTTGGCTATTTCTCTTGATTCTTTTTCACGACTGTTTGAGGTAAAGGGCTGTCTCATCACAGTTTCACCACGAACTGTTCATCTTTATTGCTACCATTGTCTCCTAGGGAGAACCACTGAGGCAGATGCTTTGTCATTCAGAGCCTCTTCAGCATTGCACTTTTCTAATTCTATCTAATTTTCGGCTCTGTCGGAAGTGAATTGGCTGTGTTTTAATTAAATTATTAAAAATTATAGACCAAATGGATAAAACTTCTGCCTTCAAGACAGCTGATGTCATCCTTCCTCTGAAGAAATGCTCTTCAGTTTCTTCTTGAACCTTCTATTGTACAGTTGCTGCTGCATAGCTCTCTGTTGCTGCTACCTCCTGCCATTAAGCATACTGCTTGCTTACAGTTGTAGATGTTCAGAGGGAATGCTTTGGTCTTTCTATTCATCAATTTGGATTAGAAGTCACCTCACTGCTCCTGGTGTCAGACTATCTGAGATTTTGCCTGCTAGGAAAAAAAAAACCTTGACTGAATTTTGAGGTGCATTGTTCTGGATGGGTACACTGGGAGTCTGAAGATCTATCTGCATGAGGCAAATATGGGCTCAACTAATCTTTTTCTCTTTGGAAAGTATGCTGTAGTCTGGAAAAACACACTTCTTTCCACCTTTATTCTCAACAGAGCCTTAAATGCATTTTGGGTTCTTGATAACTCTGCCTCACTGTCTTCTCTGGTACATCACCTGAGTACCCACCACTGAAAGCTGTGGATTCATGCGCCAAACTGCAGAGCAACGTGTCAAAGAAAACACCTGCTGATAACACATCAGTGGCGTGATGCTACGCAACCTGGTGGAATGCAGAGTCATTTCTTAATATATCACCAAGAGGGAATGGTGTGGCGAGATGCGTTTTCAGTAATTACATTTGGGATGTAACTTTGCTGAGGGGGCAAATCCTCCAACCCACTGTCCACCAAAAGACAAGGGGGAGTGAAGAGAAAGCATCAAGATTTTTGCACTTATTTGGCAGATGCTACTGGGTGTGTCCTGCCTGCTGTCTGCTTACTCCTGTGTCTAGTGGCATTGCATTCCTAGGACTGCAGAAAGAAAGAAATAGTTTCAGTTCAACCATGCTTCCAGCAGCTACATCCATGCTGTTAATCATCTACATCATTGGATTGACCTTGGATTTTAGTTGCAGAGTTACCTCCGTTCTCCACAAACCTGACTTGGTTATATAATGTATATAATACATTATGCTACTTTATAATGTACATGCATAATTTTTGCATCCAGACTGCTGAATCATGCAGCTGCAGATCTGGGATATTCTATCCAAATCCTGGCTTCAGCTTCCGGAACTACTGTGTGCATGGGATGTCTAGGTCCTTTTTTTTTTTTTTTTTGCTATTTATTTTTGCCTCCTGAATTTTGGACATTGCCTGGCTCAGCAGTCTTGACTACATCTAATCAGAATCTTATCCCTACAGCAAATTTGGATGCATGACAAAAGCAGCTAGGGAGGGTGGACAGGCCCTATAATTAGCACTGCTGATTCATAGTCCATGTTGCTTAGCGGACCTCCAGAAAGCTTTGTAGTCTCCCCACACAAGCTTGCTGTCAGAGGCCAGCGAGCTGTTTATCCTCTAGCTTCTTGAAGTTCAGCGCTCATTCATTCAAAGTGCTTCAGCTTTGTGATCGATGTTGGTTTACTAGTCATAGTTTTCATATGCGCTGTATGTGCACAGTATTATATCATCTTTATTTTCTTGCTCTCAAATATTCCAACACCTGGAAAACATTAAAGCCTGCTGAGCTGTATTTGTCTGCCAAAACTACGCCCCAAAAATGCACCATATGGCCAAGAGATTTTTGAGAAATGAAAATAAGGAGGCTTGCAGAAGAGACTCACTGCTTATGCCTCTGAACAATGATGCATCAGTCAGGAAGTGGAGGTGGCTGGTTATAGCTCGGTTATTTTTCTCTGGAGTGGTTATGAAACACACAGGCAATACTGTATTTCCAAATACATTTAAAGTTTCAAATGGCAGCTACTTAATAGCTGGTAGCATGTCCCAGTAGTAAGCATGCTTCTAGCTGGACTGGGATGCTGACAAGGAAAAGCCCTGGATGAATTCTCCCTGAAGAGGCTTCAGGCTCTTAAAATGCAGATGTTCATATTTGCATGGAGAACCTACTCAGAGCCGCAATGGGAGACCGGCACTGCAGATCTGGTTTCTCTGCTCTTCCCACTCTTTCTCATCCTTCAGGCCTACAACATGGCTTCTGCCGGTGTGAGTCCTGAAGTTTTTGCTACCTTGAAAGAGAATATTGCATGGGAGGTAGCATTGACAGCAACATTCACAGCTGGAAAGCCTGACAGAGTTACCAGCAGGAGTGTTAGTGCTAGTCTCAGGGTGGGGGGTTGGACACACACCTCTTGAGGCACCTCTTCGCAAAACCCCAAAGCAATGTAACTCAACAATTTCATGCAAAAGCGAGGTCAGGCGTGTGGGGAGGGGCCACCAGACACTTCCTCACCTCCAGTCCCTTTTACATTTGCCAGCTCATTTGTGTAAGACTAATGATGTTCCTTTGAGGGGGGGGCGGAAATCACTGTAATGATGGTGTTCAAAGTCACAGCAGTGCCCAGATTTACCTGTAGCGCAACTGCCTGATCATTATTTTTCAAAACTAGAAGATTTTTCAGGACAATTTCAAAACCAGAAAATCATAGAAAAATGCTAAGTGTGTTCTCCAGTTATTTATTTTTTTTTAATTTAGTCATCATAATCTTATGGAAGAAAACTATAAGTTTGTCCTTTTTTTCCCCTCCTGGTCAAATTTCAATCCTTAAATCTGTTTTGCAATAATAATTTTTTTTTGATGTGTCAAGTGTCTCACTTTCTAAGTAGCTGGGGGGGTGTGGAACAGTAGGGAATGGAGACGTACTGTTTAGTTTTTTGAAGAAAAAAGATCAAGCATAGCATTTTTAAATCTCAAAACTAGAATTCCGATTCTTCATAAATAAAAGATCACTTAAATTTTAATTTTAAATATCAGGTGCTTCAAAGGTTTTGAATGAAGAAGTCAGCAATTTATTACTTTGTATTTAAATATTAATTTGCGGCATGCTAGGTGATGCTGTCTATTTTTTCTCAGAGGGACAAGTACAATGGTCCTACAATGTGAATAAAGTGTCCCCGAAGAGATTCACTCTCAGTTTTGTAAATCAGTTATTGCTATTTTAAAGTCAATTCAGGGACATCAGTAATTTCTTGTAATGTGGCTGCTAGGACCAGTAGTCCTAAAGCTGTGGCCTTAAGGAATGGTCACCCTTTGGAAAGGTAGATTTCCTCTTGCTTGTGACAGATTCCTGTTCTGTATGCTTGTTCTGAGCACTCAGCACTTTCCAAAAAAATAGCTGTATGCCTTGAAAGGAAGAGAGGATGGTTTTGGAATTTAGAAATATGCAGATAGCATGAATACAAATGGAAAAATACTCAGTTCAAACTTCCAGTGCTCATATATCAAGCCAGATGTGTTTTGTATTTTGAATTTTAGGAATCCGATCATGGGACACAAACTTGATGGAATGCAACTTGGACCAAGAATTGAAACTTTTTGTGTCTCGGCATTCAGCTCGATTCTCTCCAGAAGTCCGAGGTGAGTTTTTGGAAGCGTTTCATAAAGGTTTTGGGTTTTTTGCTTGTAGGTTTTTTAAGACCCCACTTTTTTTTGATTCTTTACAATGAATACATTTTTGCCTTTATTTTAAAATATGGCTTGAAAATTATAATTTGTCTTATCTTTCTCACAACTTTAAAATAATGAATGTTTTTGGTTAGCTTCATGTATATCATCATGATTACTCTGGTAGTAGATGTTAGTTTTAGGGCCACAGTAAATTTAAGTAAAACTTGCTTTTTGACTGAACACTTGTTGACGTAGCACCAATCTTGTAGTCCCAGAGACTGAAGCTTATTGTGGTTGGTAGAGCACATACAAATAAATAACCTGGAAGGTTAGCTCTGCAGTTTGATAGAGCCAGAAATGGTGTCACAGCTGTTGCAGAAGTGCGGCTTAAGCCCTGTGTTTCATCCCAAAGAAACTTTCTTCTCTTTCTTGGCACGAAAAGCTGAGGTGTAGAGGACCTGCCTTTACTCACAGGAACTTTCTTTGGTGTGTATGAGGAAATTAGAAAGTTATCGGGCTCACAAAAGACAAAGTATCTTTTGCTGCCTTTTCTTCAAGCCCGTCCTTCCTTTAGAGGATTCATACAATAAAGGAAAACAAACAAAAAAACCCCCCAATTTTGTGAAGTGTAAAATTTTTGTTCTTATTGCATGGGAATCAAACGTTTGGTAAGTTTTCTTACATCTCATTACTTTAGCACAAATACTGAGTGAGCATCGGTGAAATTAACACCGTTTTCAGGTGAAAATATATAACCTTCTCAAAGGACTAGTCTGCTTTAATTAGCAAAATCATCATGGCCACATGCACATTGACTAGTAAAACCTAGTACTGATGACTTATAAATTTCAGCTTCAGGAACATCTCTTAAGTGTGGTAAAAAAGGCTATCAAATGTTGTATCATGCTACTACATTACATTCCTAGGGTCAGTTGCTATACACTGTTGACAAAAAAATCCTGATATCTTGCTAACATGACAGCATTGACCTGACGGTTTTGAGTAAGGTGCCAAAATGTCTTGTGTAACTAATTCTTCCTCTTGCAGCACAGGTTATAGCAGATTTCGCTCTATCTCCTCATATCTATAAAGAGTAAAACATTGATGGGTTAAGAAAAAAAAATAATGAAATATACCTCTATGATTCTTCCCCCAGTTTGAAAACCAACAGAACCAATACAACAATACTCAATGTGAAGACCTGGAGTCAAGGCATGTAGTTCCTGATTAACATCAAAGCAAACTCAGGCCTAGAAAACATGTCTTTCATTTCAGTTTAAATGTCATGAAGCCATTTCAACTTTTCAGTGACACTAGTTGCTTTGCTTTACAGAGAGGGTATTCTGATAAGTGAAATTACTAGAATTTATCTTTAAGGAATGCAAGGTGCAATGCATCCCATTTTTTAACAGGTATGTGTTTTACTCTAAGACTTCAGCAAGAAAAAAAGATCCTGTGCTTCTCCTTTAGCAAAATTATTCCAGAGTGTCTAATATTTTTTGCTGTCTTGTTTAGATGATATATCCTGATACTATTGCATGAATTAAAATAAAGCAAATACTCTGCTTTCATATGATAAATAAAATAAGATTTTACACACAGAAAGATCAGAATCCTCTAAGATTTTTTTTCTAGGAATTGTAATTTTGGTTGAATTTTTTTCTTGTTTGTCTAGACTTGCCTGTTTAGTCTGTCATTGTGTTGAATTACAGCTTAATTGCATGTGACTGGAATTCATCAACATCTCTATGACAAGCAGTAATGAATGTGTTTTTCACCACTGCTCAATTTTTACACGATACACTGCCAAAATCTATATTGAAAGAGCACTAAGAAAGCCTGAAGCTTGAATAAAGGGAACATCCAGAAATAAACCTAGCCCACTTGACCAATTTCTTGTCTAAAACTTTGTGGGGGCACCCACTGACACCTCCAAAATCCCACTGCACAGATCAGAGGATCATTTATTTTAGTTTCTCTCTCTGGTTCTCTGATGCTGAATCTGCATAAGGCTCCTTTGTATCATCTCTCCTGTTTGGTAGGGAGAAGGGGGGGTTTTTTGTTGCCATTTGTTAGTAAAATTTCAGAATGTTTGATTTCTGTTAGGATGCCCAAATGTTGAATTTTGAATGTTTAACCAGTGAAATGGTCAATGCTCATGTTAAAGAGGTGGTTGTAAGTATGTATTCCCTTATAGTCCGAAACTCAGAAATTCTGCCGAATTTGGGTAACTGGGTGATCTCTTGTCCAAGGAAAGTATTCATCCAAGGTGATGGGGTAGTCTGTGGGGTGTAATTAAACGGCCTTTTCTCAGTCCTTTGAGACTGAACTCTTTGTGCGACTCACACATAGGGACAGTTTACTCTTGAGAAAGGGTAGAGTCATCTAGTGTGTCTGCACAGCTCCTGGCGTAGTCAGGTCTGATTGCTGACTGAAGCCTGTTTGATTATAATGTTTAATTATGGTAATTGCAGTGCTGGCTCAGTACATGCTTGTGTGCTTCTCAGAGCAGCTCAAGGATATGCACAGCAGTAATGTGAATGGTAGGACTCTTTCTCCGAAAGGAAACTTGGAGGAAATGGGGCCAGTCCTGTCCCCATGCCATATGCCTGCGATCTCAAAGGAAAGACGTGAGAGAAATGTCTGTCAAAGCATTCATGTGTTTTCACTTGTGGAATTTGAGGTCTAATCCTTCTCCCTGTCTAGTGAATAGCAATGTACATATTGATACTGCAGGGACCGTGACCGGACCCCAACACTCTTTTTGTGCTCCTTTCAAGGGAATAGATTGTCACGGTGGTATTTGTGAATCCTATATTCAACTGCTGGGCAACTTACGGATGATTTATGATCCCTGAAAAATAGGATTCAGAATGAAAATGCCAGCAGATCTTTTCTGATACCTTCTAAAGTAGCTGAGTTAGCAGACTCCTTAATAATACCAAATCTTGCAGAAATGTTGTTGTCAGGTGTTAGTGAAAAATGAGTAACAGAGCTTATTAACTGATTGCCAAGACAACAGGCAACATGATGTGAAGTGGGTGCTCCACTGCTTGCCTGTTTTCTCTGTCACGTACTGAAAACTTCCATCTTATGTTAAGATCACAAGCACAAAAAATTCAAACAATGAATTGTGACATGTGGGTGCTGAAAAAGGGACTGTCTATCTGGTAGTGAGGCAGAGTAAGTGGAGTCTTGGAAAGAGCTGTGTTGAAACTGCAGCTGTACCTGCAGGTCTTTTCTTAATTAAAAAGTTTCGGCTGCATAAAGCAGCTTCACAAGAGACCAAGTAAATAGGGTTTGGGATAGGGGTGTGGGAGGGTGAAGCCATTGGAGGGCCTTCTGCAAGACTTCAGCACCTGCTGTTTTGTCCCTCAGCTTCCACCTGGCGACACTTGACTGTTGTATTGGTGCGTATTCAAGCCCTTGTTTGGGTGAAATCTGTTTTATTTGAATAGCTGTTCAGTAGCTAGTCGCTGCTAACCTTCTGCTCAAGCAACGCCCTGTGGCTAATTTGTACTTTCTCCTGTTGTTACAAAGAATGTGTATCTGGAAGATGTGTTTCCTATCTGAGCAGTACTGGGAGGTCTCCTGTTGCTCCTAAGTCAGCAGTAGGTGACTGGTGGCTTAAGTCCTTCCTTCCCTGTGCTCAAGACTTTATTTTCTCTTGCCTGCCTGCAGTTGGGGGTGGGAGGGGATTGGCAAAGCGCAAGACATGTTCAGTGTCCCCTTGGCAGCTGCCTGCGTCGTCATCATCATCATCAGTAGCAGCAGTGGGCTTGCCTTCTCTAGGCTTCCCAGAAAAGTTAATTTTTCTCTGAAACTGAAACCCACAAAAGCCTTAACAGGTCTCATTCTGAAAGTTACCATTTTAAAAGCCACTGTTTAGGACGGTTAGTATCCTGAGGAGAATTCTTGGATCTGGGAATTTTGGTCATCAACGCCCAAAGGTCTGTATTCTGCCTAAGTGGTGCAAGTCCCATTACCTTTGTCAAATCAGGTCTAAACCCAGTTAATATCTCACCTAGTGGCTTGCAATCTGAGCTTGTGGAGTCACTGGTAAAATCCTAAAGGGCGTGGCTTTAGTGTTGTCTTACTGAAAATTGCAGTTCATCAAAATTTGTCAAGGAAGAGCACATGGGTACTTGAGCAAAACGTATCACTTAAAATGAAAGAAAGAGAAAAGAGCCAAGAATCCAAGACCAGATTTCTCAGCTGGTGTCAGAGCACTGTCACTAAGTGCAGAGGAATTTATTTAGCTTAAAATTACAAGTAGTCTGGTATGCACATTTAGGGACATCCTGTAAATATGATTCTGCAGCTATTAAAGACTGTGCTAGCTGGAATAGCGTGGAGTCATTTTAGCTCATTGTGTGTTTGGGGAGGTTAATTTTAGTTGGCTGCTAAACTCGTTTTGTGTCTTGCAGTATTTTATGCCTTGGAAGAAAGAAAATGGAGGCAGAGTAGGACTTGGGGAATCGAGCTGACTCACGCTGCTGCGGCGGCTGTGAATGGTGTCCCTGCAGGGCGTTGCTGCCAGTGGTCCGTGGCTGCAGCGGTGGGGCTGCCTGGTGGCAGGAGGCTGGGGACCCCCAGCGTCCTCACGGGGGCAATTGGCTGAGGGGCACACACACATCGCTCTCATGCTTTTTTTTGTGGGGGATGCTAGGATTTTGGTGGCTCAGGAGAGGATCGCATTGTAACAGCCTACATGTTCAGATACATGAATTGTCAAAGCATTTCTTTCTTAGTGCTAATCAAAATTCCAGAGGTGGGCTAATAAGTGACTTTATCTTTTTTTTTTTTTTTTCCCAGTGAGTAAATTGTTGCACTTATGTGACAATCATTCTGGCACTGACTTCCACTTCTGCTTTTTTAGGAATGATCTCAAAGAAAATTAGCATGAATTTACATTGCTGCCAACACACCGTGCTAAGCTGTTAGTGTGAATCAGCAAAATGACTGAAAAGTTATTTTTAAATGCCTTGTATCACAAGTACATGCAATGAGTTCAGTGCTCTTAGAATAGCCCATATTTTATGGGAACAGTTTTTTGACCTGTGTGAGGCAACTACCAGAAGCATGGGATCAAGTTAGTTGTGAATATGATAGAATTTGAACTCCATTAGGAAATTTGAATCCCCATTCCTCTTTATTAGAATGATAATTCAGCATACCTAATGGTATATTCAAAAGGGTTATTCTATTAAGGATTATTTAACAAAAACTTACAGAATTATAATTCTTAATTTGTCCCTTATGAGACTTCTCAATCTTTCTTTCCTAACACGTGGGATGTATGAAACTGAAGACTTAAACAATATTTTATTTTTGACCCTTGCCCAGTATCGTTTACAGATGGCTTACCTCTCACCTCTTTCATCATAGATTTATAACAAATGTGTAACCAGAACATCACTGACACTTTTTTTATCTGGTTTTTGGTGGTCACCGGCAACATTTTTCTGAGATGTCTGTTTTTCTTAATTTTGTTAGGAGTAACCTTTTTTTAATTGCCTGGGGTTTTTTGTTACCTTCTGGTACAGTTTATCAATAACTCAGGAGAAACATTAAGTGTTTGTAATTGGACTTCATAATGAGAAAATACTTGATCCAAAGGCTACTGAAATAATTGGATTGGATTTTGGAATTCAGAAAAGACTATCTAGTATGTTTAAAGCAGAACAAGGATGAAGTTTTCACGTAACAAGGGAGAAAGCGAACATTTTGACTTCCTTCTTGCCGGATAAAAATGGTGCTTTATTTGCAGTGAGTTGCCTACCACCATATTCAGTAATACAACCAGATCCAGGGAAGAAGAGTTGAGATATTCCTTGTCTCTAGACTAAGTGGAATGGGGAGCACGTGTTTGCCAACTGTGGAATGAGAGTTGCCACTGTGGCTGCTGCTATCAGCCTTGCAACAGCATGAGGAGCTCCAGCTGTCATCTACATTGTAGAGACAAATGCAAGAGACGCATTAGTGCTCCTGTCCATAGACAGCTGGGAGTCTGGATAGTGCTGTAACAGAGGCCCGTGCTTTTGCATCAAAAACCCAGATGGTCACACCATAAGAGACATGATCATTACTTTTGGCTTGTAGTCACTGGTGGCAATCTATTCCTAGAGTCAAGGAGAAAAGCCAACTATCTGCTATCTGTCTGTGCAGCATAGACTGATAAATGTAAGGATGTGGCTGTTCTGGTTCTTCCCTTTTCTATGGCTTGGAATTAATCTGTTCATAGCTCAAGACTAGTTGCTGATAGAAGACAAAATTAAGCTTAAAAATTGTATTACAATAATAATTAATTCAGAACCAAAATTGTGTGAATTTCAGTATTGTTTTGATGTTGTAACTTTAAGTATTTGGTACTTGAAAGCTCATGTATAGTGGTGAGATGAGTCACTGTCCTGTGTCCATACGTCCCCATCTCCTGCATAGCTGTGTGTGGGAGATGCTGCCCATCAAAACTGAGAAGCTCCGGGTTTTATTTAAAACAAATAGCCAAAAGCACAAAAAACCCCACCCCAACCACCAAACAAAACAAAAAAAAATTCCAATGAGATGAGTGATATTCTTAGGTTGTGTAATCTCTGAGTGATTCTAATGAGCTATGGAGGCTTTCACCTGGATGTCAGCTCCACCCTGCCAGCCTCTGGAAGCTGTCTCAGTTTTATGGCAGTTCTGTAGCTCTTCTGGAGAAAAGACTGATCCCATCTTCAGCTCCCATGTCACAAAAAAGCTCTTCTGTGTCTTGTAAGCTCTTCATGGTGGATTGAGTTCCTCCCCACCCCCCACCCCCCAACCTGAGAGACTAGAAAGAGCAAAAGCAAGAAAACTCATGGGTCAAGATAAAGATAATTTAATAGGTGAAGGAAAGAGGAAAAAAACAACAAGCAAAGCAAAGGACATTGCTCACCACCTAACACAGGCCCAGCCTGTCTCCAAACAACAGCCACCTTGAAAACTAGAAACTCCCCCTTCTTCGTCTACTCCAGCTTTTTTGAGCATGATATTATATGGAATGGAGCATCCCTTTGGCCAACGTGTATCAGCTGTCTCTGCTTTGTCTCCTCTCAAATTCTTGTTCACCTCCAGCCTACTCACTGTCAGGCGGAGCGGGGCAAAAGAAAGCCTTGATGCTGTGCAAGCACTGCTCAGCAGTAGCCAAAACATGGTTCTAGACACAAATCCAAAACACAGCACCTTGCTGGCTGCTGTGAAGAGAGTGAAGTCCATCTCGGTCAGAGTCAGCAAACTCTTCTAGAAAGGGTTGTTTCTTAATATTTTTGTGTGTATCTATTAACAAGAGCAGGACTCCAGTCTTGGACAAGTCTTTTCAAAAGACCATCAGGAAAGGACTGAAGTTTCCTGGGTCACTCTAAGTGATGGGATAGACCAGACAGACTAGAAAAATATTAAAACAGGGGAGAGGGAAGCATTGCTTTCATCTTTCTGTGTTCATGTTATGTGTTTTGCTGGCACTATTGTTGACCTTCTGGGAAATAAATATGTGATGAAGCCTGACAGACCCCTGAGATGAGAGCCGAACTAGATGGGCTTTGAACTTGAAGCTCTGAAACATCCAGATTGGGTTTTATAACCACTTTCTTAACCTTAGGTTGTGTCCTGAAGTATTCTTGGTCTTCCAGAACCTGCATAGAGTTTAGACAAACTGAAAAAAAATGCAAAAAAAATGTTTTCTATGTGGCCAGTATTTTAAATAGGTATAGAAGGCAATGCCTTCAAGAGTATCTCTGGATAGGATTTAATGCTTGTCACAAGCTAATAATTTAATTCAAACTTATCATTACTAGCTGCAAAGCTCATATTCTAAAAGTTCATTGGACTTGGAAGATTTAAATATTTTTCAATACTAATTAGGTTTTTGTATATTTAACATTTCTTAGCAACTTGATAAATTCTAATCTTTCTGTCGACTCTTTCAATGAACTGTATTAGAGAATGCTATTCTTTCTACATTTCAATCCACGATATATAAAACAGCTTGAAATGGACTTTTGCTTGTTTTTTATTGTGTCCTACTATGTGAATTCCTGGATCAAATGAAAAACCTACTGCCTTTCAACATAACACACGGAAGTCACCAAAACGAAATCCAAAGGGAGATGGTGTATTATGTAAGTGACTCTTTAAAAGTAAGGATGGACTCCTTTGATCATAGCACTGTCTCAACTACATAGTTCGGCTGCACCAATTGTGTTCCTGAAGACTCCCTAGCGGGAATAGTTGCTTTGCACCTAACAGCCATCTATGCTTATTAAAGCCTGTAATTACAAAGAGAATTATAATTTGTCTCCAGCTTTAGTGGGATAATGTCATTGTACATCAAGTAGGGGATTATCACATGGAAGGAGACCTTGCTGACATTCTCACTTTGTGTTGAACAGGAGGACCTGATAGTACCAATCTGCTAGGAAGAGCTGTTGACGGGGGGGAAAGCCATTTACTGGGCTACGCTAATGGATGTGGGTCCTCCACAACCATTTATAGACAGTAATCACAGGAAAGAGGAGATGCAAAGCATTCAGATTCCCTTAACCAGTATAGACTTACTATTGAGTCCATTGAACAGTATAATACAATCATGCATTAGGGCTGTCCTTACCTTAAAAGGTATAGCTTTGACTTCTGGATTTTTTCATGGCCTGTGTGCTCCTTTTGTAATTAAATTGGTTTAAACTGAAAGCAAATTCTGGGGTAAGAAATCAGTTTCTTGCAGGGACTCTGGGAGAAACTTAGAGATTTACTTTGTTTTACAGCTAGCTACTTTTTTTAACTTTTACACAGCATGTTATGTATTTGCAGAGTTGATGTTCCTCTAACTTTCACAGTCTATTCCTAACTTGAGTCTTTTTCCCTGCTAATGCTGGAGGCAGCTGGGCATCTGTGAAACTACCTGTGTCCTCCTGTGCTTTTCAGGCCCTCCGAGAATGTTCTGAGAATGAAATGAGTTTTTAATACAGTATCTGCTGCTTTCAGTGGGGGTAGTAGCTAGTGTGGTATGTTCAGCCCAGGGCAATATTGTGGTCCTGGAATGGTAAATTTTCCTCCCTTCTTGTCTTGACTTGTAGTCACAGAAAAGCAGGGATGACTTCAAAAGAAGGGAGCACTCTAAAAGCTTTCTTCCATTTTTGGAAATGAAAGTGTGGTGGTGCAAGCTGGTCCTGTGTATGGCTACCCTACCAGCTGCAGATGAGGTTGTACCTTTACCCAGCAGAGTGCAGTCCCACAGAGGTGCAGTCCCAGACCTCAGTCCCTGGGAGCAGAATGATCTCATTGGCGACAGGCTTCTCAGAAGACCATTGGAGGTGGGTCTCATCACATCAGTATTTAGCTTTGGCAGGGCTCTGCTGCCATGTTTCAGAGACAGCTTTTGCACGGACAATGCATAGGTCAAAGGCTTTATTCTGTGACACTGACATCCAAAACTATTTTTCCGATTTTCCTGATATGGTTTTTTGTTTCTTCAGCTTAGTTTGAACATTGTATCCTATTCCCTTCTGCTTTCATAAAATGAGCAAAATGCGGAGTTTTGATATTAGTAGATGTTTTCAAGACTATAAAGAAGCTTGTGTTCCTCCTAGACAACACTTTTCTTCCTTTCCCTGTGCTGTTCCTGCTGCAGTCTTCCTATACGTCACAGTAAGTCATGGTAATTTAATGGTAAAATGTGAATGGCATCTTGTCAGTACTGGCACTTCCAGGCTTCCTGCCTTTCTTGGAGCCATACCACAGCTAACTGCAAAGGAATGTTTACTTTTTAAAGAGATTAATTTAGAAAAGCTGTGGTCAGGGATGTCTGTGCTCACAAATGACGTTTCGTAGTTTTTCTTCCATCTACTTCTTGCCTCCTTCTGCTATCAAATATTTTGGAGGCTACTTCTGACATTTCCTTTGGAGCAGATTGCTGTCTCTCTGTCAGTGATTGTTACCTTAATCTAGCAATGATCAAATTAGATTTAGACCAACACACTTGCTGAACCCCAGCAAATATTACTCCTTGTACTATTCTATGCCTGTGACACACTTGCAAAGATGGGATGCTCTGAGAGAACATTAGGTCAATAGGAGACCAACTGTTTTTCATTAGATAGTCTAGGTAACCTGGTTGTTGGCTGGGTGTGGACAGGACACAATAAAAAAAAAAATCTTATCAATAACTATTGCCGGGGGGGGGGTGCGGAAAGAGATGTTTTCGAACCAGCAAAGACGGTTCTCAGACCAGCAGAGATGTGGCTTATATGGATCTGCCTTGCCACAGTATTATGACAACAGTTACTGGCTCTGTAAGTGGAGTTAACAGCACAGATATTCTCCACCGAGATGACTATTTGTGATCAAATCACAAATTGGCCACATAAAGCTTGGAGTCACGGTTGCTATAGCTGAGAGCACAATAACAAACAGATTCACTGCTGAGTTTGATGCTTTTTCAGATTTTAGTGTCAAAGGTTTAGACTCTGAATATTCTCACCAAATATTTAAAGAACCCTTGAGAGCAATTTTTCAGATTGTGTGAAATAAGAGGAAGTGTAGGAAAGTACAAGCAGTCTCAGTCTTGCAGCTCTATTCCTATTTTCTCATTATCTCTGATGTCTTTTAAATTGTTAGTACTTTCAAACATTATCCTTTCGTAGTACAAAATTAAGTTGTAATAATATACTTCAGGTTCAAAACTCATTCCCACCAAAGTTTCTACATAAAATTCAGCATATCATGTAGTTACAACTGCTTGATTTAAAATATTTGAAATGAGCAATTAAGAAAACCCCAAAACCCAAACAAATTGTCATCCTGCATCATGTTTTCTTGCCCCTTCCCTTTTTTGGAAATTGCCTGCCCTGGAATTACACCCAGCTGTGCTTTTTTTGCCAGTAGATGGCATTCTCAATGCCCATATTTTACTGCTGTTGTGCAGTAAACGAGCACATACTAAAGTCAGTGTGAGTACTTCTGTACTGTTTTTAGGTCGTAGTGCTTAATGTGAGACATATGTTTCTATTTTGCTCTGAGATCTTGCTTGGAGTTTAAAGTTCAGAAAATTCATCTCTGTTGGCTCCGCAGGATAAATCCCTCAATGTGAAATGAGCTCCGCAAACTTCAGATCTCTTCTAGTCAATGGAGGAAAAGCAGAGTATAGCTCATGCAGGGTGAGAGCTCTCTCAGTTTGAAGACCATGGATAGTGACTTTTTATAAAAATGCTTAACATTACATTAACTCTGCAGAGCCAGTAGGCAGAAAAGCAAGACCATACAGCTACATTTGTGCATAAATTAACACATCCTGTAGATATAGTTGAGGAAATTAGCCTTACATATCGTGTATTCTCTGTACTTTCAGTATATCCAGACCAAGATATATAGTGGTGCCTCCTCTCCCGTACTGAATTTAGAGCATAGTATCAAATAAAAGAGTTGAGTTTTGAGCAAGTAGACTCTGACTCACTTGTCAAGTTTAGTGTATCTCAGTTTTTTTCCCCTGTCTCAGTTTGTGTTATGACTGTCTAAACTAGCATGTAGTTTGACAAAGCATTTCAGTATTGTCTGTCTAAAAATAACTTGTTCATACAGGTTAAATCCCAGTGTGACCTTTTGCCTTTCTTAGGGATGGGGAAAAAATCATGGCTTTGTAAGTGACTGTAGAACATGATATATCCTAAATCAAAGGACCTGAAGTTTAGTCCTTAACTTTGCCCCTCAACTACATAAAGACTGACTGGCTGTCACACTCAGATGCTGTGGACAATCCTTGATTTGGATTACTCAGTTGCAGGGACATAATGACACTTAATTCTTTTTGTCTTGCTTCAGCTTCCCACCGAGGACTGCTCTGCCAAGTGTGACAGTAGGGGATCTAGCATCAGTGATTTATGCAGCATGATCTTCGTTAGAATTCAAAATGAGGCCACCAGCTCTCTTCAAATAAGCTGTCAGCCAGATGTTAGAAAATGATCACTGCAGGGATCACTCAACTTGATTTGAAAATAACACTAAAGATGGAAAGCTGAGATTAGCCATTCACCAATTTGTGTAACTCCTTCAGGTTTCTGAGTTGTATTAAAAAAACAAACGTGAGGACCATTTTATGAAACTGAACACCTGCATACATCTGCATGGGCAAAACCTTTTTATATATGCAAATACTGGTAAAGGGACATTCAGGTACTTGTCAGTTGATTTAATTGTGGACAAAATAGCAGGGGTCTGGATGGTTTCTAGGAGCAGCTGTCTGTTACCACCTATTAAAAAAAAATCTACAACCCAAGCAAGAAAAAGCAGAAACTGCCCAAAACATAGCCAGCATTTTATCTTAAAGTGCGACTACTACATCACTTTGACAAATTCTGCTTTTAACAAGTGTAAATTATGAGTAATTTTACTGAAAAACAGAAGGGTTCCTCCAGATCTACCCCTTTGTATGTTAGGGCAGCTCTTGAGTGCTTTGGAAGAATTGCAATTTGTAGACCCCCTCTATAGACAGTTGGAGAGAAATGGTTGTGTGGAGCTGGTCTGTAGTTTGTGACAGGGTTCCACACAAAATGAACGCAGCAGTGCTGGGTTGCTGTGGCATCACTTGAAACAAAGCCCAGCAATTCTCTCCTATGGTTTCCTTGTGAGCCTGGGCGGTGCTGGAGTTGGCAATAAATCCACTGACTTCCATTAGAAATAAACCTCTGTAGGAAGCTGACTGTCCATGCAAAGCGTAAGCCAAGCTGGTGAAATACTGTCTGGCATCTCTAACAAAGCTCCATGTCAAGTGGGAGTGAAATGCTTTTAAGGGCTGCCGCGTGTCTGTGGAAATGTGTGTTTTATGATTACCAAAACATACTTGCCAGTCCTAAATCCAGGAATGTTTACAGGGTAAAAGTTAAAATGTCATGGGGAGACAAAGTAAATGACATTTTGATTGCCCCCCCAAATTTGGCTTAGTGACTGACACAACTTTCAAATCATGGGGGAAGAGAAGTGGCAAGGAGCAGTCTTCTGCCTTTTGTCACCTCCACTGTGCCATCCCCGCCTCTGCACGGCTGCTTATCTCAAGGCTGAGGGTTAATTAGAAGACTTTGAGGCTGAAGTTGTGGAAGGGAATTTAAATGGCATCTGTATGTATTATGATCTGGATCTGGTGGAGTTCATTAGCATGCAGGCGGAGTTTCTGCGCCTCTCTGCCTCTCTTCCCAGGGCTCGCGACTTCCAGGCATTTCCACACTCCTGCAGATCTATTGTGCCTTATGGGGCTGGCCTGCATTTTCATATTAGCGCAGTTTAATTAGGCAAGGAGAGATTGCTGTGTCTCCAGAATGATCTACGGATACGATAGATCAGTATTTATTGCAAAGATTCTTTCAAATAAATGCCTGCTCTGTTAGACAGGTTTGCTCATTCAGAGGCCCCAGAGCCATTTTAGAAACAATTAAATCCTCTCTGGTGTGAAGCAGAATATTTAAAAGGATTAACACTGACAGACCATGTATTCTCTGTCGTTTCAGCTGCATTCCTGTGCCTTGCTATTCTCATGCGATACATAGGTTTGACAGAGGGAGTTGGGTTCAGGGATCACTGCTCATCCCTTGCAGCAGTGTAGAGAGTAAGGGAGGATGTAAAATGGGTCAAGGCATTGGCTAAAAATCATCAATCCCAAACAGAAATATGCAGCTATAGAAGAATATACAGCCATTTTGCTGGGAAGTACTTTTGATAGCTTAATTTTGTAGAATTTACCCTGGTTATCTAAATTTGATGCGAAAAGCAATTATGAAGCCGTCCAGTCTTCTCAACGCTCACATGAGCAGCCAGGTTTACAGTGTCCATCTAGTAAATGCCACGTGAGGAGATCTTGCATGAGCAGGTCACTGTTGATCTTTTTTTTTCTCCTGAATTTTTTTTTTTCTTCCTCCCCGCGCCCCCCCGCAAACTGATTTTAGTGTTCTGTATGCAAGGGAAGCATTTTTCCTTTTAGGCACCGTGTTGGAACAACACACAAAATGTGCTCATTTGTGAGGATTCACAAAGGGACTGAAACAGAAGCCATAAATCAAAACTTCTCAGCAGAAAAAGTCAAGGTGAAAGACTTTGTGATGTCAACTAATAAGAACAAATTAGATAATTTGTACAGGAAAAAAAAAATTTCCCTTTCTAACTTTCATGCAATTTGGATTTATTTACATGGCTGAGTTTGCTCCTCATATTATGGGGCATATTTCTTATATATGACTTAATTTAATGTATGTTTATAATGCAACATATTATAAATATTCCTATTTTAAAATTTGTATTTTTCAGGTTAATGTCTTATGAACTACACAGTTTGTAAGAGTCTGGCCAGCTCAAAAAAATACAGTAAGAACCACAAGCACCAAGTTAAAAAGCATGCTCAAGATGGCAAATACAGCTGATTTGACTAGTTCAGCATAAACAAGCATCCCTATTCTTTGCTGGAGTCTTCAAATATAGACTAAATTTGTAGCAAGAAAAGTCATATAACCAGAATTGTTTCTTCTGGAAATCAGTCAGAATTTTGCTCTTGATCCCAGTGAATGCAGGATCAACCCCAGTATTGTTTATTACTCCTGTTCTCTATAGTTAAGTACTTTCTTCTTAAGAAAGAAAACTTGTGCATTTGCACAAATTGGAACTATGATTGGGTAAAGGTCAGTTGATTAACATCTAGTAAGAGTTCTTTTAGTGCAAGTCCCTTAAACAATTAAGTGTGCCAGACATGAAATTGATCAGTTCATATGGAAAAAAGAAGAATAATGCAACTCTGCCTATCGTGCAAGGCAGTGGAAGCTTCCAATGGAAATCTAATGGCGTTCTTTACATTTCTTTGTTGTGAGAAAATATTAAAACTCACTCTTCTCCAAAAAAAAGAAAATAAAACACTAAGTTATTTTAATATTTGGGGGAAAAAATGCAACTATATTGGTATCATGTTCCCTAAGCATCCCCCTGCTTCTTTTTTATTTTCAAATTATGATGATCCTGAAAGTGTACTTGAGTTGTGTTCATTTAACACTGGGTGGGTTAAATGTCTCACCAATGCTGACACTTTGTCATTCTAATGAAGTACAATTTATGCGTGTCTGTAATTACACAGCCTGTGCAATCAGCAAGATTCTAAAGGGAGCGTATCGCATCTAAAATAACATTTTCTTCATTGCATAGTCTAATTTCACCTGACATTTTGCCAGCTAGGGCACAAGCTTTCTGCAGGAAGCAGCAGAGTATCTCTGGTCTTTAAACAAAAGAAGGTGGAAAATTAAGTTATTATAAATCTGCTTCTAATTATGTTAATGAAATATTACATCATGTAGATCAACCTGCTGTAGATCTTAGATATTTATTTTATTGTTTTAGTAATTTGGTCTATTTATTATGCATGAAAAATGCTTTTGATAACCCATGTTGATCATACTTGCTAATGAACCAATATCTACAATTATTGCACTTAAGGATATATCTTCAGAACATACAATGTTAGAGGGTTGATAATGAGCACAACAGTAGATGAAGACACTGATTAATTTAATCAGGGTTATTTTGCCTGCTGCCAAAATATAGGAGGATGAATGCTGCCACTGGAAAATGCTGGAGCGTTTAACCTGTGGCTATGTTTTTAGGGAAAAAAATCAGTTCATCCAGGCTGTTTCAGAAACACTGGTAATGCAAAACATTTTCTCCATTATATAGGCAGTAGGTATTTACTACCTTGTTCAGATGAATTTATTATGAAGCAGCATGACACTTTGTACTGTGAATCTTAATAATACCCGGAAGCATTCACATGAAAATTGCTCCTTTAATTTTCAGTGGATTACTTTTCTCATTTAAACAACAATAACAACAATAATAACATAAAGTTAAGCACAGAGTTCTAATAGCTTGCAAGGGTCCTTTCCCAATATTCTCAAACTAATTTTGAAAGATTAATCTTTTAAAATACAGCTTCAGATATCAAAGCTTTTCTTTTTATTTATTTGGGGGGGGGTTCTTTTGGCCTTATGTGGAAAGCTGAATATTTCCTACTAGTTCTCCTAGTTCAATGAAAGCAGTGTGTTTGTCACCAAAGGATACAGGACATTTTTTAAGGCAAAACTTACATCAAGATTGAAAGAAAGTGGGTAATAAACCAAACTTCCACTAGGTCAGTGATTTCCATTGTCAAAAAGGGCTCACTTACATCTTTGTGGCTGGAAACCAGACACATAAAAGACATACTTTGTCACTGAGATGGATATTGCTAATGGAATTGCCTGTGAGAGCGTTGTCTGCCAGATGATGAATAGATCAGCACCAGCGCAGCCTCTCAGAGGCTGCAGAGATTGTCCTCTAAGGCAGAGGAGTGATGTGTTAGCGATGGCAGCTCTCGGGGGAGGAACGATAGGGGCTGAGGAGTATATCAAGGGGAAGATTGGTGGTAAACAGACAGACTGGATGACTTTTACCTTCTATGGAATCTCTGGATGTCCCCCATGGCTATAAAAGAATAAAATGGCAGAAATGTATGGTCATTGTATCATTCACTAATACATGGGTTGAAAGAATGTCTTGCAATTCCTTCAGATTTACTTATGTCCAGTTTTCCAATATTTTCATGTCAAATGTCATCAAAGGATTTTTTTTTTTTTTCATGGCTGCTGCTAGCAGAATCCCTGAAGAGAGAAAGAGTGGGTTTTTTGCTTCCTTTTCTGCCCTTTAATGTGCTCTTCACAGTAAAACCCACCCGGTCATCTGCCTGTGAGGCAGGAGCTGTGGTTTGCTCAGACCTCTTCTGGTACCTGGTCACATATCTTGTGACAGGTTCAAGCATTTAATGAGAACGTCTAACCACCTAAGATGGGGTTGACCAGAGACCCCTTAGTTTTCACAGGTAGCAGCTGCTTTCTTTTTCTCTCAGCGATAACAGATCACAGAAGCCAAAGCTGACACAGGCATTAAAATGAGAGCCAAGTTTGCCCACTAATTTTCTGCATTTTCTGATTGAACATCACCCAGGTAAGGCTGCAAGAAAGTACCTCCAGAATCACTCTGGAAGTTACAGAAAAGGCTGGGATTTGTTTCTTGTGCCAGCTTTGTTTTGAGATAGCTTTTTTAAAAAAAAGACCACCCCAAAGTACTACACTTGGTATGTCCACCTACCCGGCTAGGTAGACAGGGAAGAGGAGAAGCAGATGATGAGGGACACCAGAAGTAACTTTCTTTTCCTAAGTATTACTCAGAAACTCACTGAGCAGGCTTTATTCCTTACTAGGGAAAATGTTTTGTTGGTTATGTCAAACTGCAACATAACTAGTATTGTCATCATTTTACTGTTATTTGAAAAAGCTATTTAAAAAAATATGTTGAATCTAGACCTTTAAAAAGCCTGTTATTTCCCTTTTATCAGCCCAAGGGAAATCTTGCTATTTCCAAAGTAATACGATTTTTTCCCCGGAGGCAATACTTATTAAGAGCCTATACTGAAATTCAGACCTGGAAATTGCTTTTGTGTTCCCATAAAAAACCCCCAGTGTAGTACATACTCCTCCAAGAGCTCACTGTATGCTCTTCAAACATTCAGGTTAATCAGTACTAAAGGAGAGTACTTATAAAGCTTAAACATTTAAAATTTTACTAGGTGAATGGCTCTTCACTAGTCAGACAACCTGTTCAGACCAGTCATCAGTGTAATAATATTCGAGGGTAGATATAATTCAGTACTGTGTTTCTTTATAGTTGGGATTTCTTTGTTATCCCATTCCTCTGCTAACAGCTGCCTTCTGCTGTACTAACCTGATAATTGTGGATAAATTGCAGCAAATCTTGACACGGTCACATACTTCAGAACTTTAAATGGTTGATTTAATTACAAAGCGATCTGCATTTGTTAACAAAGTAATACAATGCAGAAATAGGGAATAAATCCCTGAGTGGGAGACATACATGCTACTACTAATCTTGCACAGGAATGCTTACCCTGCACAAATAGCTAGCAGTTTATATTTGTATGTATAATTTTCATAAGCAATGTTAAAGCCAAATTTGACACAAGATGCTTTGAAAAACGATTTTAGTATTAATTTTTCTTTCCCTTCCTCTTTAATGAAACATTAGAGACAGGAAGTCAAGCCTTCCCTTTGTGCCTCATTTAAACATATTTCCATTCTGAATTTCTGAAGAAAGAAGGCTGAGAAAATTGTCATTAATTAATATCAGAGGAACTCAGTATAGTTCTTGTATTATCAAATATGATTAGTCAGTGCTGCTACAAGCTGTTACACCTACAGATAACTCAGCTGATGCCACATTGGTTATGTGGCCCATATGGTTACGTGGACCACAGCGTAGTGCACGCTGACAGAAATGAAGGCATACAGGGGAGCTGATTCCCTTCATGGAGCACCCAGGTGTGCCCTTGTTCTGGATGCAGGAGCTGGGGATACTGGGGGCCTACGGTGTGTGCTTCTCTTCCTCTTGGAAACCCCTGGTATTCCCAGGCTGTCAGATCCTTCTAGCAGCTGCCAACCCAGTTCCTCTTCCATGGAGAAGGATCCCCGGTCTGCACTGCTCTCTGTGTTACACTTCCTCAGCACTTAGTTGGACTATCTTCATGTGTCTCTTATGTTACTCAACTTCCTTTGTGGGTTTCCCATGTAGTTAGACTCTAAGCCCATGAGCATAAGAATTGTATAATTTTCATAAAAGAAAAGACCACCAGATTATTATAAAGGTCAGAACTAGATGATTCACAGGAAAATTTTAAGCTGAGGGAGCTACTTTTAAATGAGTTTGTTTTCTTTTCTTTATTTGTAGAAGAAACAAAAACAATCTGGGCAGTAGAAATGTAACTAAAACCCAATGTTTTTGTGAAGTTTCATTACTCATTTAAAAGTAGTACAATGGACTTCAATCTTCTCATGCTTTTTTTCTAAAGGAAGCAAATTACAGTAGTCAAATTATATACCACTCAAAACCAGTAGTTTATGAAAAAAATCCACCCTGAAAATGTCTGATTTGTATCTATACTCTTGGGCCATTCTTCTGGTGAGGTTACAACCTACCTTTCACAGGCATACTGTTAAGGGTCTTACACTGTCAGATGAATTCTGATTAAAATATAAACAGATCTCAGGAGGCAATGCAAGAAAACATTTTTTTTTTGTCAGGAAATTACATTATGGTTGTATCTTGTTCTCTCAACTTCTTTACTAGACCACTTCACATATATTCCCATGGATCCAGACGTTGTCTTACACTTGTTCCTGCTTCATGCAGAAAGTAAAGAAGGCAGCTCACGATAGGTCTACATGCAAGTCTTACTAAAGCTATTTGATGTATTATTATACAGTGCTAGTTTGAACAGGTGATTAAAAACTGGTTTTTATATTAATGGAAAGAGAAACCTGTAGATCCCACCTGGGTCAAGGCAACAGCCAGTATCAATACAGGCTGGGGGATGAAAGGACTGAGAGCAGCCCTGCAGAGAAGGACTTGGGGTGCTGGTGGATGAAAATCTGGGTATGAGCCAGCAATGTGCTCTTGGAGCCCAGAAGGCCAACCACATCCTGGGCTGCATCAAAAGAAGCGTGGCCAGCAGGTTGAGGGAGGTGATTCTCCTCCACTTTGCTGAGACCCCACCTGGAGTACTGTGTCCACCTCTGGAGCCCCCAGCGTAAGAAGGACACGGATCTGTTGGAAGAGGTCCAGAGGAGGGCCACAAAAATGGTCAGAGGGATGGAATACCTCTCCTACGAAGACAGGCTGAGAGAGTTGGGAGTTGTTCAGCCTGGAGAAGAGCAAGCTTTGGGGAGACTTTATTGCGCCTTTTGCATACTTAAAGGGGGTAAACTAAGAGAGGGTAGATTTAGACTAGGGATGAGGAAGACTTTTTTTTTTTTTTTTTTTTTTTT
>VZSF01004635.1:622993-657485 GCA_013398295.1 Chionis minor
TTTTTTTTTTTTTTTTTTTTATGAGAGTGGTGAAACACTGGCTCAGGTTTCCCAGAGAGGTGGTAGATGCTCCATCTCTGGAAACACTCGTGGTCAGGTTGCAAGGGGGGTCTGATCTAGTGGAAGATGTCCCTGCTCATTGCAGGGATGTTGGACTACACGACCTTTAAAGGTCTCTTCCAACCCAAACTATTCTATGACCACGATTCTATGATTTTAGATCTTCCAATTCAAAGATGTTTGCACAGTCCCTAATTTTGGGGGGCTTTTTTTTTTGTTGTTTTTTTAAATGCCTTCAAACAGGATGGAAGATCAGATTTCTTTTCCTTTTTCAAGTATTGCACTCTGATGTAGTAAAATGTTATTCCCTTGTAACATAAAAGTCCTTTCAGAGGTAGAGAAAGATCCACTATCAGAAGCTCAAGGCTTTGGAGGCCTTGTTGTATCTTACTAACTGTAAGGTTCTTTCCACTGTTCTTCAGACTCCTAAGCATCAGTGGCATGAGTAGAGTGGTCAACCTTGATCTTGTGCTGACAGCTGTGCATGTGAGGTCCGACTGTATGGAAAATTCACACTTGAGCTGGAAAGCCTGTTGGTTCCTTCACAGATTGTCCCTGGGCTCTACTTGTGACCGGGAGCAGCATGTCCTCACATATCCCTGAACCCATCCAGAACTACACTAGACCTCAAATAGTGGCAGGTAGTATCCTGGAGATAGCTGACCCATGCTCTATTCTTTACAACATACTTATGAATATATTCTTAATACACGATATGATTTTTATGAGACACCTAAATCTTGCTTAACTTTAGAAATAGGGTTTGATCTCATAAGCCAAATATATGCTAATGGGAGAAAACATGTTTCCATTTCAGTCAGTTATTTGGAAAATGCTACTTTCAGGCTGTTCCGAGTCTAGAAATGTAACAGGATAATGTAACAGCATACAAGCAAGGACTTGAATCCTTGTATGCTCCGTTGCAAGGTGCAAGTATATAAACAGAAAGGAAAGCTTAAACCATCAGGAAGATATTGGATCTCTTTTTGTTATCTCAACCCTGTGCAAAATGTGTTAAATATTCCTATCTCTCTAAATCAGATTTCATCTATTAATAGCCAGACAGAGAAGAGCCTTTTCTTGCTTTGTAAAAGTCAGCTGGAAAAAGAACACAAGAAATGGGAGAACAGACAAAAATTTGGAATGGAAAAATATCTTGAGTTCTCTAACTCAACCCTTTTCTTCTGATGTTTCCTCCATGTCCTAGGGCAAAGGGCAGGTGTTCTTTGCTGGTTGTTAAGGCAAGAAAAAGCCACTTGAAAGTAAAATTTAGGAGCTTTTGACTCTGTGGTCAGTGTTCATTGACCTTTGATAGGACAAACAAGGAAAAAAGACTGTTAATATCTATTTATGGTATTTTTCTTTTTTCACTGAATTGGGCAACTTCTCCTCTCCAGACACCACTACCTTAATCTGGGCCTCATGTCTCTTAGTTGAACTGATACTGTGTATTAGATGCTTGAGGCTTCTGCCAAACCATCTCTCTTCCATGCCTGGAGCAACTGCTAATCCTTGTATTTCGCATATGCTGCTGCTACAGCAGCACATTAAAATATTACAAACAATTATTAAATATTAGAACTGAAACAGTCAATTTTAAAATAGCTCTGTGTAAAAATTGTTGCCCGTTTTCTCTATTGACGCCAAAGACATCTGAAACCTAGACTAATTACTAGTCTAGTTCTTGTGCTTGAGACAGCCCTGCAAGAGGTTGAGAGATGTCAGGAGACAACAGTATTTACCCTTAGGGATGAGGGTAGAAGTTTGACCAGGCAGTTTGTTTATATTTAGCAAACCCCTTTCTCTGCTCTTGTAGAATATTTATTATGCATTTTTTTTTGTGTCAGTTGATAAGCTGTGTACTGTGCAACAGGACATCACAAAAGACAGACATGAATAAAATCGGACATGCTAGAAGATAAGAGAGGAAAGTGAAATAAGTTTTCTTTTCATCTTTCCCTTGTCCCTAAGCTGTCACTGGATAAGTGTCTGATATGATAGGACTTGTCTTCAACAGCAAACGAGAACATAAACTAGAAGGTACTGCTTCTTTCTGGACCAAAGAGGGGTGGCAATCTGGGTGGTGATTTGCATGTACATTTAGAGAAATAAACATCTGTGAGAGTTAAAAGGTCATGACTTAAAATGGTTATCACCTTCCCAGATATATTTCTTAAAAATAAATTTCAAACATTAGTATAAGACACAATAAAAAGCTAGTATGTGGGATGAATAGATATGAAAAAAAGGGATTGCCTCATTAAAATTTTACAACAACTTTAGTATCACAGTAGTTGTACTGCTACGTTGGTGGGTCTAATTCTGAACTTCTTACTCTTACTTACTTCTTACTGAGGTGACTTATCCAGTGGACTTACAGATTTGGCTGGATTCTATCATTCAAAGATTTAAACACTTGCTTATATTTTAGCATGGCCATTTTTCACAGATTTAAAATATAGCACTTTGAAGTGTGGAGTTTTTTAAACTTTCGCTTTGTCTTCTGATTTGTCGTAGTCTTATTTTGTTGAGAAAAGCTTGAATGAGATAGCAAAAAAGGACACACATATCTGAAGATGCCTGGACCTAAATTAGTAAAATTGGACCAATGCCTTTAATTTGAGTTTAAGCATTATACTGAAATACTGATTTTTCTTCATGCAATTTACAACAGCTCTTAATCCATATAGTAGACGAACCAGAGAGTTTATTCTGGGAGCACTGCTGCGTGCTTATGTTGCAAAACTCGGGCTACAGGAGATGCTTAGTTACTAAATGCATTCTCCAGTAGAATTGCCTAGGCCTATTGCTAAGTGCATGCTAAACACAGGATAACTGTGAATTCACTGTTGCTATGCCAATTTACATTAGGTGGAATCTGAGCCGGAGGGTAATTTCCATGTAACTTGCAGATGGGATATAGAACTATATGAGAGAGGATGAATAATTTATGTCTGAGTTCACAATATTACACCAAGAACCAACTCACAATTAACTTATTCTTGAAGCCATGGGAAAATTCTCATTATGGTGCATTGTGAATGTATCAATTTGTTGAAAATCTATCGACATTAAGTTTCCCTGGGATTGCTAATTAGCAAGTTAAAATATTTTCGGCAGTGTGAAAAATCCTGTATTTTTATCTTGTAAATCATATTTTCTAGACTGTTGTTTTTAATTTATCTCTCTAGTGAGTTTATCCAGCTCTCACTGAAGTCAGTGGAAAAAGTTCTGTTGCCGGAAGGCCAGTCGGATCAGCCCTTACTCTGTGTAACTCAGGATGTTTCTTCCATTTCCAACATCTGTGATAGACAGTGCATGAGAAATACACACAATTGAACTATGTCTGTTCAGAGGAACAATATCTTATATTCCATAGTACTTCTGTTATTTTTATTACAAATCATGCACAGTAGCCATAACTGGAACAAAGACCCTTGTGCACAGCAAATTATAAAATACAAGTATTTCCAAAATGTTCATTAAACTACTTTACAAACAGAAATGCAGACAGTAAGCAGACGTTGCCTTATTTGAAGTGAAGCTGTGGAGCAAAATCTGTGACAACTTTATTAACAGCACCCAGAAAATTGTCACAAAAAACTATCATATATGATAGCCAGTGGGATACTAAGCAGGTAGAAAACTACTTCTGGGTGAGAATTCAGTTGTGACACACAAACTATTCTGCGAGATGTCAAGAGACGCTTTGTGGACAGGACCTTGGTTTTGTGTCTAGCTGAGTCACCATAACTGCAAGCGCATCCTGACATCAACAAAGAGATGAGATGAGGAGTCCTTGCAGGATCTAGCTATCCTTTGAACATTTCCCATTAAGAAAGGCAGAACAGCAACCTTGGTTCTGCCACAGTTTTGAAAAGATGGTTTGTTTAGGCCTACCTCAACTGTGAAGGGGGAAAAAAAAAAGGAAAGACAGTCAAGGGGAGAACTAATTCCTAACTATTAGTACTGAAGGTGCACTAAGGAACATTAAGGAATAAGGAACATTAAGGTCCATTAAGAAACAAAGTACTCTTGCTATTAGTGTTCCAGCCATCAGTTAAAGAGGTCTGATGTCATAGCCACAGGCTCAGTGTGGCCATTTCAAATCCCAGTACTCCTCCATTGTCCTGTTCCCCAAGGAACAGGGGTTTTTTTTGCCAGAAATGTTCTTCCGTATCAGAGGCAATGATGTACATCATGTGGAGGTGCAGCGGGGCGTGGATGACAGTGCTGTTCCGAAGCAGGGGGGGAACAAATGAGATTAAATGACGCTCAGGACCGTTACGAGGAGCAGGACTGAATGTCGCCTTTACAGCAGGAGTAGCCAGAGTGGTTCGTTGTGGTAAAGATGGGAGAGTGCTCTTCATGCTGCTCCCTGCAGAAGATGTGCCTGCTTGCAGACATGCTAGCACAGTAGGAACGCTTTGTAGATGTGCTGCCATGCCACAATGAGGCACATAAACTGGGGTTGTGTTTGACCATTGTTATGGACAACGTCCCTGGAGTTTGCATAGGAATGTTGCACCTTCTTTCTGACTTTGCTGCCTTTTTTATTTCCCCCTAGAAGCTCAATTTATAACACTGCCTGCAGTTACTCCGTGATACCTGCCCCTAGCCTCCAAAGTAAGTTTTCAAATTCAGGATGAGTGCAAGTGAGAAATGACCCAAAGGACATGGGGACAGGGCTGAGATAGGTATCCACCTGCAAACTGCAAATCAAACTTCCAGATAGGAAATGCAGGCTTCTGTAGCATGTGAAACATTTGGTAGAGAAGCATAAGATACTTGGGGGAAGAAAAGGGGAAGAGTTACTAAGCCTTAATATCTTTTCTGTTGCACTGTTTTTGGAATCTTATTTTAATGTGTTTAAGTGGGCCAGTAGAGGTGATTACCTATTGAAAACTAGGTTAACACAAGCTGTAGAAAAAGTTTCCTTTTTAATTACAGTTTTTGACATATAAATAAATGCTGTTGATCTCACCTGAAGTATTATATTAGGGACTGCGCAATCTTACCAAGTTTTCCATGTTTCAGCTTCAGCAGCTGAGTCAGGTTAATAAAAGGCATTGTTTTCTATGCAGAACTTCAATTTATTTTGTAGTTCATTGCTTCCATTGATTCTGTTTGAAATGCAAATAATGGCAGAAACCGGAGGCCGACAGCTGCAGCTGTGAAACGTGGCACTCACTCCAAATGTAAATGCAGCACACAGGGACTACCCCCCTCCCTTGTGGCCTGCAGGGGTTTTATCGGGAATAAAGCAAGCAAGCGCTCCCAGGAGCTAGCAAAGTGAGCTGGAAGGAGCACTGAAAGGAAACCAAAAGTAGAATTTTCACCTCAGTCACTAAAAATAAAGATTGCAAAGCTGGTCAAGAGTTTTAGCTAAGCGTATCTTAGTTGCAAATACCCTTTCACTATTTTATTTTTCCTTAGATAAAGGATTTTTCAGATATAAGCAAAATGTGTCAAATCTTTTCTCCCTTTTGCTGTCCCCCCAGTTTCCAAATTGAACCTAGTGTAAAAATTCAGTTCCATTTAAAAAATATTAGCAGAAAAGCATTTTTTCCATGCAATGTAAGATTGGCACTATCGGGGACATTTGTACGAAGGTTTCCTTTCCCCCCAGTCTATTCAGGGAGTGGGGTGAAGGAGGAAGGTCTGCACAGCCAAAGCATGGTCACTTATCCAGGTCGTAAGCAGTTGTGACAGCTGCAGCCTGATGTGCTGGACTGCCCATGTCCGCTCCCCCGGGGGATCTGCAGCCAGAGGATGTTCTGGACATCTACATTGGCTCAATGCATCTAATACTCGCTGGTCTCATGGGCAGCACATGCTGCTTTTGTGTTGCTTGTTTATATTGCACCTTTGTGCCAGTTCACACGCTTCTCACAAGAGTATTTGCCCCTGAAAATTACAATTAAGACAGAAAGGAGACGAGTGGAAAAAGGGACAAGTGAAGAAAGGATGAAGGTTTTGTAACTAATCAGCACAAATATATTCATCATTTTGCAATGCTGGTGGTGCGAAGAAAATTAAATTCCATGTTGTGAAACAGGGAGACCACCTCAGCCTCTTTGTAAGGTGAGAGATCCAAACCTTCCCATGGGATCTGGTTTCTTACCACTTTCCTATTTCCTTCCAATTCACCAGGAGCTGCAGGTAGCCAGTGTTGGATTTGGCCAGTAAAGACAGATCCTTGCAGGCTGCCAGACTGCACCTGAATGGTGAAAATTCCTCTGACTGGTGTTCAGACCTTGGGTTTACAAACAGGAAAGAGGCAAGCATTGGAATTAAGTTGTTCAGAGCCAGAATGAAGATCTTTTGTGATTCATAAAGGTCTAGAATTTACTGCCATACAAACTGCAAAGATGTACTGCAATCCTTAATTGAAATGAACCTATTGTTTAATATATTATCTGATGCTGAGACAGGCAATGAATATTTTTCTTGGAGATTAAAATGACAGAAAGGAGGGTGCTGTAGGAACTCTGAGTCCATACGTGGATGTAGTATGGCATGTATAGTAAGTCTGGCAATGGTGGGGTGGTAAGTGCTCAGATATTTGGAGTGGACAGGGAAAATGTGGGCATATTAATGTTGGCATAGATCAACCTTCAGAGAAGTGAGAATGGAGCACCAACTCATAGGTATGTTAATATATAGGAATGTTAATATATAAAACTTAAGGGGGGTTCAAGAAATTGTGATACAGGATGGGCCAAACTGTATCGAAGTAATAAAAATTTCAAGTCAGACCTACTAATTGATTTTACATTCGTGAATATATCCTTCCCCCAAACATTGTTTGCGTACACTACTCATGTGGCTTGGAAACTGACACATAGTTTGAAGATATAAATGAGCCCTTCATATTTTTAAATACTGTCTGGTCTGACTTAGTTGAATGTTATAAAGTGTTTCTGAGAGTTTCATGCATTACCTTAAATATTACAATGCCAGCTGAATTCTCGGTATCCCTAAGCAGATTGTGGAAGCAATTTATAGCATTCAAAGGAGAATGGCTTGGGACGTTTTATAACTATATTGAAATAACAGCAAACATGCTGTGGCTTGATGATACATCTATAAAATATAAGTCCACATGCTTTGACCTGAGGGAACAGCAGTGATGTGTTTACAGTTGCATATCAAGGTCCACTATTCACTAACAGCAAATAGATTAAATCTGTATACAGTTAGAGCTGTAACAAAGAACTGTAAAGATATAATCGCTTACCCCATGCCTACCAGCAGTCATATCCATTTTTTCTTTAGCATTCATAAAAAATGAATGAAATTTTGCCCAGTGACCTATTAAAAATTGAGTAGCAGTGTATGGGAGTTAGCTCGTACTGCTAGGCTTGTGTGGGGAAAGCCACTGTAACCAACAGCTCTTTCTATAATCACTGGGTATTTATTTTTTTCAGGTACTTAAAAAACAGCTATCTTGGTGTTGTGCTGTGCCGGTTCTGTTTCAGATGAGGAAGATACACGGTTCTCAGGATTGGGTGACGTTTACATTAGTCTATGTAGGGCTATGTAGTAATGAGTGTGGGATATGGAGCACATCCTGCGGCACTGTGTGGGCCACAAGTTGAGTAACAGAGTAATTTTGTATATCAGCTGAAAATGATAAAAAAACCCAACCAAAAAACAACTGTGCACTGACTGTTCTTTGAAGAGGAAGTCTCCAGAAATTACCTTTAAATTAAGAAAGGTAGGCAATATATAATACTTTTTTTTAGAAGACAGTGAAATCTCACCGTTTGTGCAGAGGTGAAGCTGCCTTGCTTCTTGCCATGCATGCGGACCTAGTGTGTACTGTTCAGCATAACACAGATGTGGCTTGAGGCACATTCAGTCTGAATTTGTACAGGGCTTGACTGTCCTAATGCTACTTTTGGATTTTACTTTCTTCGTTTACCTTGTCGACATCTTCTTAGACAACACCCAACGTTACACCATTGTATCTGAATCAGAAAAACGTATTTCTCTTTATTTTTCCACTGGTCTTCTTTAAGGTATGTTGGAATGGGCCTCCTTCTGTGCATGCCCGTCCAAGGGTGTACTATTAAAGCTTATGAATATCCTCAGGCAGTCTTGCCAAATGCTATAAAATTCCCACTTTTGCTGCCCTAGATTCTGCAGGATTTTGGGGGGAAAACCCTACAGGAATTGTAGAGACTAGCTAGATCAAAGTGAAGATGTTGGTTGTTGATAAATGATTTATACTTACAAAATTTCAACAAAATTGCTCTATCTATTGAATTTATAACAGTCCCTCATTCTCATTGATGTGAGACGTGTGATTTTTTTTCCCTGTTGTCTGGATTTTCTTCATATCGTCTTCTTTTAAGAAATTCCCAAGACCTAGTTTTTTTTCTGGCTCTTGTGTTCCCCAGTTGTTTTAGTTGCCAAAACTCATCATGAAGGTAATTTCCACAGTACGATCCTTGGGGCTACAGGTAAGAGTCTCCAGACTTGAGGATTCCTGGAGCGTGTTTCCAGGGGCAATCAGTGCATAGAGATAAAGGCAAAGCCTGGAGCCTGCCTGGGAGATGGGCCAGAGACCTAGTCGGACCATATTTATAAATGAGAAAGTGGGCTGCCTCTCTTTAAAATTCTGAACTGTTCTAGATCCCCTGATTTAAATAGAACCTTTACATCTCTAGGATCCACACAGTATTGCTTAAGAGCTGCCACTTTATATAAATTATCAATGTGAATCGTTCTGAGATCCCCAAATGGCGTACGGATACAACACATCTTTTAAAGCACATGAAAGTACCATACATTTTTTTCTTCAGTGTTTCCATTTTAATTGCAGCTCTCATTTCTCTATGACCATATCAATACATCAGCTCTATTAATAATATTCTGCCAACACATCTTTAGATTTCAGTTTTAACACATCTGTAAGTGTATCTTTTCTAATTATCTTTAAAGTCTGATCTGGGCAATCCATTGCTGGAGGCCACTTTGTGTCAATGGTGAAAAGTAATTAGAAAGATAACTTTGTTTAAAAAGTTGGTGATCACCATTCTTCCTGCTTGTACTCTAAAGCATTGCAACCGGATGCAAGCCAGAGGAATTAATTCTAGTACTGAGCCTAGTGTGAACAAGTCTCTCTCTTAAGTTTGACTTTTGTAAGTTTCTGGATTTCAGATACAGAAACAGGGGTTGCCAATGCTTAATTTTTTTTACAGCATGATGAAATCTGAATGATGAAACCATCTACAACTATTAGGTTGGTGCCTGCAAACAGTTGCTTAGTGATTTCTCGAGTTTCTGTTCAAATCTGTTTTAAATTGGCATGACTCTGCTGATTTAATTGGTCTACACTGTCAACCTAGTTAAAAATATCTTTGTATAGTTAAGAATAGTATGGATAGGTTTTATATAGACAAGACAATGCTGACAGATAAAAGAGATATCTCATAGGGATTTCAGTGTACTAGATTCTCTTTTAGAGATGTCTTTATTTTCCATGACTGCTGTCTTGAAGAGTGCTTAAAATCAGCCCTGCAGCAGTTTTACTTTTGGAAAGTACTAGATGAAGCCAATCATATGGTAACTCAAGAAGACGACACTGTGTGAAGTTTGCAAGGAAAAGCATCACAATATACTCATTCCTAACTAAACTCCTTTGTATTTGAATCTATCATTCTTAAAAAAAATAAAATAAGGATTTGTGTAGTTAAACATTATTTAAAATTCTTTATTTTTTTCATTACAAATATTCAAACTGAAAATAAAAACACATATTGTTCTCAGTGGGGGAGAAAGTGTCAGGAGAATAGATTCATAGCAGTTTACAGATTAATCTCCTCAGTAGAGACTGGTCTGTGCATGTGTCGTGAAAGCAGCTTTCCAGTTACAGGGAACCAGGTGGTCACCTATGGTTGATTTAAGAAGCAAACGCTGCCACAAATGCTGTTAGGAGTGTGTAATGAGATTAACTCCCCATAGTACTTGCAATATACTTGAGCTTTTTTCCTGAAGCAGCACAGGGCTGATCACCACCTCTTAAACAATGAAGAGTTTAATCTTTCATTGTTGTATGCACATAACTCTCATCAGCATTAATAGGAGTTAAGCATGCACATAAAAGGAAGAATAGACCTTAAAGTTTAAGAAATCAAGCTAAAGGTTTCCAACAATTTCACAAAGGGCCGGGCCAAAATTGTATGACTATTCCCACTGGGTGACATTGAGTATTTTCAGAGATTTATATTTCTGAGGCATAAAGGGCGATTAGAGATTCTGAAATAACAATGAAGATTTGGGAAAAGGTGGGAAGACTGAGTTGTGAGAGACAGAACCCGAAGCAGAGTTTATATTTAATTGAATGTTTTTATTTTCCATGACAGGGTGAGCTGTTGCTTTCTTTCACTTTAAGGTAACTGGTTGTGATGTGTACTGAGCACTGCAGTGAATTTCCTGGAAGTTTGCTGGGTGTTTATCTAGTTAGAGATGACAAAGTTCTCTGCAGCAGTTCTTGCATATGCAAGAGGAAACTATTTCACTCAGTGCAAATTCTGTGCCCTCCTGTGAAAGCTTGCTGTGGCTGTGTAAGCAGAAAGGATCCTCCCATTAAGTGTCAGCAAGAGTAGTGCTCTGCTCCTCAGCTGAGAGGCTGCCCCAGCTACTTCTAGGGGCATCTGACTCTTCCTAGGAAGAAGACTGGGAGTACCAAAGGGATCAGAAATGGTAACTTGAGCACTGGAAGATTAAAATAGGTGTTTCCAGAGATAGATCTGTTCCTCTCTTATTTTTCCATACAGAAGTCAGTGCAGGAAGAGTGTAAAGAGCCAGCAAAGAACAAAAATAACCCAAGCTAGACTCTTGACTGGCTTCTGGAGTCTGCCCTGTCTTCATCATTTAGAGTGCCAGCTTTTGCTTTCACGCTTGCTGGTTCATTGGTTTCTGATTTCCAAGCCCTTTGACTTCTGTTAGCGGATATTTTTTTCTTGTATTGTATCAGTGGGTATGAGCTTTCACTATTTGTTGTTCATACATTGCTTTTTCTTTCCACCACTGATTAGGGTAATTGCTTTGTTAAATTTTAGAATCTAGGTATTAAAAGACATTGACTTTTGAAGATAATATTTGGATATGGGTTTGTATTTCCTGAAGATACTTGATGTTTTTTCTTTCCTTCCCTGTTTTTGATGTTCTAATTACAGAATAGCATTGACTTTTTCAGTCTTATAATGTAGTACAATTGGTTGTACTTAAGCACATCATGAGAAAATTTAAGGCCAAAGACTGGAGGGACTACTTTATGGCTTATTTTAATTCCAGAAATGAAAGCCAAAAGAATGTTCCCTTTGTGATGGCAGGTGCACCTTCTCATTTTCTTCTTTGTAAAACCTGGAATTAATTAATAGTACTTGTCTGTATTATACGCAGAGGCATTTGGAATTTGTATAAAACCGTCATGGTGGAGAATTGCATACCTGCAGTCAAGAATCAGAGGACGAAGATGTTTTGAGGCTTTCAAGTGAGCCTCTCTCTTGGTGGTGCAAGATCTCTGCCTTCAGGTAGAACAGTTGCTCTGCTGTTTCAGACCAGGAAAGTGCTGCTACAATAGGACACTGAATTCACATCCAGAAATTGATTAGCAACACTGCTTATCATCATGGGTTTTTTCATCAACCATATGTAAAGCAAAATAAAAGCTTTAGGCATGCTGTCCCATGGAGCTGGGAAACTAGATGGTTGCTGGGGAAAAGCTTAAACCCACTTCTCATTAAAGGCTTACAAACAAGGCATCTTGTTAAATTTTGCAGTGGTTGCAGAGGATCAGGGATATTCCACGGCTGCTAAATTAGTTGATAGTAATAATACGTTTAACATAATGAGAAATTTCTAAAGCACAGAAAAGTAAATCCAAGTATTAAAAAATATAACTTTTCCACTCTAATACAGCTATTGTGATTTTGCGATTTGTTCAGGAAACAGTAATAAAGCTGTGATGTTACTTGTGAAAGAAGAATATCACATTTCTTCAAAAAGCACCGCTAGATAAATTACATTTAAGGAGGTATTTTGGCAAACAACCTGGGACTTTTATTGTACATAATAAACATAACAGTATGAGTATCAAGTGTAGGTTATAAACTGTGGAGTTTTTTCTCAAGAAAACTTATTGATTGCCAAACTGTAGGAAGATTCAACCTAAAAAATTTTATATACTGCAAAGTTTAGTGTCTAATGTGGTAAGGGTCCCTGCAACGGCCCTTAGTGCTTGCAAACAGACCTGTCACTCATTGTTCATGGACAATGAAATCCTTCTCTGATGAGAACTAGGACGAAGGATAGAAATTATATATAAACTGAGAAATTTTAATAAATACGTGTCAAAGAAAACGTGCTTGAGGGAAGGAATGGATTCTCGATGTGTGAAATCCCTACAGGTTGTATTGACTTGTTTGACTTTTGACAGAGATGGCAGATGAACTTAAAACTAAGTTGTGTATGCAGTAATGACCCCAAGACCAGAAATATCCCCCAGAGGATTTTAATTGGAGCTTTGGGTTTGGCTTCAGCTGCCATAGTGATGAAAACTCATTAGTGTAGGCAGTGGCATTTAGAAACATTAAGAGAGGCCTTCTGAAATGATCAAAATTCAGAGACTTCTCCCTGAAGGGAGGAGTAGAAGGCTAAAAATGTATTCAGGTGAAGTTGTCCGAGAACAGAAAATGCAGACTTCTGAAATGTCTTTTTTCTGAAATAGTCATTTCAGTTTTTATCCCTTTGCTACACATTTTGCATGTAGATCAGCTTTTCTGTGTTGCTGCTGTGCTCTATTTTCCATATGAAGGTGGGAATTTTGGTGAAGTGCAAGGAAGCATCTGCAGAGTGCTGCAGAGAAAAGGACAAAACTCTGAGCAAACTTCCCTTCCCTGGCAGTCAGGATGGTGAGGGTAGAATGGTACAGCCAGGCACTGAAGCACAAGGAGGTAAAATGGAAGGATGTAAAGAGGAGTTTTTAGCAATGGCAATATTTGAAAGGAAATAAAGTACATTTAACTGAGTTTGGTTTTTTAAAAAAATACAGTCTGGATCTTGGCTGCTTGCTTAATTTCTATCAAGAAGAAACATAATGCTGATGTTCCCTGTCTTGTTTTCAATGACAGATATTTATAATCAAGAACCTTTTCCATTCCTCATTGAGCTCAGAGGCAATTTTCCTATGGAGTGCATTTGGATTTGAGTTAGACACTGTGTTATTTAATGCAGATTGGCAGAATTGTATTTTTTTATAAAAAGTCATTAAAGTAAATCTGATGTTTGTTTTCCATAAAAAGCAGCCCTTGGAAAGAGTCCCAAGCATTTTTCCTTTGATGCATAAATTTGCTCGGCATCTTTAACGGCCCAGTAAATAGTTTTGTTTGTAATGTGACTATATGAGGCACTTGGTATAACAAAAGAACACTTAAGCTTCTAACCAGTCCTGTGAATTATGATTTATGGTGCAGTGGAGTCTGAGGTAATGAGCCACAGAGGTATCGAGAAAGAAGTAGCATTTTTTCCAAATAAGATTTTACTTGGCTATTTGACAGTTAACGCTGAGCTGGGAAGAGATTCCTGTTCTGAATAACTGAGCGAAGTCAAAATACCACGGTGTGGGGACTATTGCAAATAAATTATACTGGGAAATGGTCTGCTTTTCTCAGGATTATTTTAGTTTCTGGGTCCAAGATGTTTTCCAATGGTAAAAAGAGGTATTTCTTCTTTCTAGACAGAGAAGGTTGCTTCTGGAAGAGGTCTGGTGTTGCACGGATCTCTTTCTATTGCCTGGTTAGTAGCACTCCCAAACACGGGCTCAGAGGAGGTCTCTCGCTGACCCTCGGGACAGATGAGTCAGCTCTGCATCACCGCAGTCTCCCATGGTGGGGCATGTTGGCTGCCAGTTTCTGTGCAGCACTGGGGCAGTGTGCTGTGCAGCGGATAACCAAAGCTCCACGTCCACGGATCAGTTCTGCAGCCTACCGTGGAGCTGCCCTTGCCATTTTCTGTGCATTTAGGATTTAAGGATAGGAGAGAGGTTTAATGTGAGATAATGAAAGGATTACAGCCTGAAAATACAGGGCTTACCATAGTATACATGCCATTAATTTACTGACTTGCTCTTAACAGCTTTTTAAGGTTATTACTTGCAATGGAGATGTGTAACTCAAGACGACTGCTTACAAAGAATCTCATATTTGCATACCTGCCTGCCTCAAGTTCATGAAATACAAAAACTAAGAAAGGAAAAGATTAAATTGCTTTGCTTTTGCTTAGATAGTCCCAGACAAATTTCTCATGAATCTCAGTGGGTGTCGGTTTCTGTTTTCTGTTGCCATTTGTAGCTAGAGTTTCAAGATCTGCAGTGATAATATTTGTTAAATAATACAAAACTCTTAATAGCCAGGCAAGTGGTTTATGGAAGAATTTCAGCTCTGGAAAGTAGCTAAAGATGACTTAGGAGGTCCGTCTAAAAAAAAAGTAATCCATTATGCATAGCTTTTTAAGTATTCAGTGTTTTGTAACGTACAACATAGTGATGAACTAAAAGGATTGTGTAGCTGCAGCACTCTGGTTGGCTTCTAAAAATTCAGTTTCCTGTTTCTGTATGACCTCAGAAATTGTTTCCTTACCTCTATTTTATGGGGTTAAAATCCTTTCACAGCCATCAGATGTGTTCTAAAGATAAAATTCATTGTGAAAGTAGTTGTTCAGAGATCAGTGTCTCCAGAGATTTAATCTACAAAACCACTATGTGGAAATACTCCTAAATAAAATTGAAATACGCATTTCAGGAAGGCATTCTGAACTGTCAGTATTTTGGAGGAAGATCTTAAGTTTTGTTTGTATGGAGCATTGCTAAGTGCTACGTATTGCCTTGAAAATAATGGAAAAGGCTATACAATTTATATAAAAAGGCTTTAAGGGCAAAACAATTGAAGAGTACGACAGAAAGGTACACATGAAGATTTCCATGTTGATGAGTGCAGCAGGCTTCTAAATTTCTCTGATACCTGTTTTTCCAAGGTTAGAAGGGCGATTCCTGAGGGAGATGGTGGCTTCAGGTAAATGAATTGTTGGTGAAAGCCCGTGTCAGACGCTTGTGGTGGGATGGGGTTTTTGCTTCTCAAAGCCACACTGACTATGGCCATGCTATTGAACAAGGCAGTTCTCATTACTAGGGACACTGCACGGCCCTCTAGTAAACAACCATCACTCTTCCCTCTTTCTGCCCAGATATTAAATGGCTGTGCTCTATAAATACCCCCTTTTTTTCCCTTCCTATAATTACAGGAGATCATATCTTAGAGTAGGGTCATAAAGCTGCACTCACCTGTCTGCAAAGTGTAATTCCAGCTGTGCCAGTTCAGATTTATGTCTTTTGCCTTACCATCCTCTCACCGAAATTGCTGCCGAATAGGTGCTGCCAAATAGGGGTGGACAAGTCTTCAGGGATTTGAGCTTTATCCACCATGTGGATTGTAAATTACATAGGTCAACGAAAGAACAGAAATGGCAGAGTTCAGAGGCAGCCATGCTTGACTTACAGCAACTATCAGGCATCAACTGAGAAAGCAAAGTCTGCTGCCAGGGAGCTGCTACCTCTACAATGGCTGCTTAGGATTTTGGATAGTTCCCCCCAAAATATGAAATCTTAGGTATTGCGAATAATTGGTTATCGTAGGATGGAGGCGGAATGTTTGGTTTCCTAATCAAAGAAGTATTCCAATAATTAAAGACAGTCACTCATTTCAGGGTTTGTCTTTTTCCTGTCAGTAGCGAATTTTAATGCTTGACAGCAATCACTTGCAGTTAAACTCATGGAACAGATTGGTGCTGTTGACTGACTACTGGATATATTTTTCCTTAAGTAAAGTCAAGGGTGAATCCATTTATTAGGAGCATTGGATTCTACTACTATTGCAAGTTCAGTATAAAAACAGGAGGTGTATTCTTGTTCTCTTTGACTTGTTTTTTTGAGGCCTTCAGCGATCTTGGTTTTAAATTGCACTCCTGTCCAGAGTCTCAGTGAAATCAATAATGAAATCCCTAAGGTACTTGGTTCAGTTTTTATGGCATATACCTTTTTTGGCAATAAACCTGGTTTAGTAGGCATTAAAAATGTCATATATAAACTATTATTGTTATTGTGCTTTAAACTGATTTGCTTCAACTTTTTTTTCAGAGTACTGTTAGTAGTACTACTCTGTTTAGAAGAGATTTTTAATGCTTTAGCAGGTCTTCATAGAGCCCTGAAATTGTAAAACGTCAAGAATTATGTGAAAAATACCATTTTTGAAGGTGGGGAATGACAGCTGAGGGTAATAATTTCCCCCTGACAGTAACAGATGGGAGTGAAAGGACAGGAGTTCGCTTCTGCTTGATAAACGGCTGTATTTTGACAGCAAATCAGATGTCACACAAAGTTGGCAAATAGTGCAAGAAACCAATACCTAGTGTGAAAAGTTGATACAATTAGTCTGTTGATCAACAGGATGTGTGAAAACATGATTTAATGCCCTGAATTTACTTCAGGAGATTTTGGTGGGAATGGGTCGCAGAATGGTGATGTCCCCTGCAATGACTTGTAGTTCTTGCAGCAGCTCCTAGCAGAGCTCAGTTCATAAGTCTGCAAGAATTAGAGATTAAAGTTTGAGGCAGAGATACAAATCCAGCTACGAATATTGGTGCAAACAGGTGGGCTTGTGTTCCCTTGCTGTTGTTGAAGAGTCCTGAGCAAGGATTGGTGGACTGGGCTCGTGGATAGTAACTGGAGACTGAGCCTTGCAGTTACTGTTCAGGCTGCATCATCATCTCCTGTCAGGCCTTCCACTTTCAGGGTTCTTTTATAACCTGGAAGTATAAACCCAAATGAGGTCTGACAGATCAGGATTTATTCAAGAAGTATAATGAAATTATATGCAACTAGCCTTATTTCATTAAACATGAGCTTAAAAATCCTAAAATACAATATGCTGCAGGACATTGCCTCTCAGAACTTGTAGTAAATAAATTGTTGCAAGTCATAAGATAACAGCAGGAAAAATGTTTAACTATCACCAGGTTGCAGCTGAACCATATGAAACTTGAACATGAGTTCCATTTATGCAGGGAGAGGGAGAAGATAAAACAGGGATTTATGCTTCCTGTGGAGTCTCAACACAGTTCAGTATTCCAGCAGATCAGATGCAAGAAAGATTAACCTAACTTTGCAGAGACAACACATAATTCTCTATAAAAAGCACGTAGCATTAGATGGGAGTATGAACTAACCATTGTGTTCAGAGCAAGCAGGTTTAAATAACTGCAAGGAAAACAGTTGCACTTTGCAGTCAGTGTCACTCTTCCAAATCTTTCTCACTATCAGAGAGCTCAGCAATGTTAGTAGAGCTGACTTTTTCTTCACAGCTGTCATGCCAACTCAGCATCCTAGTAGCAGGTGTGGATTTTATTTTCACCTAAAAATGTATGAAGTACTCCAATATTCGTACGTATATAAGAGTTCTTGCTGGAAAAAATTGCTACACTGTCCTTGCACCCAGCTTAAATTTTAGAAGTCATTGGGCTGAACTGAGCCCTGGAGGCAGTGAATCTCTCTTATCTGATGTAAGTGGAGTTATGCCTGTGTTATGCACTCCCCATCATGTCAGCTAGTTAGAAGACTAACAAGCCTCTGCAGCTCCTGGCATCGCCTTCAGGGCTTTCAGACTGTGCCTGGAAGGGGCTTTCTGAAGTTCTGCTCTCGTAGTCCAGTGCCTGGACATTATACAGCCATTTCTCCATTGAGTCTGCAAATCATTTTCTTCTTACTTGCAGACACAGAACTCCAGACTTTCACATCATCAAAATTTGCTTTGCCAACTCAGTAAAACCCACTGCCTTGCTTAACGTTGTACACTCACCTACTTCTCCAGCTTGCAGTGTATGTCAGCAGGAAACTTAACATGCTCTGGTAGCTCTGTCTCAATGAAGAAGGTGAAGGGGATGGAGTGCTCCATATCATTTACCCAAGATTTCTTTGGATAATTGATAATCTGCTGTAAAAGGCAATCTTCATCCTTTCTCCTTTGTCTGGAATTGTTGCAATGTAGTACCTGCAGGTTGACAGTGGGGAGATTTGGGGGCTAGTCAAAATTACACTATTGGGCAATTTATGCTCATTGATCTTTGTGTTGAAAACATGGAAAAATAAATTTATTCATTTAGTATAAGAAACAGCAGCCATCAGGTGACCAGTCATCCAGAACTCTGAATATTCTGTTGAAGACATAGAACAACCAAGAAGAACACATATTTTTTGGAGGACAAATTTGAAGCCGCCACTAGAAAAAGGTGAAACAATGAGCAGTTTGAAGTTATTTGAAATGTATGGATTATTGCATTGCTGTTGGCTAGGCAAAAAGCTCCCTTTTTTCCAAAGGAATTTATTGCTTTAAATATATCATGTCCAAGGGATATGATAACCTTCCAGTAACCTTCATCAAACATGGTAAATCTGAAACAGATGTCATTCAGATGATTCTTGAACATCAGTTACTGCTTTCTAACATAGTGACTGATGCAACCCAATACTGCCTAGCAGCTCAAAGACCGTGCTCCAACTGACCTCTTGCTCAGTGTTGAAGACGTTTGTTGTGTTCCTTAGGCTCTTTATTACTTCTGGTTTTGCTAAAGGTGTATTTTCTTCTACAAAATTAATTAAATGTAAAAGAGTGTCTGAGTTGCCCATGCCTTGACCTTTAGTGCCTGAAGGCATAGAAATGGAGTGTAAAACCCCTCCTCTCTTCCCCCACCTCACCTCCAAGCCCCCTATATACTCACGTTTATGAAATCCATGGCTGGTAATATTTTTCAGTCATCCAGCTCTTGCTTTCAATGGATGTAAAGGTAGCAAGGACTGAAGCTTTTAAGCCCAAAATGTCAAAGAAAAATGTTGCACATTGCTGCTTCTCAAACACAGCCCTGCGCTGTTGGGAAAATGTCTTTTCTTCAGTGATAGTATTTTTCTGTTAAAGACATCTTCTCAGGGATGAAGAAAGATGTCTAGGAATGGATGTTTTAATTCGGAGGATTTTTCTCCCCTCCATGTTCAGAAATTTCTCCACAAGAAAAGGGGAGCTGGGGGGGAACAAATGGGACAGGGGACAGGGGAGGGACATGCTGGACATTGGAGCCACTGGCAAGTGCAGAGCACTGAACGTTTCCAGCTGCAGAGCGTTCACTGCCCAGTCGTGGCTTGTGGGAAGTTTGGTTAGCAAACCTTGCTAACCAAAGCCAAGAATCATCACAGGAAAGATTTGCCCGCTTCCTCTGTGTTTACTTTGTGTGGGAATGGCATTGATGGGGAGCGAGTGAGTGCTGGTGTCCATCCGGGACGGAGAGAAGGGCTGATGGGAATCCCTCTGTTGAGTAGCTTCTTGCCTACAGTGTGCACCCCTGCGGGCTGGTGTTACAAGAATAAGTGCGTCGGCAGTGATCCTTGGCTAAACAAGACTTGAAGGAGCGCTTGCTTTCTTTCCCTTGCTGTTCATTTGCATTTTGTGTTTGCACAAAATTGACATAGTCACTGTTAAAAGTGAGCACCATGATCACGCTGCTTGGTTGACATGGAAAGATCAGCTGTATAAGTTAGAAACGTGTTCAGTCAGTTCTATAGGAAATGTTACCGACACCATCCCCATCTCAACAATCCTGCTATAAATGTCATTGATATTTGGCCAAGTAGGGGAGCAATAGGATCCTGTGGCCATAGGAACTGGGATGATGCATGTGGAAATCACCCTTTAAGCAACTGTCACATGCTGTTTACTTCTCCTCTCTGTTCTGATTCTGAATCAAACAGCTGCCAAGACTCTCTATTCATATCTGTTTTTAATTTGAAGCATTACTTAATAAAATCAAGGATGAGCAGATATTTGGATTTCTTCTAAACATAGTATTTATTTCTGAAAGTCTTTAGGTAGGACTTTGACTTGCTTTCCAGAAACTGTAAGCAGGTGAAATCTATTCCCCCAACCACTTCTGTGCAACCTGGAAGTTTCTTCTTTTCTTCCCCTGACATGTCACAGAAATGTTCTGTCAAATGTGTAGAGATGGCTGCAGAAATCCAGCAGAGTTAATTTAAAGCAACCTCAGATCTTCTACACGAGTCTCAGATTCTCCCACTCCATCTGTAATTTAGCAAGTCGCAGTCTCTTGCCGGTTTGTGAATTGCTCTTGCTGCTTTCTGCTCCCACACTTGTGATAGTTTGTTTCTGTTGGTAAAACCATTCCTGTGGGAGACTTTCCTTCATTCCAGCTGAGCATCTCAGAGTGTCAGTGGGTAGTTACTGGGTAGTAAGCCTGTGTTGCCCTTACAACATTGTAAATAGTTTTAAAAAAGACTTATTTTTTTTATTTGTCAAGCCGCGACACGCGAACATGTTACAGATATTGTCAAGTACCTGTGAACTTCCCAAGTTTTACATGGGATGGCAGTCCTTGTAGTGACTCACGCCCTGCCAGGGCTGGGTTCCCACGCTGTGTGGTAAGCGGTAACACAGCAGTCAGGCGTGCAGCTCTGAACAGGCACCGTGTACACCGTGCAGGTCTCTACACCGGCCTCTGGAAATCGGTCTCAAGCTGCATGAAACCGTGCAACCACTGGAGCCGGGTGTCTGGCCCATGAGAGCACAGGGTGCAAGTAACCACCACTGGTGCTGACCAGCAGGAGCTGTGACTCCTCCGGTCGCATCTGTCCCAGCTACACAGACGCATGACTTGGAACAGCTCCAGTGAAGTCCAAAGGGAGTGTCTTGACAGTGGACACTATGCATCTTTGTCTAACTTTGCACGTCGGTAATTGCATTTCTCTTCTACCTGTGCTTAAATGTGTTAATGTCTAATCATATATGAGGCCTAGTCTGGCCTGAAGCAACGTTTGTGCTCTGTGTCACCAACTATTAAGCAAGAGATTTCTGTGGCAACTTAAGGGTGACAATTTCTTTTGTTTCCTTACCAATGGTAAAGACTAGATTGAATAAAATCTGCCTAATCTCTTAATTTGAGGGAAATCTGCAGACTGACTAAAATACCAGATCACAGGGCATCCTCTGGAGGAGTCTGTGGCAACAGAGTGATCTGGATGTCTTACTGAATGTAGTCTTATATATGCATTCCTGTTAGGCAAGGAAGCAGAGCTATAAAAATAAATCGAATTACAAAGGGTAATGCCAGAACTGGATGCGGCAGAGGAAGACCTCTTCCCCTTTCAATAATGTACAATCTGTCTCCTTCTTTCAAGGAAGTACAGTAAAAAGAATGCATGTTAAGGAAACCAGGTTTCTTCAGACGAATTGGATTATTATCCACAAGTCTGTAGGCACAGTCATGCACAAGAGAGTAAACTGCAACCCCGTCTCAGATTTTCACTTGAGAACATTATTTTTTTCCCTTCTCCTTCACTTTCTATCATCTGATTGTAAGCTCTGACACTTGTAAACGCAGGTTCCCCAACAAAGCACATTGCGAGCTCAGTGGGCGAGGAGGAGGAGGAGAAGGAGGAGGGGGAGGAGGAGGAGGAGGGCAGGAGGGGTGCAGGCAGGGCAGGGAGGAGGAGGGCATACCTGGTGCAGGCAGGACCCCCTGCCTGGTGGGAGGGAACCCCGCCTGCCTGGAGTTGGGGGCTGTGGGAAAGGCTGGCTGCCCGCCCTCGCAGGCTGCCCCCACGCCACCCGGGGCTCTCAGGAATGCAGGGCTCTTTTCAGCCCGGCTATTCTCGGCCTCGTTATTTTATGTCTCTTTACAGGGCATTTTTTCTCAAGTTGGCAAATAGGTGGCTTGTTCTGCCTCCCTTGTACTTCCTTTTAAGCGCAATTAATTATTTTAATTGATTAATATTGAGCCGAGCAGTCTGCTTGGAAGAGGCAGCTCTTCTGGTTTTTTTGGACTAATTACCAGTCTGGATTTCTGAATGACAATAGCCTGCTAATTAATCTCACTGCAGTTCTCACAGAAAGAGACCCTGATAAGAACTTGCCAATTAACATAAGCAAAAAATAAAATGTCAAGAGTCCTGTTGTGTTTTTCTGGCATCCACTCCCAGTCAGATGAATATCACTGTTAAATACAGAGACAGACTAACTACTAAGTATGAAAGCCAGGGGGCTGCGAGGCTGCTCCAAACTTGCCCAGACGTTACTCATTCAGGAGCTAGCCCATTCACTCCTGTTGCCTAACATTGCTTGCTACAGTTTTTGTAAGCAGGAGGAAGATGAAGCAGGGCAGCGCAGCAAGTGTCCGACCGTCCCCATAGGGGATTAATCACAGTGTCCCAGTGTTAGTCACTATTAGCAGAAGGCTAAAAGCGGAGTTTTGGCAGGGTGGGTCCCAGCTTTCACCTGGTTTGTCTGGTGTGGCTGGAGACCTGGGGTCTGTGTGGAGTGCTGCCTGGCTTGAGAGTGCTGCCGCAGTGTGTGACAGGGAGCACGGGAGCATGGCGTGGGGCGGAGTTGGTGGTGGTGGGCAGCAGGGACACCCCAGGGCTCCTTTGCTTGTCTCACAAATTGTGCTTGTTAGCCATGGTGGGCACCGCCAGCATACGGCCCAAGTATTCACTTCGCTTCTTGCAGGGGAATTTTGCAGCCCTTGCTGATGTTCCTGCTGCTGCAGCTATGCCACTCGTAGCTCATGGAAATGCTCATTTAAAAACCACCGGGGCATGTTACAGGACTGTGTAATCGCAGCTGTATCTGTGGTATGGATATGTCCATGAAAATATATCCAGAAGCTCATCTGGTGACTGTTACTCCAGTCCCTGTTCCACACCAACTCTGTGAGACCAAGGGGAGTTACAGGGACTCCACTGGCCAGGGGGAACGGACAGGACCTTCCAGTTGCCAGTTTGTTTTCATTACCTTGAATCTCCTGGAGAGGTGTTTCTGGCCCACAGGACCACATGCCATGGGTGTTTCTGAAGAGATGAGCAGCACAGCAGTTCCTGTGGCTGGTGTGTGCTGCTCTGGGTGACCAGAGAGCTGTTGCACAGCAGGACGCGTGACAACCTCATGGAAAGTGCTGGTTTAAAGCATGCTGGTTGAGTTTAATTTCTTCCTTTTTTTTTTTTTTTTTTTCTCTCTCTGTGCTTGCAGGTCAGAAGATTCTTCACCACAGAAGTGATGTCTTAGAAACAGTAGTCCTGATAAATCCCTCGGATGAAGCAGTTAGTACTGAGGTAAGCCAAAATACTTCATTGGATGCATCATAAAAGCTCCATTAAGTGCACAGTATGAAAGCAGTGAAGAGATGTAGTTGAGATGATTCTTGAATATCAGCTACCACCTTCTAGTTTAGTGACTGACAAACCCCAGTACTGGCTTTCAGAGTCTTAGCAGACTGAGAGCAGGTCCTAACTGTGGATGAAAGGACAGGTTAGGAGCAAATATCATGAAAAGCATCAGCCATCCCTTGATTTTCCCCCTAGTTTCTCAGACTCCTGACAAAATGTCAGAGGCATATGACAGAAACACACCTCTGATCCCCGCACTCCTTTTCTCATAACACACCAAATTCCCTTCTTGATGAAGCGGAGGCAGCTGTGGTGAAATTGCATCTGCTTTTCTTCTCTATTGTTTCGTAGCTCTGGATGTCCATTTTATACATGAAAAAAGTGTCTGAAGTACCCTGAGACAACTTTAGGTCTTTGAGAGGAATTACCAGCTATAAGGTGGTGACTTTAGGTTGATCTATGTATGCTTCAAAAAGCATGTGACATGATCAATGGACTCTGGAGAGTCCCCCAGAAGAGGACTACCAATTCCTCATGGACTCACTAGAGTAGAGTCAAAGAACTGAGCATGTAGCTCAAAGACAAAATTGACAAATTTATCTAGTGAGACTGAAGGTTGAAAAATAGGGACAGTTGCATTGCTAGGCTGTGGTGGGAAGCACTGACATTGTACCATTTCTGCTGGGAAATGAAGCAGCTCTGCTTGTGGTACCCAGTGAAAAAACTACTTTGTTACCAACCTCGTCACATTAAACACACACAGGAGGAAGGACTCCAAAACAAATTACATTTCTGAAGTTGTAAAAGTTTAAATAAGTAAGTCGCCTTAGTTACTGGCAGGTCATTCACTGAAAACTATGGGTGAAAGTCTCTTACAAGGCAAGAGGTACTTGGTAAGGAGCAAGGAGGTCAGCTGCGTAGCAGCTCTTGGCATTCTCAGAGATTTAGAGTAAAAAGCTGTAAAGTGTGTGTGTGTGTGTGTGGAGAGGGAGGAGAGCTGAAGGAACTGCCAAAAGTAGGGAAATGTTTCTGTCACTGTTGCTTGTTGTACTTTGATGGATGACCACATGGAAGAACATGGTCTGAGGCCTATTAATGGCTTCTGAACCCTGGCTTTACACCTTTGGATCTGGAAGATGTTTGGCTAGGTTACGGCTGATTTCCACTCAGTAGACTGAGGGAGGCAATCTTTTCTTCACTTTCATCTTGCCAAACTGGTCACAGCCAGAAGTTATAAGCTGAGGTTTACCTTGGCTGACCAAGCAAGACTCTGACAGGACATAAGCCAGAAAAAGACAGTAGGAAAGAGGCAGGAAAATTAAATTGGAGATTAGAATATACATGCTCTGCTCACCATGGCAAATAGAAAACTTAGTTTCTTGTATCAAGAGATTTGTAGGTTGCGTCTGAGGAGGCAATGATGCAGAATGGAGCTCTGACTTCACCAGAAGAGGAATTTGAATCTATCTGTTCAGGAAAAACAAAGGAGAATTATATGAAAAGTAGCTCCTGCTCATCTGACTGGTAATAGTCATACTGGTGGTAGTCTGTTCTGTCCAAAGCGCCTGTCATGTCTGTCAAATGCCAAAGTGCCTCGCAGAAAAGAGAGGCCCAAAGGGAGAGAGACTGTAGTTTCCCAAAGAAAGCAAGTTTCTGAAACTCCCATCAATAGTTACTTCCTTCTTAAGAAGACCCCACCGTGTTGCTCTAGCACTCTGCAACTCTACCAAAAGTCTGGGAAACTGCTCATCTGCTGACTCTCCTGTCTCTCTTCACACTCCATCTTTACCTCTGTTTTGAGTGAGGCTACATCTTGCTGTTTGCTTCATTCAAACAATTTGGGACTTCAGCCAAAGGTAAAGCTGAGCAGAATCATCACTTTGCAGTATTTCTTCTGAAATAGAGTGATCTTGAAATGAGGAGACCGGTAGTCCTTTGGGAAGCCTTGATTATACCCAGACACAGAATTTATGTGTCTCTCGAAGGTCTTTCACATGTATCATACATTATTGTCTCTAATCTGCAAGCATTTATTTACTTTTTTCTTGCCATTGTTTGCTAGCTCTGCAGAACTTATTTAATCATCAATTAATAAAATAGGTTGAAGGGGAATTACATGACAGTCACATATCAGTGATTCCAAAGTCAGGAAATAATTTTGCTGTTGGAAAACCGGGTGAGTTTACATACAAGTTGGCAGACTGCCCAGCATTCCTGCCAGGAACGAGAGAAAACATAGAAGAGGAACCCCTTTTATGGTTCTCATACAGCTAAAACAAGCAAGGTTTGAGTGACACACATCACATAGTGGCTGCACTTATCTGTATTTTTGTCTGAAATAAAAATATATACACTCAATCCAGCAAGGATATTGCTGAATTCGTAGTTATTTAGTGCAATTAGTGGCAGACTAGCATTAACCCTGCATTCAGTTAAAGGAACTTTCTACAGCTCAGCATCAGCATCACTTATTTGAAAAAATAGCAATGAAAATGTGGTGGGGATCTTCTTTCAGATACATATGCTTCTGTGCTTCTTTTCCACTTGCAATGAAAACGCAAGTTGTTCGGCAGAGATTCAGGTCGAGCCTTCCTGCCTCAGCCTCCCTGGCGTGAGCAGGAGTTAGTTAAACAACTGATTGCTTAACAATCAATATAAAAAATTGCAGGAATAGCTTGCTAGGAGAGCTGAGGTGGTTATGTCATCTCCATGGAGATGGTGCTTGGATGCAATATCATGTGGAGTTGTTCCAGATGGACTCTGCTCATTTAGTTTAATACATGGATAGCCTTGTTCTGGAATCAGTATTCTAGTTTAACTTAATTCCTCCTTAAACAGAGGAATTAGCGCAATTGAAATTTATACCTTGCCTTAGGCTGAATTGATTTTTTTGTTTTGGACAAGGCTTTCGAAGTATTTGCAAAAAATTTACTCAACAGTACAGAACCTTATAAAGGTTTTGTTTAGTATTGTTCTTGAATTTAAGCTGAATCCAGCCAACAGAAATATACTGAATATATGGATTTCTCTTAGCATGCAAGTAAATGTCTCCCTGTGGGAGAAACAGCAATTATTAGTAGCTGTAGTGAGGATGAAGTAAAGTAACGAGCTTCTACTTTAAAGTAGGCAAAAGTTACTTCAAAATGCAGAAGAAGGTTATTTCGCAGCAGCAAGCTCATTTGTGCTATCAGGTATCCACTTAATTTACTACTGTGTATTGAAAAAGGTCTTGGGCTCACACATGTTAAAAACTTACAGTGTTCACAGTGACATCATTTAAATAGTGCATGTGACTGTAACCAAGTGCTTGAAGTTCAGGTTTATGATTAAGGTGAAGCAGAATTGTACCTTAAGTTTCTAGATGATTCAGGTTACAACAGAATGACAATCTAAGTAAGACACTTTTATACATGATTTGTGGCTGGCAAGTAATGCTGTACTCTAGGAAAAGAAGAGACACCTTCTAAAAACTGAGTCTGACACATGCAGCTGTCCCTCATCAGCACATGGGACACATTTCACCAAGACTGTACTGATAAAGTGGTAATAAAATTTACCAAGAGTCATACAATGACTATGCATTTTCATTGAAAATATTATTTTTTCATTCACATTTTATTCTGTTCTGCTCCGTGGTCTTTTTTCCATGTCACTAGTTTGGTTTATTTATTTATTTGGTATATTTATTTAGACCTTCTCTCTAGTTGCTTCTTGTCCCTCCATTTTTCCCTTTTACGCCTTTCTTGTTGTCTTTTGTAAATAGCACTATAACTTGATACTGTTTCCACAATCCCAGGAGGTTCTGGTGCAAAATATGTTTTACATTAGGAGACATAAACTGTACATTCTTATCAGAATATAGAAACACATGGTAACTCCCATTATTGATGTGTTCCTCTCCTTCACTCCAGGTGCGCTTGATGATCACAGATGCTGCGAGACACAAGCTCCTTGTACTAACTGGACAGTGCTTTGAAAACACAGGAGAACTCATTCTTCAGTCAGGGTCCTTCTCCTTCCAGAACTTCATTGAGATCTTCACAGATCAAGAGGTGTGTCCAGAACGGTGTCTTCCATACGTTGTCATATGATGGCAGCAGTTTCTAGCAGACTAAAAATGACCCTGTATGTCGCTAGAGTTAGCATTGTCAGCCTGATGCTTATGCTCTTTACTCTTCATTATAGGCTTTTTTTCCCAAACATTTATTTAATTTACTTTAGATCTGATGTAAATTGCTTAACAAAAGAATTAAAATTTAATTTGGGGAATTGAATTGTAACTTCCAGAAACATAGAATCCAGGAACCTTTGAAAATGGAAGGAGATACTGCTGTGTTCAAAATATACAGGTTGTTTATCTAAGGTGCACATACAAAACAGTTGTCACAGGCAAGAACCTTGTCACCAGGTTCTTGCCTGGTAGCAGCTAAGTAATAGGTGACATTAAATAAGACAGAGTCTGTCTGTTGGAATAACTATAGTTTTTTGCACCACCTTGGCTTGCTTCTTTATAGTAGCGCTTAAAATTTGTCTCAAAGAAATCATAAATCTTTTTCTACGTACCAAAAAAGATAAGCATGAAGTATATCAGTATTTAATGCTGTTTGTTTCACGACTTGTTATTTTGCTGTCTTGCTTAATGTACTGTGTCTGAAATCTCCCATAGGGCAGGAACCCATAGTAAACAAGCTGTCACACTTAATTTGGCTGCTGCGTAAAGTATATATTTAAATAAATGATATTGCTGCATCCCTAGGAGTTTAGTTTCCAAAATTAATTTGGATCATGTCAGTGGACTAAGATTTGGAAGTTCAGCACTGAAAAAGCAAAGTTTGCATGAACTCTGGCGTGACCTTATTGTATTTATTTGTTCGTATTCGCAAAGCCTCTTTGCTCCTTTGCTGTGGTTGAAGGGTTGGGGGAAGAGCTGGATTCCTGCTCTCTGAAACATGCGTGATGTCTAAAACTCCCTGGCAGTTTGCAGAGTTCCTTTTCTATGAAATTGCAAACCCAAGCTCCTTGCATCTCTGGCTTATTAGCGACACATAATTACTTTATGACTACATGCGAAACTAGGGGCAAATCCCACCGTTACCGTTAGGAAGCAAAATTGTTGGCTGGAAAGTGGAGGGGTAGTGGTTGTCCACGAGTTACAGCCGCTGAGGGATTGCTGCAGTGGTGGGTATGTGGGGCATACTCCCGTGGACTACGAGTAAGGCTCACTTGGCTCGTCCCTGCAGCTGGCAGCAAGCTCACCAGCCAGCCAGCATGGCTCTTTGAAAGTGTTGGCTTCCAGCCTATTGTTTCTGAAGCCTTGGGCTTTCACTGCTTCTACAAGATTTCACAAAGGCAAAGAAAAATCACATCTGCCATCGTGCAGTCTGTGTATGCGACATTTGTTAAGGGGTCCCACTACCAGGAATTTTTCAGCTGGTCTACAAATTGGAAAAGATTGTTAGAAAAAGGGCTAGAAAAAAAGTGGTTAGTGGTTTTCTAAGTGGTGATCAGAAGAAAGAATTCTTGTGCTGTTCTGACCCTGGTGGACTTGGCAGTGTTAAGTTTATGGTTGGACTCCATGATCTTAAACATCTTTTCCAACCTAAATAATTCTATAAGCATGTGTGGTGTGATAAGGACTGTGGAGAGGCTGTGTTTCTGGCCTCTGCCCATTTTTACTTCGCTGAACCAAACCCAAACTATGGTCATGGGATGTGCTTACAAATAGTAAATACCCTTTGGGGTATGCTTTCAGGAAGTCTAATTCAGAAACCCATCTGTAGTCTGCAGAACTCCCTGCAGGCAATGCCTAAAAGCGGTGTTTTCAACCTCTCCTGTGCCAGAGGACTGAAGATGTCCCATTCCACTGCCTCTGCAACAGCAGCTATCAGATGAAAACTTTTCTTTTTACCTTTGTGGTCCAGGGTAGGAAAAAATCTTGTGTTTTCTCCGAGTAGCCAATTTGCTGTTTGTCTTTGCCAACTGTGACACGTTTAAAACTCAAGGATTCCTCAACAGATACCTCTCAGTGCTTGGAAAGACGATCAGGTTCACAGAAACATTTGTTTGCTCCCAGAGTGACTTTGAATCCAGAGAAGAGAAGGAGCAGTTACACCTCTCTGTTTCCAAATAGCATAAGCAGTGGAACTGTTCATATCCTTGGTGTCACAATTTGTAATGCAAATCCATTGAGGCCTTTTCTGGGGCATTCCTGAACTCCGTATTCCTAACAGACATGATGCATGTCTGGAATAATTGTTCTCTGACTTTTTATTGGCCTGCACTACCAGTGGCTTAACACTGTCTGCATCACGTGTGCCAACACTTAAGAGCAAAGAAAGTAAGAATTTAGGAGTATGAAGCAGAAATCCAAATATGGTATGATATAAACTGAGGAGGACTAACCCCAAACCTTGGCTCAGTATATATTCATTAGCCCAGTGTATTGCCATCTGATGTTTTTATCTGGCTAGAAAATTGGGCCTACGTGAGAAACAGTCTGTGCTCAAGTTATCTCCTTATGTGTGCAACAGACTTGGATTTATTCAGGCAGAGGAAGTGATCTTTTACTACTTTTGTCTCTCCCTAAAAATGTATTTTCAACCCTGACCACAGAAACAGCATAAGGAGTATACTTGAGATCCTAAATCCATTTCAGACCTGTGATCCGTGCTGCCCCTCTTTTCTTATTTCTGCAACAGGAATGGTTTTCCTTATCTTTTATCCTTTTCAATCTTTTCTCCTTTTATTTTGCTTTGCTTTGTTTTTTTCTTTGCTCCTTTTCAGACAAAACCGTGTCTGACATATGACTAAGATTTATTTATATTCCTGTCAAATGGTTTGGATACTAAGTAAGGCTGACAAAGGAAGATAGAAAATAGTTATTTTCTGCTTTATTTAGGTATTTGTTGGATTATTTTTGTTTGGATAACAGCCACTGCATCTTTGTTGAGTTTTATTTTCGGTAAATGCTGAAAATAAATTATGCAACACAAAGAAAGGAAGTGAGACATACACACACAGAGGCCCAAAGACATCTTCTGAAATCAAACATCATTAATCTTTTATATATTCTCCTCTTCTGCTGATTCAGCTTGTGGTTCAAGACTTCCAAGTTATTCAGCTGTAGCATAATCTGTATCATCTTTATGAAACTGTTCTTACAGCTTAAACTGACAACTGAGTCTCTGCAAAGAAAATTGTAGCATTTTGAATGGAGAAGTTTACATAATTTGGTGGTCTCTTTGTTAAAAGCAAGTAGAACAGAGATGCGTTACGCTTAACCTAATTGCCAGTAAAAACAAACAAAAAAATCAAACTAAATTATCTATGGAACTGGGAGAAGGTATAAAATATGTCATACTTTTTGATGGTTGTTTGTCTACTAATCTGAGACCATCAACAATTGATTTAGTTTTTAGTTCAAACTGCAACAGAACAACAGCTTTTCATACTATGGCACAGAACTTGTTTTCTGTGCCTTTATTTCAACAGCTGGTTTTGGTACTAGCATGTTATCAAATACTGTCAAAATTAATGGAGTTAGTCTGAATTTCAACTTTTGTCGTTCATGAGTCTAAAATCAAAATAATGACAAGAGCATTTTTAACCCTAACACTTTTCTCCTGGCTCTTTCTTTAGCCCTGTACCTCCTAGTCTCAGAAACACAAAACTTGTATCTGTTTGCATTTCTGAACCAATAACTCATTTCTTAGTGTTCTGAAAAACTCTCATGCAGTCAGTCATGCTAATCTGGGCTGGCTTTTCAGGAGCCAGCCTACAGAAAGAACTGCAGTAACAATGGTATGGTGGAATATATCCCATGAGAGAAGGTGTGAAGAAGGTGGCTGCCCCTGTGAGGATGCTGGCTGTGTCTGGGTTGCAGTTACTCTCTGCCAGTTAAAAGGATATGCTTGGTCCCTTAGGTATTTGGCTGGCTCTTCTGGATGGACTGGGGCAGCAGGAAGACTCATGAGCCAGTGGTAGATAGAGTGGTAGCTCTGGCAACGTAATAGTCCTCATAGTCCTCGTACCCTCTCAATATAAAAGCTTGTACCATCCTCCTATCAAAGGTGGAGGTGGGAAGGGGGAACCTTGGGGTACTGTCATCCTCTGGGCAGTAAGGACCAGGAATAAGGTCCTTCTTTGTATTTAAAAAATTCAGTAGTAAACTAATTGTGGTTCCTTTAGCTTCTAGGACAAGTAGTCACCAGTGCAGAAGTGAATGAAAACTGTTTTATCTGTCTCATCAGGAAATAGGATATTCTAACATTAATTGCCGTTAAAAAATGGATTTACATGCATCTTCTTGTGTTTTTGCTTTACAACCCTAGATTGGTGAATTATTGAGCACCACACACCCTGCCAACAAAGCCAGCCTAACTCTTTTTTGCCCTGAGGAAGGAGACTGGAAAAATTCCAACCTTGACAGACACAACCTTCAAGACTTTATTAACATTAAACTCAATTCAGCTTCCATATTGCCTGAAATGGAAGGACTCTCTGAATTCACAGAGTATCTGTCAGAATCAGTAGAAGTGCCATCACCCTTTGACATTTTGGAACCTCCAGCCTCAGGAGGCTTCTTGAAACTCTCCAAACCCTGCTGTTATATTTTCCCAGGGGGAAGAGGGGACTCTGCATTGTTTGCAGTGAATGGATTCAACATGCTTATCAATGGAGGATCAGAAAGGAAATCTTGCTTTTGGAAACTTATCCGGCACTTGGACAGGGTAGATTCCATTCTGCTCACTCACATTGGAGATGACAACCTGCCAGGAATCAATAGCATGCTTCAGCGAAAAATAGCTGAACTGGAAGAGGAGCAGTCCCAAGGGTCTACTACCAACAGTGACTGGATGAAAAATCTGATCTCACCTGATTTAGGAGTTGTATTCCTTAATGTACCTGAGAACCTGAAGAACCTAGATCCTAGCTTTAGAGTAAAAAGGAGCGTAGAAGAAGCTTGTTTTACTCTCCAGTATTTAAATAAGCTGTCTATGAAACCAGAACCTCTTTTCAGAAATGTGGGAAATACCATTGACCCCATCATTTTGTTTCAGAAGATGGGAGTTGGCAAGCTTGAGATGTATGTGCTTAATCCTGTCAAAAACAGCAAAGAGATGCAATATTTTATGCAGCAGTGGAGTGGTACTAACAAAGATAAAGCTGAATTCCTGCTACCAAATGGCCAAGAACTAGACATTCCATTATCCTACTTCACCTCTGTCTCATCCCTGATTGTGTGGCATCCAGCTAATCCTGCAGAAAAAATAATCCGAGTTCTGTTTCCTGGAAACAGCACGCAATATAATATTCTAGAAGGACTAGAAAAACTCAAACACTTAGACTTCCTTAAACAACCAATGGTTACACAAAAAGACCTAACTGGGAACATTACTACTAGTTCAGCTGTGAAACAAGCAAAGTTGAAACAACGAACAGACAGCAAGGAGAGCCTCAAGCCTGCTGCAAAGACAACACCAAGCAAGCCTGTCAGAAAAGAATCTAAAGAAGAAACGCCGGAGCCTGTGAAGCCTAGTCCAGCACTGGAAAAGCCTCAGAAGTTGGAAAGCAAAGAAAAAGTTCCCATTAAAAAAGAGAAAACGGCAAAAGTGGAGACCAAACCTATGGTGGCAGAAAAAGACATAACAAGTAAAGAAGAACAACTAGTAAAGCCTGAAACACCTGAAAAACAAGGTACAGATGTAAAACCAAAAGTGTCAAAGGAGAAGCCGGTGAAAAAGGAAGTCAAAGCAAAACCTGAAGAAAAGAAAGAGGAAAAAGAAAAACCAAAGAAAGAGGTTCCCAAAAAAGAGGAGAAAGCACCCATCAAAAAAGAAGAAAAACCCAAAAAGGAAGAGATCAAGAAAGAAGTTAAAAAAGAGGTGAAAAAGGAAGAAAAAAAGGAAACAAAGAAGGAAGTAAAGAAAGAAGCTTCACCAAAGGAAACTAAAAAAGAAGCTAAAAAAGAAGAGAAGAAGGAAATTAAGAAGGAAGAAAAAGAAGCCAAAAAGGACATCAAAAAGTTTCCTAAAGAAACAAAGAAGACAGCTACGCCTTTGTCTGAAGCCAAAAAGCCAGCAGCAAAGCCTAAACCACAGAAGAAGGAGGAACCTGCTAAAAAAGAAGCTACACCTGCTGGAAAGCCAAAGGAAAAGGGGAAAGTTAAGACTGTGAAGAAGGAGATCAAAGTCAATGGGGCACAAGCTGCCCTTGCAGCAGTTGGAGTTGCTGCCACAACTGTAGCAGCTGTAGCAGCTGCAGAAATTGCAGCTAGTGGAAAGGAACTTGAAGCAGAGAGATCCCTTATGTCTTCACCAGAGGATTTAACAAAGGATTTTGAGGAATTAAAAGCAGAAGAAGTAGAAACAATAAAAGAAACAAATCTTCAAGTTGCACTTATAGAAGATGAACTGAAACTCACTAGCACAGTACAAAAGGAGGCCTTTGAAGTACAAAAAGAAAAATTAGATAATGAAGGACCTGCTGAGTCCTCTGATGAAGGCATAACTACCACAGAGGCTGGGGGTGAGTGTGAACAGACACCTGAAGAATTGGAACCTGTGAAAAAGCGCAGGGTTGATGAAAATGAAAAGTTTGAAGATGAGGGAACTGGCTTGGAAGAATCATCTGAAGCAGGAGATTATGAGGAAAAGGCAGAGACAGAAGAAGCTGAAGAACGAGGTGAAGATGAAGAAGAAAAGACACCACTGGACACCACAAAAACATATATGGAGGAAGCAAGAAAAATTGAAGAGAGCTCAGAAGAAATAATGGCTGAAACAGATGCTAACATTAAATACGGAAAATATATTGAAAAGGCAGATTATGAGGCATCAGATGAACGGGCTGAGGAAGACAGGGAAGAAGCAATAGAAAAGGCAGAAACTGAAGAGGCTGAAGAAGAGGAGGAAGACAAAGCAGAAGACATCAGAGATCAAGAGGAAACTGAAAAAACAGAAGCTGAAGAAGATTATGTGATGGCTGTGGTAGACAAAGCTGCAGAAGCAGGTGAAGTTGAATATAAATACGGCCTGCTCATAATTACACCAACAAAACGCTCAGAGCCTCAGTCTCCAGCAGTTGAACCAGCCTCTTCTATCCATGATGAGACATTACCTGGCGGTTCGGAAAGTGAAGCCACTGTTT
>VZSF01004635.1:658136-750922 GCA_013398295.1 Chionis minor
AGTCTCCCACCAAAGATTACAGAGGTCCTTCTGGGGGGAAACCTGAAAAAGAAAAGGCAGTTGTTCAAATGAGCCCAACTTCTGAAGCCAGCTCTATGAGCCTTTTCCCAGAAAAACAAGATGAAAAAAGTATGGAGTTTATGGTAATAAAGGAAGGCTTCAGCCTAGAAAGGAAAATGGAAGATACAGAACCCAGCAGCTCCCAGTCTTCACTGGTCTTGGATGAGAGGAAGTTAGCAGGTGATCTTTCACCTACTCAAATAGATGTCAGTCAGTTCGGTTCTTTAAAAGAAGATACCAAAATGTCTATTTCTGAAGGCACTGCTTCTGACAAATCTGCAACTCCTGTTGATGAGGTTATAGCAGAAGACACCTATTCCCATATAGAAGGAGTAGCTTCTGTGTCTACAGCATCTGTTGCTACTAGTTCATTTCCAGAACCAACTACTGATGATGTATCACCTTCTTTGCATGCTGAGGTTGGATCTCCCCACTCTACTGAAGTTGACGATTCCCTTTCAGTGTCAGTTGTACAAACACCAACAACTTTTCAGGAAACAGAAATGTCTCCATCTAAGGAAGAGTGTCCAAGGCCCATGTCAATTTCTCCACCAGATTTCTCACCTAAAACTGCAAAATCAAGAATGCTGGTGCATGATCACAGATCTCCTGAACAGTCAACTATGTCAGTAGAATTTGGTCAGGAGTCCCCTGAGCATTCTTTAGCAATGGACTTTAGTAGGCAGTCTCCAGAATATCCTGCTGTAGGCACTAATATACACCATATATCTGAAAATGGGCCAACAGAAGTGGATTATAGCCCTTCAGATATACAGGAGCCTACTTTTGCACGGAAGATTTCCCCTGTAGAGCAGTCATCTTACTCTCAGGAGAAAGATATTTCAGAGATTATTTCAGTTTCTCAAATTGAAGCTTCATCCTCAACGTCATCAGCTCACACACCTTCCCAGGTCACTTCACCACTGCCAGAGGAAGCTTTTTCAGGTGCCGTTCCACCCAGAGACATGTCACTACATTCTTCTTTTACCTCAGAAAAGGTGCAGAGCCTAGGAGAAAAGCTATCACCGAAATCTGACCTATCTCCATTAACTCCAAGGGAATCTTCTCCTCTGTATTCTCCTGGTTTTCCAGATTCACCTTCTGCAATCACAGAAGCTGTGTCAGCTAGTCACACGCCTTCGTTGTCACTGCCAGTGTCCTCGGTCAAAGCATTTGGTTACCAGGAGCCCCTAATGAAGCACAGTCCAGAACCTTTATTCAGCCCAGAAAAAGAGGATTCGGAGAAAAGCAGCAGGTCACCAGAAGAACTTAGTTATCCTTATGAGGCCACAGAGAAAACTACTAGGTCACCAGAGGATATTAGCCACTCCTATGAGGCAGCTGGAAAAACTACTAGATCACCTCAGACCACAGATTATTCCTATGAGACAACTGGGAAAACTACAAGGCCACCTGAGGCCACTGATTATTCCTATGAGATAATTGCAAAAAATATGAGGTCATCGGAGGCCACAGATTATTCTTATGATATGACAGGGAAAACCACCAGGTCACCAGGGGCCATGGATTATTCCTGTGAGACAACTGGGAAAACCACCAGGTCACCTAGGGCCACAGATTATTCCTATGAGACAACAGAGAAAACCACCAAATCACCCGAGGCCACAGATTATTCCTATGAGATAATTGGGAAAACCACCAAATCACCTGAGGGCTCAGATTATTCCTATGAGAGAATTGTGAAAGCTGCAAGATCGCCTGATAATATGGATTACTCCTATGAGACAACAGGGAAAACCACTAAATCACCAGAAGCCATTAGCTACTGCTATGAAACAACTGGGAGAGCCATCAAGTCACCAGACACCATGGCTTACTCCTATAAGACAACTGGGAAAGAATCCAGTTCACCTGAAGCCACAGATTACTCATTTGACACCACTGGGAGAGCCTCCAAGTCACCTGAAACCACCAGCTATTACTATGAATCGAGTGCATATTTCACTCCAGGAAAATTGGTATCAGAATCCCGTCAAGATGTTGACTTATGCCTTGTGTCCTCTTGTGAATACAAACATCCCAAAACGGAACTTTCACCCTCATTTATCAACCCAAACCCCCTTGAGTGGTTTGCAAGTGAAGAACAGTCCCAAGATCAAGAGAAGATCTTAAGTCAGTCCGGGGGAGCCCAGCCACCTTCTGGGGGAAAGCAGCAAGGGCGGCAATGTGATGAAACCCCTCCCACATCCGTAAGCGAGTCTGCCCCGTCTCAGACTGATTCGGATGTTCCCCCTGAGACTGAGGAATGCCCTTCCATCACTGCAGATGCTAACATTGACTCGGAAGATGAATCAGAAACTATTCCAACTGATAAGACGATTACGTATAAACACATTGACCCACCACCTGTCCCGATGCAGGATCACAGCCCTTCCCCTAGGCACCCTGATGTTTCCATGGTTGATCCAGAGGCTTTGCCTGTTGATCAAAATTTGGGTAAACCTTTGAAGAAGGACCTCAAAGAAAAGACAAAGACAAAAAAGCAGGGTACTAAGACCAAATCGTCTTCTCCTGTTAAAAAAAGTGATGGTAAATCCAAACAAGTGGCTTCACCTAAGCCAGCTGTAAAAGAATCTTTAGACAAAATTTCCAAAACAACTCCTCTAAAAAAGAAGGATTCTCTGGAGAAGTTAACAAAAAATATATCTTCTCCAGAAGTAAAGTCTCGAGTGGAAGAGAAAGATAAGGACACCAAGAATGCAGCAAATACATCATCCAAGTCAGCAAAGACTGCAACCACAGGTAAAGACACATAGCAGTTCCCTAGTGTTAAGATTTTCTTAATTATTGCCGTGAAGTTAGTTTCCCTTTATATCAGCTGAGAATGTGTTTTGTAGCAAATCCCCAAAGAAAGTCCAGGTTTTAAATATAAATCCAGCATGTAAAGGCCACATTTAAATGCATGAAATTCACTAAATAAGCTTTTGTAATCTGAGAAACTTCATGTGTCAGTTTATCAGAGTACATAAAATATAAAGAACTTAAATACTTGCTGTCTAAATTGTTAACCAACTGATAGAATTAAAAGTACCACTTTTTTAGGTGAAGTGAAATTAGTAGCAAAATAAACCACTTTATTCATTGTAAGAAACAAGTAGGCACAATTATCTTAACATAAATTACTGCAATTTAATATTGTGGGAGGCAAAGGTACTATCAACCATTGGATGTTCTTATTAGTTTGCTGGATTAATTTTGAAAGAATTATTTAAAAAAACTATAACAGAAGTAAGAGCTCTTTCAGTGAACTAAGCAGGTACCACACCTAATTTGGTTAAAGTCTTATGCTGTCAGTGATTACTAAACATACAGAAAGTTAATGTCATTTTGATTGACTGTTGTGTATTCTAAATAGTAATAAAATATGAATTAAATTACTGAAGGAGGCATTGTGCTAATCTGTTGTTTCCGGCAGATCTTGTTAGAAAGTGTTTGGGGAATACTTTGGTTTTGCTGTTGTCAGGGCTAATGTTCTGTTGAAAGCTTTTTTACAAGAAGCAGGTCTAGGATTCAGTACAAACAACCTGGAATTTTACTGTCTTTAGCTTCCCCATTTTAAGTGGTCCACTGTTCCTTTCTGACACCATCTCTGTTAGTAGATGCATTTCAAAGCAACAGTATAGTTCCTCATGCTTTATGTTTCTCCAGCACTTTAGCTCTATATGAGATTTCTTTTCCTTAAAGCATACTTCTCAGGTATATGCTAGAGCAGAAGACGAGGCTTTACTTGATAATATCTATGTGTAAAATATAACATCTGATATTTTATCCAGTGTTGATATCCACAGTTCAGAAAGGTATATCACAAATTTTTTATGATAAAAGATGAGAAAAGATTTTGTAATATAACCAATAGTAAAAACTCTCTAATTCAGGAGATCTTATCATTTCATGATGCTTATTTGGCATGTTGCCGTATGATGAACGGCAGGACATGCTAAACAACTGTAATGGACTTTGCTGGCCTTAGTGTATTTGACCCTAAATAGAGTATATTGCTCAGATAATTGTCAAGTAAACTTCATTCTTTGTAACAACATGAGAAGGCTAGTAGAACATAAATAGTGATCGTCTGGGATTTTCAGTTCACACCATGATCCAGTATGTTTTTCCGGGTAGTATTTTTTAAATTTGAACTTTCCTTTGACTGAAGCTCTTCTAAGAACAAGTACTATCCTATGTACAGCAGCAAAAACATGCTCCCCCCTGCTCTTTGTGATAAGTGGCTTATTTGTGTATGCAAATAACAATCCGGCAGGCAAACACACACTTATTCTCAGTTTCCTGAAGTAACTGCTTTAGAAGTTTCTCTGTCCTCCCAAGTTCCTCCTTGGCCCTCTTTCTGCTCACATGTAGTATCTTCCTGATGCACCAGTAAGGCAGTCTGAGCATGTCAACAGCTACCATGTTTTGCTGTGTGCTGATACCCCAAAGATTGGGACTGCTTCAGATCTGCATGGATCCCTGTTTGACCCTAGGTTTTGTAGTCATGCATACCTGAGACTTTCAAAAAGCTGTACTTCTTAACCTGGAAAATAATGCCATCATTTATTGAATGGTAATTCAGTAATCACAGCCCTGCATAGCAATTGTTGGATAATAGTAGAATATTACCGGGAAGGGTTCAGTGAATTTTTGGGTATGTGGTTGTGAGGTTTTATCGTATTATATAGTTAGAGTTATTCAGGCTTTTCCTCCCATTACGATCGTAATTGGCATACAACAAAGTTGGAACATGTCATTAGATGTAGGAGGGTAATGCCATAATTGGACACATCTCATCTCAGTGGTTATAACAGTAATTAATAAATGCATTTTTTAAGCCACCTGTGATATATTCTTTTGTTATTTCATTTCCAAAGGACCTGGGAATACTAAGGTGATAAAATCTACAGCAGTGCCTCCAGGACCTCCGGTGTATTTGGATCTAGTGTATATTCCCAACCATAGCAACAGCAAGAACGTTGACGTGGAGTTTTTCAAGAGGGTGCGATCATCCTACTATGTCGTGAGTGGCAACGATTCTGCAGCTGATGAGCCAAGCAGGGCTGTTCTGGACTCCCTGCTGGACGGCAAGGCACAGTGGGAGAGTAACATGCAGGTAGGCTCTTCACTAGTATCTCTGCCTGGAAATTTAAACTTCTCTGGGAAGCAACTACAGGGAGTCAGAGTGCCTCTGGAGTGGATGGTGGCTGCCAGGGAATGGGGTGTCCAGGCTGGGCACCTCGTTTCACTGATGATATGAGAGGACACCCAAGTGAAGCACAGAGCTGCATCGCACTCAGCTGCTCCCCCCATTTCTGGCCCTTCCAACCTGTTCCTCCCTCCAGTTGGGAGCTGGTTTCCAGGGCCATTTGGCTGTTTCATCTTGTTACTATACCATATATGGTCCAAGTTCGGAAATGTTGCAGTTTGTAAGTAGGAAAGAAGAGTGAATGTTTTGTGGTTTATATGCAATCACGTACACTTGGAAACTTCATGTGCCTTTCCATCATGATGAATAAGTAAACAAAATATTTGGCCATAATCTGAAGAGCTATCAGTGCAGATTTCAGACTGCTACTTCTCTGGAAAGCTGCATCTCAACACCTTACAAATCAAGGTTTTATTTTGATAAACTACTTATTTGCAGTAATTTTACCTTACCTATGTGTTTGTTTATTTCCTTCTATCCACCCATTTATTCAAGTATTTATTGCATAAAGACCCACTCCTTCCAAAAGGGAAACATACTTGTTGGCCGGGGCTTTTTACAAAGACGTTTTTCTCGTCACTTGTTTCTGTTGTCCATTCCTCAGGATTTCTCCTGTTTCGTGTTGCAGGTGACCTTAATCCCAACACATGACTCAGAAGTGATGAGGGAATGGTACCAAGAGACCCACGAGAAACAGCAGGACCTCAACATCATGGTTTTGGCAAGCAGCAGCACTGTTGTTATGCAAGACGAATCTTTTCCTGCATGCAAGATTGAACTGTAAGAATGAGACCATGCACCACAAGATTAAACTTTGTTTCCAGAAATTCTTCAGTTCGAGAACACCTTTTCTAAAAATTCAACCCATCTATTTCAACTGCTGAACTGCGTACCTGCCAAATGCTATACTGTGTCACGGTGATGCAAGTCACTAATATTTTTCAGTCTTTGCTGATTGCTAAGGGAAATAATAGTATTCCCACAGCAGGGTTCAAATTACTGTGAAAATAGAGATCCAGTTTCATCGCCACTGAACGTTTGGAAACCATGCACGAGCAACCTCAACTGACTTCTGCCAGGTAGAGGCATTTGCTTTCTACAGAAATATAAAGAGAGAGAAAGAGAGAGAGGGGTAGGAGGAGAAAGTAATAAATAATTAGATCTGCATTAGTCTCATGGCAATTGATGTATCGCTTACTGAATTCTGCTTATGCTCTCACTTTAATAAAGCTTTAAATTTGTATTAATCTGAGCTATCACAAAGGGGATACTTTTTTTTACAGAATTAAGTTGGCTGGAAAATAAAAAGAAACAGAATGTGGCTAGGAAGGGACATACAACCTAAACGCTCATCAGCACTTTTCCACTTTAATTTGAACTCTGCATACTGACATACTGACATAACAATCATAGGCCAAATATGCACGTAGTCTGCACCCCATCCAGAAGTCTGAAACACTTCTTTCAACATGCATAATTGTTGGGCTAAGGCATGCTCCCAGTGAAAGTCCAGCCTCTCCAGCCACTCCAGCCAGAAATGACCAGTCCACATGCTTGAACACCCATGTCCACTGTCGATTAACTGAAGCAAAATACCAAAGCAGTCGGGAGTACGTACAGTAGACAATTTGCCTTAGAAAGTGACTTGAATGTACAAAGAAACTTGATGCACTTATTTTTTAATGTTGAGACAGCAAATTTATAAAACATCTGTGTAGGATCATAGTTACACCAGTGAAGAAGTGTGAGTGTGCATGTGTGGTTCTCGAAATGTATCTGACTGGTCAAATGGCTTGGTGCTATGAATTACGTATGTTAGTTATGTGACCGCTTCATTAATGCAGCTGGACAGCTCGACAAGGTGAGCATTTGTTTGAAAGCTTCTTTCATACTGTGGAAGCAAGATTGAAGTGGTGTCCAGTATCAGAGTTACCAAACTTAGTGAAACATTCAAAATGATGAAAAAGGTTACCTGTGAGCCTGTACAGTATTCAACCTTCCTTTGTCTTACCTTATTTTATTTGTTTAATTTAAGAGTGAATATGGGAACAAATGTACAGAAACCTCTTTTTTTAGTGCTGTGTGAACTTTTAATAGCTGATTTTTTAACAAATGTTTTCATTTACAGAAAAATGCAAAGAAAACTTTTTCAGGTGAAGGCAATTTCTTTAGTAGTTTTATAAGATAAATGAATAATGTTGTTTAAGGTTCTGGTGAGAATGGATATTGAAGTAAAATTTATTGAAAATAGTCAACTGCCAGTACCTTTTAGGTGGTGGGGGAGTGGAAGAGCACCCTGGTGGTAAAATTAATCTATTGGTTATGATAGAAAATGGGATCTTAAAAGGTGATTGCATAATACTTACAAGGGTGTAACCTACATTCTCAACCCTCACAAGATCTTGAAAAAAGATAGAACAGGCAATAAGCTAAAATAAGTCTCCTCTCCTTTCCTCTCCTTTCCTCTCCTTTCCTCTCCTTTCCTTTCCTTTCCTTTCCTTTCCTTTCCTTTCCTTTCCTTTCCTTTCCTTTCCTTTCCTTTCCTTTCCTTTCCTTTCCTTTCCTTTCCTTTCCTTTCCTCCTCCGATTTCCTCTTGATTTCCTCTTCTTTTACTCTTCCTTTCCTTTCCTTCTTCCTTTCATCCTTCCTCTCACCCTTCCTCTCCTTCTCTAGACTGCTTGTAGAGGAACAGCATCACTGTTCTGTGGTTTAAGACAGTTTGGATTTTTTTAGTCTCAGAAGGTTTAACCAAATTTAAAAAAAAAAATCTTCTTACATTGTAGAGGTTTGCAAATCTGAATTTAAAGGTGTAAAGGCCTCCAGAGTGGAGATACGTGCTGATCTGTATGACTCACCATTACGGCTGGTATTAAGTTTCACAATGTAGTGAACTATGATCTCATTTTATTTTCTTTACTTAATAATTTATTTCAATTTTACATTGTTAGGATACTTTTGTTTAATAGGGATATGTTTGCACACCTAATTTTTATGAGGGTTTTTTTATACTGCTCTAGGGTCCTTTAAATGTGGGCCTCCTGAGGCTCATTTAATGCTGTGAATTACTGTTTGTCAGTTATTGGGGGTTTTGATTTATTTTTAATGTCTTCGCATTTTTTTAGGTATGTCTAGCAATGCTGTTTTATTTATTGCTATACTTTTAAAGTCGTTGAGAATAACTTGGAATGACTATGACTCAAAAGGCAGAGGGAAATGTATTGTGAAAACAAGCATGTTTGCTGGGCTCATAATCATTCATTTAAAGTTGCTTTTGTAATATGTAGTCTACAAAGCTATAGGCAAAATGTCTGGCAGAATAGCTGTAATATTTCTACAATTCTTTCTGCTTTGTCTACTTTCTTATATAGGTCAGATTTCGAACTTTTTGAGTGGGCGGGAACAGATTTTCTGATTTTCTGACTATCTGAAATGGTTCGTATCTCTGCTTTGGCAGAAAATCTGTTTAAGTACAGCAATGGTCCTGAGACTAATCTCACTTATGCCACTTACTCCTGTGAATCAGGAGCAATTCCACTACATCAGGGAAGTTAAAGTCATTTGGTCCTACTGTAAATGAAATTGGAGTCAAGCCTCACGTCTCCCCAAGCAAATTTGTGATGGCTCAACCATTTGTTTTACTTTTAAAATGATGATAATAATTCGACAGTTACAGCTGATCTTAAAATGTATGGTCGCTTTTTTGCTGCTACAAGAATATTAAAACCCTGCTCTGGCTATTCTGAAGTATTGTTATGCCTGTTCCATCCATTCAAGTGGCAACGGCGCCTGGGTGCAACACAGCGATGAACTCCTCCATTAGCTCCTCTTGCCCTTAATGTCTTTCCTGCCTGTGGAGCTAATCTAACTGTGCTAGTCCTAGTACTACACAATTAGTTTAGTGTAACAGTCATCAAAATGTACCGTGTACATTAACGATGAGTGCTGTTGATCAGCATAGATTTCTAGGAGCATGGTTTGTTATTGATTACTCTAATTATAAAGATTCAATATCTGAGTGTAAAGGACACTCCACTTAAACGATGGTATTTCCCATAACAGCATCCCATAATAGTCATGATCTTTATGCTCTTACTAAACTGCTTCATGTAATTCAATGAAGAATTAACTTCGGAGATCCCACGTGACTCCTGAACTTGGACAGGGCCTCTCTTGCATGCCTTTTTAAAGTCCTGTGGTGGGCCTGACTTCATTGACCTCTATTTCCATCTCATCTTTCACAAAAATTGCTTTTGATTTTTCTTTCACTTACTTAAAATACTGTGGTGAATGGAGATAACTATGTATATGAACGTGGGGATTTTTTAATTGTCTATGATAGCTTATGCATTTTAGAAGAGTTACAGTACTCATTTACTAAGATTTAATCAATTTGTTAATTCAATTTTTAATCCCTCCCACCCCAAGCAAGTCAGCTCCAAAGAGTGCTTACTGTGCATTTGGGACGTTTCTGTCATACTCTTCTCTTCGTTCATCTGTCGCCAGAGGTTCTTGCTCAGTAATGATGTTTTGAGAGAAATAGTAATTTTGTTGGTCTGGATTTATTAGAAAAGAAAAAAGTATAACATTTACACTTGAAAGAAACTGTAAGCTTTCATCTTTTCACTTAATAATTGAACAAAACACTAAAAGCAACCAGGGGTAAGCATTTCCTAGAATGCAATTATGTTATACACCTGGTTTAAAAATGTTAGCTATTTAAAAGAAATAAAGAAAAAAAAGTCTGTCTGTTGTGACTTTACAAAAAATCTAAAAAAAATTAAGTAACTAAATAAAACAATGGCATAAAAATATAGAAAGAAAAAGAAAAAGAAAAAAAAAATTAAAAAAGCAGCTTCTCCGCACTAGACAAGCTAGGAGCTCCAGGTGACAGGAGCTACCACTTCAAGACTGGGCTGTGATCACAACAGTAAAAGGGGAAATCTGAAATATGTTTTCACGCATTTGCATGCAGCCATTATCTTCCAAATATGGAAACAGTCTTGTTGCTGGCTGAGAAGCACCTCACACACCTCCTCTCTCTTGTTCTGAATGGTGTTTGTGTCAGTCTGCAGCTGTGTATGGTATTATGTCTTATAATCCTGCATCACTTCTATTCTATCCAGTCATATCTAATGTAGAAAATTAGTTTCCAGTGAAAGTAATATGTAGTGCTTTTATGATATTTGTGTGCAATATCCCCTCTTCCACTGAGGATATTTGATGTAAAAGAAGCAAACTCAGTTCCACAATAAAATACAAAAGTGACAAAGTGGTGTTGACATGCTTCTTGTCTTTGTGTATGTACGTATTTTTAAGTTTTCTGTCTCTTTCAATCATGATTACCTACTATATGGATTTTTCTCAAAAGATCAATGGCTATTTAAATGTTAGATAAGAACCAATCTCTATTTAGAAACTGCAACATAAATGCGGAAGATTACTTTTATCTCTTGTGGCGTTAAAACATTACCATGATGTACCATAACGTAGCTTCTTTTTGTTCTCATTTCTGTACCTTTCAGCAGCATGAGAAAACACCTAATTTTTAGTAAGTACACGTCCAAGAGAATGTGTCAGGGATGATACCAAATAAAGTTACATCAAACTGAGCCCACCCTGGCTTGGAAAACAGGTCTTTTCCAAAGTTGTTGCAATTTAAAAAGAGTACACAGCTTGTCTCCAGTGGACGTGGACCCTTCCTGACCACTGCTGACCTGTAATCCCAGTGAAAGGGGATGGAGCATTTGGGGAAGGCGGGCTTTCAGTTTAGTTGTTTTACGTTATAAACATCTGACTTTACTGCTGTCAAAGAAATGCTGTAAGATCAGGCTTTCTGCCTTTGTAGTTTTGCTTGCTGCTGTGATGCCTGCCACGGCGAGGTGCAGCAGTCCTCAACCTTCATGTTTTTTAGCTCAGGGAAATGAGGTAATGACATGAAAGCAGGCAGAGATTGGGACATCAGGGGGCAAGACGGGGCTTGCTCCCTGGAGAAGGAGTGTCCCTGCGGGATTTCCTTCACCCTCAGACAGCAGTCCTTTTTGTGGGCCCTTATCCGTCCCCAACATTTAAGGTTCCATTTGTAATTGGAATTACAATTAGAAGTTGTAACTTCTAATGACATTAATAAGAAATACTGGGCGTGGCTTGAATTGGGCTGAGCATGGCAAGTAGAGAAAATTGAAGACCAGATGAGAGGAGTCAATTGCTGCAAATCTTATGTCTGAAGTACAATCCTGCATATGTCTACGTCACGTTTTTTTGAGCTGTTGTGGTAGAGTAGCCTGATGCTCCTTAAACTATATTAAAACAATTGTGAAAAGCAGACCAGGTCAGGCTTCAACCCCAATTACTCACCTGCAGTTGCAGGGTGGAGTTCTGGATTTGCACAGCTGGGAGCACCCATGGTACCTGTGGGTAGGGGCCAGCCAGCCTGGTCTGTAGCATTTGGTTTGCTGCTTCCGGATGCCAAATGAAAGCTCCTTTCTTCAACACAGCTGCTGAGGAGGAGAAATTTTATGTCCACTGTCATTGTTAATGAACAGGCATGGGAAAATGGTGGTCCCTCAGACCTTTTCAGTCGATCTAAAATGAGGGCTCTGTCTTGTGGCATCCTAGACACAGAGAGTGTTAAATACTGATTTCTAGCCTTCTGTGATTGAGAGGAAATTGTAGCTTTTCATGGTTCCTAGGATGGGATAAAAAGAGGTGTCCAGGGGTCTCTTGAGTAATAGCCATAGTGACACCTGATACATCCAGCTCATTCCCAGCATTGCAGCAAAGCACCTTGGCTTCCTAGAGGCTGTGTCTGGGCGCGCGGTACTTCTGCCACCTGAGCATTGCCCATGTCCTTCACTCAGCGAACAGCTTTTGACCCCTGCCTGCTGCTGCGGTCCCTGCTTTCATCTCCCACAGACACCACCAGTCCACTCTCGCATGAAGCCCCCCGACCATCATCTTCTGTTGCATTGCCTGTGCTTTCTTTGGATTCAGCCCACCAGAGGCTGACTAATGCTGAGTGGCCTCAGCTTGCCAGGGGATTTGCTGGCTTTTGACTGCATGCTCAGCATCATTTCCACCAGAAATGAAATACTGAGAACTAAAGAACGGGATCAGCAGGTGCTGCAGTCTGCATGAGCTCTGCTCACTGGTTCTCCCAGAGCCTGCCCACTTGATGTAGCTGCTTCTCTGCAGTTCAACAACTCCAGCTTTACTGGCCCTGGTGTGAATAGCTGGCAAGGCAGGGATGGAGGTTGCTGTGCATCTGCTGCCAGCTTCACTGCCAAAACAATTGCATATGTCATGACTTACACATCATGAGCTGCAGATCACCCATGCTTGTGAATTACACAACGTGAGATAGATAGAACTTATGTCCTAACACAAACAAAGCTAAATATACATAACAATGCCTATGTACGCTGAGGTTATACCATGTGTACCTGTTAAGGTCCAGAAATTAATTTTGACGGAGCTTTTACAAACCTCATGTTAGCCCAGCTGTCTTACTTTCTTAGCTTAAAGAGTTGAAAGTAAACTGAACCACTGAGACACTTAAATACTTAATATGAACCCCCCCCAGAGTGCAAGTTAGTATTTCTAGGAAGAGTTTACAGTGTCCAAAGATGTAATTACAGCAGCAGTTACCATGTGTAAGGATCAGAACAGGCCTGAAAGTTTCCTTCGCAGTTCCTTTAACGGAGGAATTACCAGGATTTGCAATAAACATGATACATCGAAAGATTAATTTTGTCCTGACAATCTAATGTGCATGTCAATGGGTCTCTAATGCCATTTCTGTACTTGGGGCATAAGCAATTTAGCATTGAGTGGACTTGAGTTTATCAGAAAGGTTTAAGAGCAGCAATAGAGTTAGTACTATGCAACTGCTAGATGAGTTCAGTGACAATTTTGTGATTACTGAAAGATAGAGATATTTCTGCAGGGAGATTGACTCAGAGTAGTTGGCACAATTTTCTATCACATGTTTAGTATGACACTCTTGAATTAATATTTTGTCACTAATACTTTACCTATACTTCATTCTCCACAGTCTTACTTTGAAAGAGTCAGTGTCCCAAGTTCAGGTTGTTGTCACTTAAGTTAGCAGTAGTTTCTGTTCTACAGTCGAAGAGCATTGTCCTTATCTATCTCAACACTTCCTATCATTAAATTTCTGGGAAGGTGATTGTAACTTTGCTTTTCACAAATGTGCTCAAATACTCACTAGAAATACAATTTGCAAGGTTCAATTGGAGTTTCTCCATGAACAGCCCCAGCAAAAACATCAGCAGTACTTGCACAGTCAGCTATTATTCAGTGGACTGTATCTTGCATCCCTCAATCAAGGGCGCAATTACCTTCTGTAACGATGACTCCAGCTTCCTGAGGAGGTGGGCGAAAGAGAGGACACTTGCTAACCTGTGCCCTGGGCTGTCTTCTGCCTGTCTCAGCAGCACAGTGACAGCTGCTCAAGTCAGAAGCCGCCTTTACACCAGCCAGCCTTCCTCTGCAGCTGGGGTAGGTCATCGTCCCAGTCCCACAGTTTTAGAGTGACCAGAGAGCCCTGGGATGGGCAGGCAAGCAGCTGGGACAGGCTGCCGGGGGAGGGAGCAGGTGCTTGAAGCTGTGGGAAGGGGCTTGATACCGGCTCTGTGTGTATGACACAGCATCTGACTGGGTCTGAGAGCATCTAGTAACCTTATCTTGGCAAGGCTGGGTGTTACCATAAATAGGGCCCATCTGTGCAAGGCTTCAGGCAACATTTATTTGAGCTGCAAGGGAATAAATATGTAATTTGCCTCTTGTGAATAATGGATAATGACCTTCAGCTCTTTGCTGGAAGTGCTCTGCCAGTGACATTTGTGGGAGGAAGAGTTACATATTTGCTTGGCTGATCAGCAGCATATGTGGTGTCTGCCATGGATTTGAATTGGAAAGCTGCTTTTTTACTTAGAAAGAAGAACTTTAACCTTTGAAGCGCTGTATTTTTTCTCCTAACAGCAGCCGAATTCATGCCAACATACCAAGCAGGCTTTGCATTTGTACCGGTTTCTGTTTCCCTTGGCTAGTATTGTTGGGGAAACACGGGAGAGCTGTTAAAAACTGCCTAGCATGTGCAAGTCTGGCAACGCTGTACCACAGGTGGTACTGCAGGCAGGTATTAGTTAGGCTGCTGGTCACCATGTTTGCACGCACAGCTCAGTGACTGTGCTTGCAAATGCATTGCTTCTAGCACTGCAAGATTTTCGTCTGCCTTTAGCTATACAGACACACATTATCCATGAGTAGGGAAATTACTCAAAAACTCTTGTGAAGAAAGGTGCAGTCCTGTGATTTAAAAACATACTGACAAGGGAGAAACTGCAATAGCTTTAATCCAAATCACAGCTGCAGTCACAAATGAAAACAGGATGTGAAGGAACATTTCCAGGAGAGGTGATCTGAAAAAAGGAGATAGTGTTACCACCAAGAAAGATTTTGGTCTGTCCCCTCCAGGAAATATTTTGCCAGCCCCATCCATGTACAGCAAGGTGTAGCCAACTCTCTGAAACAGTGCTGCAGGAACCAGCAACATTTCGAAAAGCCTGGGAGCGTCCTAGTGAGGAACTGCTCGTTGGGTTGTGAGCTTGCATTGAATGAGCACCAAGGCACAGGACTGGATGAACTCAGAAGCTTTTTGTCTTTGTATTCTTTTTTTTTTTTTTAATATGCAGATATATACACATCCACATTCTTCCCTTAGCATCAGAGCTCACTTTCAAGCAGCAGCCAATCAAAAGCTGCGACATGACCTCTCCACCCCCTTCTGATTGCGGCTGGCTGCATCGCAGGGGGTGATGGCTATTACAAGAGTGCACACAAAGCCACGGGCGCCCAAACAACAGGGCTTTTGAGCACCTGGGGTCCAGTTCCACTCACAGGTTTTGCTACAAGTATTCTTCAAACTTCTTTTTAAGAGTAATCCAGCTAGCAGCTGAAAAACAGGTTGTGTGTGCGACATGATTTATGCAAGTGGGTGAACAGCCAAGTCTGTCTTATTTTTCCTGGAGTGGGAAGGAGAAAAGCAGGAAAGTCCAGCTGAGTCAATTGATATTCTGCTGGTTTTTCATGCTGCTGCATTTGTGGTGCACAGCTACCGTCCACGTCTCCCTAGAACCCAAGCACATGCCTGAACAGCAACAGTCCGTAAATTACATGGTCCCACAATTTGCCTGCCTCACAGCTGGCCTTGCTGGAAGCCAGCAGGTAGGTGAGACCACCAAAGAGGAGAGTACCTTCCTCCCCTCCCTCAAGCTGCAGTCACTAATTCATGTTTCCAACCTCTTGAGACTGAGCTGTGTCCAGGGGCCTCAAACCTCAGGGTGCCCAAGCGCTTGGTACCCTGGGCTGCTTACGGTCTGCAGAGACAGGGTGACTGAGACAGGGGTGCAGGGCAGAGACACGGCGAGCCTCCTTGGGGAAGGGGAAGAAATAAATGCGAGGCGATATACGGGAGGAACTTGAAGGGCATCAAGGGTAATGTCAAAGGGGAAGCAGCGATGAGGATTGCTGGAGAATTCGAGAAGGTGCAGGTAGGCTTGTGGGAAATGTGAGGGTTTGCTAGGTGAGAAAACACTGGTTTGGCAGAAGGTGGTTGCTACCGAGTCAGGTGGTGGGGAGAAGCAAGATGGTGGCTACCAGACCATGAAAAATACTTGCTGGGGCATGAGGGGGAGGGAAGAGGGGCCCTGGTGTGCAGCTGGCCCAGCTTGTGGAAGTGTCAGAAGTGGTTAGGTCAGGTGAAGGCAGAGAAAGGTTCTATGTACACTGTTTAAGTTTAGGCTTTGAACTGGACTCTGAACACTCAAGCCCCACAGCGCATGGAGTAAAACAAGGAGGCAACCTGTAATGTTCATTAACAGGCTACTCAAAGCTTAGAGGAGGAGTTTTTTTCTTATTGCTGTAATAGTTAAGTGTAGATAAATGGAAAGGGGGGTTAGTTGTGAGGGAAGCAAAGGATGCTCTGCAGGAGAACGGGCACCAGGGCAGCTGGCAGCCTGCTGGAGCTGAGTCAGCGTTAGCAGCGTGGTGTACCTACTGAGCAGGGTAAGGGAGGGTGGAGGTGGGCGCCAGGAACGGGCTCCTTGTGCTGCCAAGAAACAGATGCTAACAAGGAACAAGGACAAACACGGCAGTGGCACTGTGGTCTAGCCAAACCGTGTCTCATAAGCAACAGGATCAGCAGCTGCAATGGCCAGAGGCCATGCGTCAGCAAGGAGGGTCCTAAAACTGCGGCGGTGTACAGAAGATCCTAGGAGGGAGAGGTGGTGTCTATAGAGCGAAGCTGAGAAAGGCATCAAGATGCAGGAGGGATTTTGAGCCTTTAGAGGTACAATCCGTGTTCCGACCCTGAGGAACTGGAAGTACGCGGTCAGCAAAGGGGTATTTTGTTCTCCTGTGGCTGGACTAGGAGTGATGACCTCTTTAAAGCCAGCAGTTTTAAGGAAATGGTTCTTAAGAGCATGTTTGGCCTCCTACTCTCCTCTAAGGCTCCTTAACTTCTCCTAGAAACGAGAAAGCATTTAGACCAAGAAAAAGACAAGTTGCCCAGGGAAGTCTACTGCTGGTTTAGTTAGGCAAAGCCACAAAATCATCCACTTACCTGGAGACAGCACTCTCTTACTGCAGTATGGGTGAAACCATGGGACCTGCTGACAAGATGGGGTGAAGGACCTTACTGCCAAGTTCTTGGATGTGAAAAATCAACCAGACGCTCAGTGTGTTTGCTGGGAATGAGAGTTATTTGGTGTACGCAGATAAGATACCTTCCTACGCTTAAACAATTTCACTTCACAGATCTGCAGTGTGTTCTCACCAGCTTTACAGCGAGTTTGGGATGTGAGTTTTATCACTGTAAGACCAGACAGGTGCATGATGGAACTGGAAATGCTTATCAGACCCTGTAGTAAAGCGCAGTGAGACAACACTGTTGTTGCCAGAACAAACCGCAATACAGCAGGGCTGTTGCAACGGTCTCCCTGTTTTGAAGCAACTTGCCCTGCCATGATGTTGTGGTTTAGGCTGGGCTGGCCACCAAACAAGCAGCCACCAAACAGCATTCTCAAACCAGGAGACATGAGCTGCATAAAGTCACTGGCTGCAGCTGATGAGATTCAGCGCTGACAGGGAATGTAAGCAGGGATGAATCCTGACGCATCCCACAACCAACGCACAATGATTCTTTCCTCCCTTGCTGTGTCCTTGTGCACTGTGTGAATAGCTACATTGTTTTACCAGTCTGAAGAACGGGGCATGGGACCACATACGCAGCTGAGACAGAAGGGAATTAGGTCAAAACCCCCATGAAACAGTACCCGGAATATAAAAGGAAACTGCACTGAAGTATGTGTGTGCCGAGGTGATTGTGCGTGTTTTTCTACTGACCTTAAAAATGGAGCAGATCAGCACCAGTAAAGTCAGAAATTTCTAACTTCCTTCAGGGAAGGCACATGTGAGTGCCTGCACAAGTGCTAATTTGTTAGGCTGAAACTCTTTAAAAAAGTAGTTTTAAAAACAGTCTAAAATTAGGCTTCCAACTGCATATATAGTAGCCTGAATTTTCCAAATGGGTTGGGAGGAAAAAAAAGCAATCAATATATGTTAATCCTCTTAGTGTCTGAAGTTCAGAGCAGCAAAGGCATTCTTTCCTGTAAGAAACCCCTACTGAAACAACTTGGGTTTGAAATTCTTCCCTCTCCTTTTGTTCCTTCCACCCTCTACACCTTTCATCAGAGGCAAGCCACTTCTTATGCCTCTGTTTCTTTGTGTTGCCTCCATGCCACCCCCTGCCTAGCGGACGGTAGGAAGAAAATATATCATACACAGGATGAAGATTTTCTAAACCACATGTGCTTTACTTCACGAAACAGGCAAAATGGGAAAAGTTTAATTTGCATATCACATATAGTCACACTTGCAGCAGGACTGAGGTGGAATATTAATAATGGTGAGCACTTCAGTTCACTGACAGAGGAATGCATACCACTGTGGTAGTCTTTGAGTTCCACTGCTAAGTAGATGCTTTAGCTAGCTTCCTAGCTTCCATTTCCTGCTTGGCCTTTTCTCTCATCTCTCTTTCTCTCTCAATGAGAAGTGCTTGTTCTTGCTCCCACTCCTTTAGCTTCTGCTCATGTTTTGCAATGTCTTCCACTTCACATGCTGGCAGCTTTTCCTTGACAAGTTGGGTGGTCAGGGTTAACAAGCTTTCAGATTCAACCTTGCCAAGTGAATGCAGCTTAGAGTACAGCTCCTGTCATAAAAAGGGATTTGGCAGGGAGTGAGAAGGAGAGAGCCAGTCAGTCACAAAATAATCAGCCACAACATACTTCCCTATATCAACAATATATCGCTGTTTGTATCTAACTGTTAGCTGGGCTATACAGGCCAGGTAGCTATTTTATCCCAGCAAAGTGTTTCAATTGTGGTAGCTGGTACCGTTTCTTGAAATACTAACCTCTAGAATAATTTTTTTGAGCGATGAAACTAAAACAATGAAGTTTAATTTTCCTTAACCATTGAAATTCTCTTTGTTTTTTCCAAGTTCAGTTATCTTCTATTAACAAAGATCAGCTGACCAGTCAACTACAATAAATACAATCTAAACATCTTGGTTTTGTGTCTTACCTGAAAACCGATCAAATGATTGTTCCACACTGCTGGCATTAGTATCCCTCTCAACAGATGCGCATCACTTTAAATGCTCTCTTGTTAATGGCATACTAAGTAACTCTCATGATTTCACAACAGTTACTGCGACCTGAGGCTTGACTGTGCTTACACAGATGGTACAATAGTGCCAAAGGAAGGGATATTTTTCCAGGGATATTCTACACTGAAACTAAGAGCACAGCTTCAGTAAGAAACTGTGCAATATTTCCTTCTTGAGCTTTACTTACCTAGATTTCACACAGCTTAAAAATGTTAATTCACTTAAGATGATGAATCATCCAGTGACACTATTCCTGGCTTTCTGGAATCTTTAGCATGGTGGGTCACTAACAATCTGACTAATTGCCTTAAAAGTGCAGATACACAACCAAGGAGGAGTTTCCTGGGGGAGAAAGATGAGATGGCACTGCCAGATTCTTTACCCCTTGCTCACTCATTAGATAGCAACACATTTTCCTGATTGTTCTTCTTAAAAAAAATAATGTGAGCCCAGCACTTGCAGAAATGTTTAAAGTAAGTACATGTCCTAAAGAAAGGTACAACCATGTTTCTGTCCTGGGCCCTTTGAATAAATCCTATTGTTTTGCATTGCAGGATTATCAAAAGAAAATGTGTGGATCATTCACCTCCAAACAAAGTGGCAATTCTGAAGCCATGCAGATATCCAGACTTCCACTTCCAGTTAAGTTCCACGGGGATGTTACGTGCTGTGTGGCTGGCCCACAGTGTTCCTCTTACCCAGCCCATGCTAGCAATAATCTGCAAAGGCACTGCCCCTCTGCTCCTGTCTTGAGGCTCTGCCTTGTTCTTACGCAGGAAACTATGATGTCCCCTCTAAGGCCTCTCCACTTTTCTCTGCCTTAGCCATCACAACTGCAGGCTTTGTTGTGTTTTGTCAGACCCTTGAAGGTTTGAACTGGAGAGACAGCAGATTAAAGACTCTTTAAAATGCTAGGCATGCAGGTCTGAGGGGTTTGGGTATTCAGCTGTGTCTGTGATTTTATGATAAAGAATGGAAACAAAACCAATGGCTTTGAAGCTAATGGATTAAAACCAAACCCTAATAGTTAGGTGTATTCATCTCTAATTTGTTTGAGATGTCAGTAAGTATACGACATCAGCGAGAAACATTAAGAGACCATACAGCTTGGGTCTGGGGAAGGAATCTGACAACTATACTCATGTTTATAGACCAGCTATTCAGTTTAAACATAACTGGGTTAGCTCCTTCAGTCTCTCCCTACTAACCACTACCAAGGATGTGCTGAAAAGGGGGTTTAAGCAATGAACCAAAGCGGTATGAAATGGAATTAGAGAAGGACAAAAAACTGGAAACTAGCAGGACTTCTCTCCTAAGCCACTACTGGTACCACTGAACTCCTGGAATCTTCCACATCAGTGAAACTAATCTAGGAATGCAGCAGGCTCTATGTCACATAGGTATCAAAAGGACACATTCTTAAGCGGCTAAATCACTGATTTTTATAAGCAGTCTCCAGGGTTTTGCATGTAGACAGTTAGAGAAGGAGCACTGCTTTTAGAGAGGGTGTTCCCAGCATTTACATGATGAAATGCTTGCCCACTGATCATTGACACAGATGGAAGGAATTGCCCGAGGAACACCATACTGAGTAGTGAGCCTCAGCGTACAGGATCTGAAAACAGGTAATTACAACACAAATGACAGTGTCAGACAGAGACTCTAAATTACAGCTCTAAAGGCTTTATCTGGAAAGAGCCAAATGCCCTCAAGTCCTGTTTGATTCAGTGGAAGTGAAGGACATGCTGCTTCTCACACATCATATCTGTTAGGTTGCCATGGCTTTTTCAGGTACTTCTACAAATGGCTGAAGGTTGATATGAGACATGGAGTCCAAGTATGTGTATAAAAGCCATGCAGAACAAGCTACAGTTCTAGACAGGAACTGTTATGTCTGGAGAAAATACATGTCCTTTTCCTCACATATCCAGGTGTACGACTTGTGAAAGAGAACTTGGCAAGCAGGAGACAGAAGAAATTGCTTTTGCGCTCAAGGAGAAAGAATGGGACGTGCTGGCTATTGCAGGTCTGGACAAAGCGCAACTGAAGTGTTTTCAGCAGCAGAAGTGCAAATCCCAAGTGTTATGTTGGGGCTACATAACATGAGAAGCAGATGATCTGTGGTGGGACAGCAGCTGTGAATGCCAACATCACCAGGTTGCTTCAGAGCTCCCACGTTCCCTCAGACTTGTACGGATTGCTAGTCAATTTCTGTGCCCTGCGAACCACGCCCGTAGGAGTACAGAGCTGGACACTGGGAATACTGGCTGGTGCTGGCCTAATAGATGCGAGAGAAGAATCTGAGAGCTCTTTCAGGCTTAGGTGAAAAGTCATTTACACTTGAGAGCTCCTTTACTCATTCAGACAACAAGAAATTGTGGTTTACTTACATAAAAAATTACTGTTGGATGCCTAGAGTTCACACGAGGGCTATGTCTTTCTTATATTCAGACTTTCTTGGTTACAGCTTAGAGCTAAGCACTGGGACTGTGGTTTGTTGGCTCAAAGTCAGGGCACTCACTGCCACACCAGGGAATGCCTGAACTGGAGTTAATTATGGAACTTGTGGAAAGGTTGAGGTGAGAAGAAAACTACCCTCTTGGCACTAGTCTGGACCCAATTTGACATACGGGCCTTGTTCTAAGCACTCTGTGTTACTTTCTTCAAGGCTAGACAATAGATAGACAATGATAGACTCATAAAAATGTCTCATTCCCTCCTTCAAAGGGCACTTGTGTTTACCTAATTCACGGGAATTCATCCAGGCATTAATTATCACATGCTGAGCACCCACTTATTCCCAAACACTTTAATTAAAAAGCCCTAAGTGCCTACAAAGCCAGTTTAATATCTAAAGATTAGTGGCAAATAATTTATGTAAATAAAAATTAAAGAAAGAAAAAGTGTGTATATGTGACTTGAAACCATAGGATACCAGTCTTTTAACTTTTGACATTTCTTTAGAACAACAATCTGTATCCAGAATAACTGTCCAAGGTCGTCACAGCAATAATGGAAACTGATGGGCTATGGAGACAGTACTGCTCCTGGAACCATAAGGCAGATTAGTTTCAACCTGGGGTATTTGATTTTTACCACAGCACAAATCAGACCTGATAAAATAAAATGAACTCATTATATAGGTATGAGGTGACCAAATAAAATGCACTCATTATATAGCTATGCCCTAATGAACAACTGTTTGTGTTTCATATTGTTATCATCATGACAATGACCTAAAGATAAAAGGGAGACGATAAAGCTTTACTTAATTTCCCCAGACTGAAAGTATGGGATGCAACATTCCTACTTAATTATAAAATACACAAATGGACAATAAATTCAGGATGGTCTCCTGCCTACTACAATTTATTTTAATGAGCAAGAGCCCACACAAGGTCAGATAATAGAACTCTAATGACATACCACTTTCATGAACAGGACTGGATTTATCATTTTGATGTATGAAAAGCAAAGATAAAATCCCAGCAGACAGACAAAAGAGAAGTGGCCTTGAGCATTTATGTCTTTGTAGGCTGCTGCTTACTGTTTGAAGAAGTGAAAATGTAAGGTGACATCCATTTCAAAAATGCCAGGTAGGACTGCTAATGCACTGACGGGGTGTTAAATCTACTAAACACAGTAAGACACTGTAATATTTTCTATTACATATTATGGAGACCTACTACATCTTAGAATATTTAGATAAATGAAACTAACTCACCTTAAATCGGCTGTAGTACTTGGGTACTTTAGACTGCTCTGATTCTTCTGATTCTGCACACTGTGACTTCTGCTCTAATTCCTTCACTTCTTCAGCTGATTCTGGATCAGGTTTTGCTTCAAGGACAGACTGGAAAATGGTCTCCAGAGCATCAATCTGAACAATCATATTTGCCATTGTCAGCATAAACAGTTTGGAAATACAATCTGAGTAACACGTACAAACAACTTCATGAGTTACCATGTATTTTGAGGTGACTTGTGTGTATGATAAAAAGAAAACCAAATTCTAAAAGGAAACAGGACTTATTCCTGGAAGAATTTTGTACTGTACTTGGGACCTTTGAGGTTGGACATTAAATCCCCCCAACACAACACCACCACCCTCTGTCAACAGTAAATCTCCCCATGACTGAGATCATGACTGGTATTTGCAGATCTCTCAGGCATTAGGCTAATGTCTCCTCTTGGTCTGATATCCAGCTGTAAATACTAACACTAAGTGGTAGTCACAGTGATAACAGCACTAGCATGAAATACAATCACGGGTACACCTAAATAAGGTATTACTATAGAATGTCTGAACAATGTAATCTTTAATAGATCATCTCAATACCTCTTTGGCATAAAGCATCAGGGAAATCACCTGTTCAGCAACAAGAACATTCATTCCTATCATTAGTTTGATAATTTAACAGGAAAAATGGAAATGTAGGCATATAATAGATTAGTACAGGTATATTTTAAATCTTTGACACTTCTGTTATCTTCATGCTTTTGTCTTTCAAGGTAGTAAGAGAAGCACCCCCTCCTAATCTATCTGCAGTTGTATCAAAAGAATGCATTAGCCTCACTAAGGGACTTGGTAAATGACTTCTGTATGTATTATTAATACAAAAGATGGAATTGCTATATGGATGCTGCTGCTCTATTGGGAATAACACGATCACCATAACTACAATTATTGGATGCAGGCTGCCTGCATTTTAAAGGTCAGCTTTTACAAATGCAAAGAGCTGTTATCCCTCCATGAATCCTATTTCAGAATGTTTATCACTAGGATGAAATAACTCTGTATAACTTTGAATCTGAGATGCTTTCTCCAGGCAAAAGGAATCTTAATACTTACAGTTTCATTTTCCTAGCCTAAGTATGGAATCACAGTTATGTTAGGGGTTGGAAGGGACCTCTGGAGATCATCTAGTCCAAACCCCCTGACAGAGCAGGTTGCACAGGATGGTGCCCAGGCAGGTTTTGAACGTCTCCAGAGTCAGAGACTCCACCACCTCTCTGGGCAGCCTGTTCCAGTGCTCTGCCACCCTCAAAGGAAAAAAGTTCCTCCTCATGTTTAGACGGAACTTCCTGTGGTCAAGTTTGTGCCTTGTCCTATCACTGGGCACCACTGAAAAAAGACTGGCCCCCTCCTCCCAGCACCCTCCTTTTAAGTATTTGTAAACATTGATGAGATGCCCCCTCAATCTTCTCTTCTCCAACTCGATCTTCATCCGTCCCCAGGGAGAGTTCAATACACTCCAGCTGCTCTGTCACATAAAGAGCAACTCCACCACCTCGCCTTGCTGGCCTATGCTAAGAGATAACTATGTGCTTGAAAATACATACACTCATTTAGAGAATTCTCAGACAACTGAAACTCTCTTGGTTGTTCACAGTTAAACAAAATAGCACAATACTAAAACAGTATTTCTATTATGCTGTTAAGATAATGTCAGGGAGAAAAGAGACATCCTTCTGGTCAGAAATGAATGGAAGCTTAAAGCCTGAAAGAAAAGTGAGTGAGTGATAATGACTGGGCAAATTACTTGAAAATGTTTACACCAAACTGCACAGTTAAAAAAGTTTGAAAACTTCCCTTTTAAGTAATGAAATTTATTCAGCCAGAAAATAATATTACATTTTGGAAAAGAACCAAGTTCACAAAACCAGGGTTGTGTCTTTCTCAAGTCACTGACTGTGCAGGCATGCAAGGACAATGATTTATAACACAGTCTGTACTTCTCAGTGCTATGATACGGATTTACGAGAACTGCATAATAGTCAACCCAGTCCTGCCCAAGAGAGGCCCAGGATGCTAGAGAAAAAAAGGGTTTATGGCACTTGAGATTGTTTCCATGATATCTCCTGCTGCATTCAGTGGAAGCTGACTGACCCCAATATTGATCTGGTCAATGAGCATAGTCCTTCACCCTTAGGAATACTGCATTTTAGTTGGAAATCATAATTAAAAATATCTTGTATGGATTTGAATACTAAAATCTTAATGAACATTTAGGTGGAAAAGGTCATATGATGCAAATCAGTAGACTAATTACTTTGCACTGGATAAGGATATGGACCAACATATTTTCCTTCCTGCACTTGCAAAAAAATGCATTAGAGGAAAAATATTTTGATAATAACAAACCATACAGGCTTGCTCTTTGTCCTCAGCTTGGTAAAACTTACATGACTTGCAACATTGTTTATATAACGCTACCTAAAATCCAAATGAGGCCAAGTATCTCTTCAGGGAAGTTCCTGCGTAGCTCTCATGGTCATTACTTTTTGGACTCTGCTACTGGATTTGTACAGAGATAACTGGCAGCATTAGTAAGTAATCAGTAACAACCTTATTTTAGAAGTTCTTAGTTATTCACTGAACAAAGTAAAAGTGTCTCTGTGAAGAAAGCATTGCTAGGTATTACTAGCATTTACTACTGTTACACTATTAGTACACAGAAGATGGTATCTAGAAGATCCCATCAGATGCAGCCTTGTTTCAACACCAGGATGTTCACCTACACCCTGGAGCAAGCTGAGGAGTTCTTTAATTTACCTAGGGTTTATAAGCAGAAAAAATCCTAAGTGTATTAGGCTGAGTTCTTCAGACTTGGAGCAAGGAAGAAAACCCCAAAACCACACACCCGAAGAGGTAACTCAAAATGGCAGAAGTTGCAGGTGTGACACTTCCTGCCCTGCACTGTCCAGTATTACAGAGAGCTGCTTCTGAGCCTGGAGGAACAGACAGGAGAACCTGCTGAGCAGTGCCCTGGCCTTTTTCTGTCAAGGCAAGTGCAGAGACTGCAGGCCTAGCAGTGATGGTAGCAAACGGGAGACTGCCATCACTAGACACACCTTCAGGAAAGAATACCAAGAAGAGAAGGTGTAACCTCAGTGCTGTTTCTGTGCTCCAGCCTATGTGGTGGTGGTGATTTCCTAAGTCACTCCTCCTAAGACGTCTGATTCAGGATCAGCATGATGCCCCACAGCACTCCTAAGCCCCAAATCTCTTAGTCCGTGCTGACCTCACAAACGAACCAAACTATTCGTCCTCCCCAGCTGAGGACACTACAGGCTTTCTAGAAATCACTTTGTACCATTTTTGGGCCAGTAACATTCAGGACATGATCTTAGAGGGCACAGAATACATGAAATTAGACAGGAGAGGAACAAAATGTGGTATTTCATCCTCACTGCTAAGAAGTATGCCTCTGAGTGAGTTCAAAAGCTTGGGAAACAAAAATGTCTTCCTATCCCCACAGACATGTGCTTCCTGTGACACAGACTGAGGTGTCTCTATGGGGAGCAGAAGGTTTAGGAAACATACTTAAATGGTTTATGGCAATGACAGACACTTATTCCCAAGGACATGCCAGCAGACATCGTCAGTGGCTCATCTACTGATTGTAACCATTATTTCTTCTCCTGTCTTTCAAAGACCTCTGAAGCATTGCTGGGAGTCCTTTCATTAGCAAGGCACAGAATTCACAGGTTTTACTGGAGTTTGGCTTGTATGAAATTCCCTCTGTTCAGGGGGTTACAGCCTTCATACTTACAGCTTCTTTGCAGATTTTGCTGTCCCCTGACAACGAAGCCACATTCTCCATCACTTGTAAAGCTCTATTCAAATATCCAGGTGTCCACATCAGTGGCATTAGATTGTATACGGCTCTTAGACCTTTATTCAACTCCACTTTCCCTGTGATAAAAGAACACTTTAGTGTTAGTACTTCAACACTTGAGTCTTAACAGAATCCATGTGGGTTGGCTATGTTCTTCAGAAGTGACAGCAAGTGTCTTTGCTTCTGTTGTAAAAACACCACACTTTTCTAAAAAGCCACTCTGACAAACTGTTGTTACATTATTTTATTAAGGTGCTTTCTTTTTGCCATTTCACAACCATTACATATTTGTTGCTGGTTCCTCCCCATTCCCCCTCCTGCCTCGCCTAGAAATTTTGTCAAGATGGAAAAGAGGAGAAGTGGTCAGGTTTTCTGGTAGTCTGGCAGTTCTAACAGCAGCTCTGAGCAGGATGTCTGAAGATCGCAGACAAATGTCTCCTTACCCTTTAGGGACTGACTGTGCAGCATGTGTGCACTACATCTCAGGCTCTGGACTCACCTCTTTGGTCATTTGGGTCTACTCGCACATGTGTCATGGCCAGACTGTACAGTATTTACAACACATGCTCTGGCTATCTATACAGCTTAGTACCCCTACTTCTGCCGGAGCTTGCTGAGAGGAAATACGGGAGACCTGCCCAAATGCTATTTTGGTTCTTGTTTTAGGACATTCTGTGCAAAGATGACAGTCTTCACTGACTTTAGCACGACCTGTGATGCACAACACCACTGAGAATGTGGCTTTTCTTCTGACGGTAATTACTAGACAACACGAAACTCCTACTCATGTTGGAGTTGGTGACTACTAATTTACAATGACTGTCAAATGATTGTTACTCTAAGGTTTTGATTTTGCCATTGTCAATGTAACAAATAATACCACTTTAGTGTAGCTGACGAGAGTTGTCTTAGGCTCTCAATCTAATTTGCTCTCTGGCTATAATGACACAAAACTACAAAACACACCTTACTCTTTACATGGAGAAGAACAGTTTAGGAAAAGCAAGGTAGTAAGTATACAGACAAAGCTTATGACTAAGTTAAAATATCTGAGGTGCTTGAGGCCACTCTGTGCCTGCAGGCACCTTTCACTCTCTCAGAGGTCGGTTCCATTAGTGTTGGCAAGACTGTGGAATACGTGACATAACAGTAAATAGCTTTTGATCTACTGAATGTCAATGTCATGGAACAAGTACTACTGCCCACAGACAGCAGTGAAGTGCATTTTTGAAATACAGCCACTACTCAACCAATCTACATGACATAAAAAACACCCCAAACTGAATGCCAACTGGACAGCAAAGTCGCTATTTGTATCAGTATCTCCACTGGATAACAAACTAGAAGTCTATGGAAAATCCTGCTTTGAAATTAATTATCACACTTAACCCTTTTTGACTGAAAATGAATTTTTTGTCTTGCAGTAACGATAAATCCAAATCTAACTCTGCCACTACACATCATATTTTGAGTCCACATTTTAAGAACAAGATCACTTTTTATTACCCTCATTAAACTGCAGAATAAAATATAACGCAATAATGGAATAACTATATAATCATAAATTTTAAGTTAATTAATTACCTTCAAATAAATAAAAACTTTGTAGAGAAGGACAAAACCTATCTCTAAAAGTTAGAGGCAATTCAAGAACTACTTACCCCATCCTCTAAAAGTTAGAGGCAATTCAAGAACTACTTACCCCATCCCCCTTCCCTCCAATTCTGATCTAACTGTTCTTTAATAATATAGCATATCATTAGATATGATATCTCACTAACAGATACAGGTTAAAGACACTGCTATCTGCTGTTCACAACAGAAACATTAACCTTATAGTGAGTAGTAAATGTTCTAAATATACTGTTTTTCAGGTTATGCCCTCTGAATTTCTTGAGGTTTAAAGATTATCTTAAGAAGCTCGCTTGCTAGAAAAACAGTCTATTGTCTATAACCTTAAATTTGTGTTATGGAACTGTACTTTGGGGTTTTTTTAATATTTGTTGGTCCTCAAACAAACCAACTCTACTGCTCTTTAAGAACATCTTTCTTTTGGCTGCCAATCCAAACCTGCAGGGAGCCCTAAAGGAGATTCTGAAGCTGTCTGATAAAGGGCATACCATTCAAATCAGTATTATCCTCCAGGCTCACAAAACAGACTCAGTCTTAAATTCAGTCTGAAATTGTTCCTTCCACTGTTTCTGCTGTTTTTTTTATTAGCCTTCTCCTTGATTACACTTTAAGAAAGCAAAGATGACAATTTAATTCAGCCACTGAAGACAGGAGGGAAAAGATGACTGTGAGGGAGGTAAAACTTACCAAGGAATGCATAGCCATACAGCTGGGAGCTAAAACCCACAGTGTTTGTTTGCTTTAGACCCGTAAGCAATAGCGATGCTCCAAGATTTCTCTCGTCTTCCCACTGCAAATAAAGTAAACTAAGTAAGTGTTCCTTGACAAACACAAACATAAAATGGCAGCAGCCAAAGACAGAACACGTGGCTTTCATCAGATGTCTCAGCAATGAAGTAAAGAATCATTAAACGTGTCTAGTGTTCAGAGTTACAGTATATATACCCCGAGAAATAGTACACATTATACTGAAGAACACCTCTCTTTCCAGAAGACAGTAAGAGGTGAGCAGCTGAGATTTTGCATGGAAGTCAATCTGTGCATTCATTTCCCTCAGGACAAAGCAAAACACTGATTTACACTAGCCAAGCTCTGGCCCTGCCCTTCATGTCCTACGACTTGCTTCAGGCTAACACTGCTGAAGAAAAAAATTACGTGGCTTCTGTATTAGAGGAGCCTTTTTTTTTTCAAGTATGTGTTAAGACACATGCTTCGCTATCCCTCACTAGAATAGGAAAATGCTGAGAGAAGAATGTGCTGCTAATGGCTGCTCCGAGTCCAGACTCTGCACTGTGAAAAGAACATACACAGCCCACCAAGACCGCTGTGTGCCTCAGGATTAGAAGTACAGCTGTCTCTTGAGCTAGAGAGGAGTACCAGCTGTTTGAGCAAGAGTACCAGTGATGGCTAAGGAAGAGTGTCCAATCAGTAAGTACATTAAAACCACAAGAGTACTGTGAATTTTGTTTTGCTATGGCATAGTATGGTCCATTTTCAAGACCATAGAAGCACAAACATCAAGGATAAATGTCTCTCTACTGCCAGTGAAAGAAGCTGAACAACTCCTATTGGTAAGAAAATGAGGAAAATGAAGCTATAAAAGGCAACACGTTGGCAGAAGTCTGACTCTCTAACACATGGTTTTTGTGGCAGGGTACTTCAGTGCCTTGTTTATTACCATATGACCTGAAACAAATATCTCTGGTGAAAGGAATAAGCCTTCTGAAAAAATTCCCTGAGAGACACTGAATCTTAAAAAGCACAAAGGTTCAGCCTTCTGGTTTAATGCATTATCCAGAGATGCCTTTTCAAGATATGGTATTTTTTTGCGTCTCAACTTGGATGCTCCAAGAATTTGCACGTTATCATCTGACACAGAACACCATCACCTGACAGTCAGGCTTGGTATTTGCCTGTCCCAGAAAAGGGATACAAGGAGATAGGGCTGTTCCATGCTGAATTCAGCATTCCAGCTGAATGTTATAGGAAAATCAGATGCAACTGGAAAAACAGGGCTTTTAGTGATTAGGTTCTTTCAGGAGCTATCCTGTTTGCCTCCAAGAGCTGGAGTAACTGCAAGAACTTAAACATTAACAACTTTGTGGTGGAAAGCAGCAATCATACTGATTGATTGCATCAGCCAAGGAGGAAACTCTCTGAGGAGAGACAAGACCAGTCAGGCTTTCAGTGATGTCTACAGGAAGAGAAATGGAAGCTCTCTGTCACCATGGCTATACACACTAAGCATTAACGTAGTCAGATTGCGCAAGATTCAGTTCTCAAAGTTAAAATACATTTCATCAGTCTGCTGGACCCTAAGCTATGGCCAAGGACCTGTCTGCAACAGGACACTGGCTGACCTGTCTCACACCTTGGGAAAAGGGAATAGTATTTTCAAGAGCAGCTTAGCAGATCTCGTAACTCTGTCTACCCCCACTTCTTAAACACAAAAAATACGTAATGAGCATTATGAGGCCTTGAATGCTACTCTCTACATTGTATACGAGTAAAAATATGACTTACTGCTGTCTCTGGATGGGGTTATTTCAAAATGCACATTAAAAAGTCACAGCTACCTAAATATGCTTGCCTTAAATGTGTCATATGTCCACACCACACTTGCTTGCATATTCATCTTTCATGAAATGCTACACATATTGACACGTGCTTGTCTTTGCAGCAAGGATACACAAACATGGACAAACACAACGGGAAAATGAGATTTTGGTCCCTCTGCTCTTCATATTCAAGTGATCAAGTGTACTTGACTTCTGGGGAATGACAGAGAATACAGAACAGCAAACATATCTGTTTTCTGTAGTGAGAACAGAAATTACAACCCAGTTGAGTAAAACCTTAAGGCAACTGTAATATCCATTTCAGAAGACAATTCATGTAAGACAAATGGAGGTTTCAAGCATGGATGACAACGCACTATTGAAGGTTTGTGCCAAACGACACAAAAAGTATCTGTTTAAAGTGATGGACTCAGCCCTTTGCTCATACCTAACTGAGCCCCTTCTGCAAAGGTAGAATAATGCCAAAAGACTGAACTGCCATGTTGGCCTTAAGCAACCAAGGCATTAATAAGAAACCCCTAATCCTTGGAGACAGGAGAGATGTAATAAATTTAGTTTTAAAAAAAATACATAATAGAAACAATACATACAAAGACAAACGGAATAGTAAAAATCCCAGTCAAAATGCTTTATAATTCTGCAAAATCCCCCCTACCAAGCTCTAATGGTGAGCAATACTCTCCTTAAGAGGGTCCTATACAATAGGTGACACAAGCTTTTCGTGTTAAGTGATAGAACCCTACTCAAACTGAACCGAAATGTCATTTCATAGCCTTCCAATACATTACATCTGAAAATCCCAATACACCTTCCCTTTCAGAGAAATGAGTAAAAGGGGTGACAAGTTATTTGATGGCCTTCAGATTTTATTTTTGGGTTTTTTTCTTTCTTTCTTCTGCAGTTGTAAAAATAATGAAAAAAAATGGAGTATTTATTTTTCCAGGTAAACTTACGGAAAATAAAATATATTCAAGATTGAATGCCCAACTGACTGCACCACGACACTTAGAAACGGAGGCTTTGTGTATCATTTTGACTGTGGTCAGCTTACCGTATGTTCAGACTTAGTTGCCAGATACTGGTATAAAACATAGAGAGAAAGCAGCTGCGTTGAGAATTCATCAAAACTTTCTTGCAGCATGATCTCTGTTACTACTGACATAGCATCTAGGGAGGAAAACAATACATAATCAGCAAGTGCAAATTCAGACAGTTCCCTTTCACACCCACTTATGTTCACTGATACTTTATTGCTGTAGTGTGTTTTGAAGAAGTCAGGGAGAAAATTAAAGATTTGTTATGACTTGTAGTATACAACTAGTCTTACTTGCTTGGGTTATTCAAATGCACTACGGGAAGGAAAAATGGTCTGAAAAGCACTAGACGAGAGCAAAGGAGTTTTCCAAACTCATCTTAGCTCTACGCTCTTCTTTGCTCAGCCCTTCAATCATTTAACATTTTTTTTAAAAATCTCTAAAAACGCTAAAAATTACTTCTTTGTTCTTGTGTTCAGATTACAAGCAAGAGAAGATTGGCTTAAAGGTGCCCTTAAGGTGACAAGAGAGTACAATGGAGCAGGAATTTTGTCACAGATCACCCTCAGCACTCACTGTATTCAGAAAACAGTGCTCTGGAGGAGCTCCACAGGGAGTTCCAGTGACATTCCCTGTCAGGAAGGACAGTTTGTTAAACAAAACACCTTGAGCCTGTCACAGAAAAGAAATATGGATGGAATAAGGTGGAATTCACAGATGGGGGGCTCTCAAAATAAAATAAATATACATATTAATTTGCCATTTAGCAAAACCTGCATGATAAAAGCTACAGACAAGTCCTGCAATTCTATTATGCCTTTCTGTTATTTGTTTTACAGGAGGCTTATGCAAAGAAAAGCTCACTGCAAGACTACAGTACTAGAAAACTTGCAGTGAAATGAAAAATCTTAAATATTTGTCATCAAATACTAGAGGATTATTCATCTTAACACTTAAACAGTCAGTAGTGAAAGACAGGTACCTCAACATGGCAATTCAGTACAGCTGGCTCTCTCCAGTGACAGCGAGAAAGACTAGACAAACAGTTTAGATATGTAGCTTTTTGAATAGCTAAACATAGGTAAAATGAACTCTACCAATGTGCATTTCGATTCTTATAACACTCTAATTGTCACTAATAACTCCTATGATGTCATTAGCATGTAAATCAGACTCGTAAAAATTGGAGAAGTTGGTTTATGTTTGGAAGGCGATTAATCACAGTAGAAAGTGTGAATTGCACTTGTCTCAAAATTATATCATTAATAAAAACACATCAGAAATGAGATATAAAAGTGCAGAAAAGTAGTTTAAAGGAAGGAGAAGGAGTGCTTTTGCTTTTAAGGTGACTTCAGAGAAAAAATGTCTAAAAGTTTTTAATTCAAAGAAAGGCTCTGCAGATTTAGCAGTATACAACTAAAGATGCAGAATTGGTGCATATTTTCTTACCTTCATAATTCTTCTGCTTTATAAAACAATCCAACAAAATATTGAATGTAAAATTATCTGGGAAAATTCCATACTGAACCTGAAGAGGTGAAAGAAAAGAAAAGGCAGTGTGAAAATCTGCTATTCAAATCCTCCCAGGCATAGCGCTGCAGGTATCAGAAAGATCAGAACCATGGCACTGCGCACTGTTGTAATGTGACGGTCAAGCGACACAAGGAGATTAGCATGGCTCCTGTGATGTAGGCCTTCTAACTTCTGATGTACTGGATTTGTTTTGGTATTTTATCTGAGCCTTTGGGACCAGGAGGGGATTGCCTATCAGGGTTTTACGCCTCTCCTGCATCTAGCACGCTTTGGACAGCAACATTGTTTAAAAGTAAAAAAAAATTCCTGGGAAAGAAGAGGAAATAAAAGATGTAAAAAGCTTTAGCTAAAATTCAAGTGCAACATTAATTTTTGGTGTGACAAAGAAATATATGAACTTAAAACCACAGTCTACAGGACTGCAATAGAAATTCCAGGTAAGCCAGACTTGGCTCAAAAAGCTGATCAAATATATTCATGGCTTTTCCTTGTAAAAACTTACCTTGTTTTTTAATGTGTATAAGGCTTTGTCTTGTGCACCGTATTTTAAGCACTGTCTAATCCAGCTGTGGATGGTCCAGTCTCTCAAGTACCAGCAGTTTGGACTATGCCGAAACCTACAGGATGATAAACAGTCCAGGTGACAATATTCTGTAATCAACAAACTATGAGTTTCAGAACCCCTGCCTTTTATGTTCTCAAACATAAATCTGTCTGTATTTGACTTTGCAGTCAATTATTGGTCTCTGAATAGCTCCAGCTGGCCTCTAGCTAGAAATGAGATATAATATATTGCCCAGGGAGGTGGTGGAACCGCCGTCCCTGGAGGTATTTAAAAGACGGGCAGACGTGGTGCTGAGGGACATGGTTTAGGGGTGGTTTTGGCATAGGTTTATGGTTGGACTTTATGATCTTGAAGGTCTCTTCCAACCCAAGTGATTCTATGATTCTATGTTCAAGTAAAAGAAACAAAACTTTGGCACACTTGAACACAGTATACAAAGGGGAATCTGATCTTTTCACCAATGCATAATATTTTAAACTTCTTAATTTCCAGAAAGCCTAATGCTTTTCCCCTCCAAGATGAATACCATAAAATAAGTTTGGTATACTAATGAAGGTCAACTGAGATTGCTGTAAACACTGTAGTACTTTTTAACCTTGTCCTTCTGATTGTGTAATGTTGTATTGTTGCTGGTCTCCTCAAAGAGCCACGCTGCTCCATGACTGATGGCATCAGTAAGTATTAGAATTACATCAAAATATAGCTGGGTCTGAACCTCTGGAGTTTGTGCAATCTGCTGTCTTCCACTCTCCCTAACTCACGCCTCGCTTCAACCATTTAGGAACCGACTGTGCCTCAGCACAGGCCATCCCTGAGCTGCTGCATGCTTCATTTGTGTTTATAAATGCTTCATCAGTGAGGCATGCCTCATGCAAGGCGAAACTCTGCTGGGGAGCCCTCCCCTGCCCCCCCGCACCAGCTGTCTTGCTCCCCACGGATGTTTCCTCAACCTGTTCTGAAACACCTCATGCCATGGCTTCAGTAGCCAACCCAAGCAACCTACGCCAGCGCTCAACCAAGCTATATAATTGAATACTTTTAAGTTCAGCCTCTCTTACTTCATCCTTATTCAGACATAGACACTTTGCTCTGTATTTAGAGAAGTGGCAACAAACAGCATATGGAGCTTTACCTTTGGCAAAGACTCAAAAACCAATTAAGAGTCCAGTGGTAGGAGCTGCTGCCTTGGTCCTGGGCTGAATTTCACACGCCAGTGTGATGAGATCCACGCAACCTTCCTCAATTCAAATTGTACGCATGAAAAATGGGCACAGTCCCCAACAGAGAAGCGACTGCCGCTTCCTGTCGAAAACGCCCATGACTGCGCTGGGATCATGTACAGATGCTTGCAGCCTCAAGCCGAGCTGCAGCACCATTTAGAGGCAGGGTTGGCTCTTCCATCTGAGTGAGCATGCTTTCCGGAACATTTATCAGATTAACGTGCCCACCAACTCTCTTTCCCCCTCAGTGAATCTCTGCGTATAGCATCCCACGGCTGAGGCCTACACAGATGCCCCAGCCTGAAAAAGTCCTGCAGCCCAGAGAGCCTTCAGAACGTAGAAGACATCTGTGCCAAAAGCAGAGCTAAACAACTACACAAGGTCTAAATATACAGTTTTGTAAGTGGCACATGAAATTAAGTTAGAATTTAACACAAAAAGAAAAGCATGTTTTGAATATTAAATTACAAACATCCATTTTGTTTCTCTAATTGCTTTCCTTTTTCTTCCCTCTGGAGTTCAAATATTGGGAACAGCAAGAACATGTATTTGCTTTCATTAAAGTCCTATTTCAATAATGATTACAGGAAGCATCAATTACATGCATTTGGATTTAATCATATTTTGATGAAACAATTATATAATTGCTACAGACTGTTTCACCAGCCATTTAAGACTGGTCAAGAGTGCAACACCAGCACCCAGCAATAAAGCTGCCAGCATCTTTTAAAGTTGCTTCATGAAACTGTTAATACTATTTCACAAGCAGAAAACAACAGACATTTCTTATAAAACATGACACTGATGCTCTCAAAGACTTAGGCCTTTCTTTTGATACAATCCTTGGCATCCTTCCTACTAATCAGTTACACAAGAGGGAAGCAAACATTTAAAAAAAAAAAAAAAAAGTTTTAATAGGTTTGAACATTCATCTTTTTGCAGAGCTGTATTTATTCTCTTGAGTACACACACTACAGTGAGAGAGAGCACTCCAATACCTCCTGCACCTTGGGAATGATACAGCCTACTGTAATGGTCAAATGCTTCCAGGTTTCAAATTCAAATTGCACTTGGACAGTAAAAGGCCCAACAGGGATGCAACGTGGTCTAGAAACAGGATGAAACTGATTCTCAATCAATACAAGCTTCTGGAAACAATATGAACAAAATTCAAAGGCGTATTATAAAAACTCTTAAAAAATCTCCACATGAGCTTTGTAGGGCTGGGGCTGATTTGAGTATATGTGTATGGACAACTATAGGAGCTATCAGATATCATTACTGTATGTTACTATTAAGATCTTTATGCTCGGACCAGGTCTCTGTTGCGCTAGGTACTATGCAAATAAAAAGTAAATAGATTCTCAGCCAAAGAATTTTCTAGTTAATTCTAGAAATTAATTACAAAACAGTTGCCTGGGAATGGGACTGGTGCCAAAATTATTCTGTCTCCGTATCAACAAGAACACATGCGTGTACACTATCCCTCAACCACACACTGCCATTAATTCATTATATGGAAGAAGGAGAATTGGAATTGAAAGGAAAACAGGTATGCTGCAATCTTTAATTGTTTCTGATCCACATAATGCTGAGATGAGCTTTTTCTCTATTCTGCTAGCTGAGAAGAGAAGCCAACAGAATATCTGTTTTTACAGCTAACCTAGACAAACTAAACAAATGTTGTGGCAGACATTTTTATTTGAAAGTGAATCAGAGGAGATTGCTGGTCATTTTGACAAGCACTAATATCTTCCTCCTTCTCCTTCTCTATGAAACACAAAACAGGATATAATTAAGCAAAGCAATATGTTCAGGGACAGATGAAAAGACAGAAGGAAGCTAAAACTACAGAAAGCAGAGGATTCAGAGTGAATTAAATTAAGGAAGCCTCTAGCAATCGCTGTGTGTTTAATGGAAAGACCAGGAGGTTATCTTGCAGATGTCTGCTGCTGAAACTAATTTTTCTGAGAACTAATAAAAACCTGAGAAGCACAAGATTCTTATAACGCATTCAGAAAAGACAAGGAGAAGCACCCATAACAGTATTAGGGGAGCTTGCTGTTGGTACACTTTAATGTTAATGGCTAAAGAATCAATATGGTCAGCCTTCCAGCCACTGAACTGAGAACATCTGTCCCCACAGGGAACAACAGGAGGAATATCTGTAACTCAAGGAGCTCCTGAAATATCAAGGTCATTGTGATTCTAACAGCACACAGTGCAATGGTACTAGAATTCCCCTTATTTTGGAAAATTGTTCAAATTATGCAGTCCAGAAACTTGATTTTTATTAAACCATTGCTTTGTACTCGCAAAATGATTATAACTTGGGAGAGATACAGTGAGTGTACAGCCTCAGTACAAGGCAACCAGAACATTCTTAGCCAAGCAGGCGCACACTCGCTCTTGTTCACAAACTGGCCAGCACATTGGGCTAAGAATACATTTTCAGTTTACTAATTTCCTGCACAAGGCCCTGTTGCTCATTATTTACAACAGTGCCGAAGTACTCATGCTGTGTCAAAGAAAATGAACAATGGAAAAGTTTATCAGATGCTGAAAGCGCTTCATGGAGTGCTCTACTAATACAGCAAGCATGGCTTACTTCTATTGGTGACCTCCCACACCGCAGAAAAGCAGAGTTGCTTCTCGTCTTTATTTATTTATTTTAAATGGTCTTTCAAATTTGTTTGGTGCCATCAAGTGGTGATGCACTCTAGTGCTGCTTTCACATACCTTGTAATCTCAAGGGAAGTAATACAGCAACCCCAAGAGCAAACAGAAGTACCAAGATGCTGAGCTGTACTCTTTTCCCTAGGTTTGGTAAAAGGCAGTTCATTGTTTTGGGTAGAGTCACAAATAAGGAAGACAGTGAAGGAAAATTTGCTGGATTACAGAAGAGCAAGTGCTCCAGAAGTATAACATAGTACCAGGAACAGCTCTGCTGTATGAAGGGAAAGCCAGCTCAGCAGATTGGTTCTAATTCTTTGCTAAACTCATCAGAAGCTCCCATTTTGCACTCTGTGGCTTTCTTAAGGGTTCATCCAGTTCCTGGTACTGACAGAGACTATGCTCGTGCAACACACTAATTTTTGGTTTTTTCCCATCTACGAAACAGGAGAAAGAGTCCCCTTCCTTTCTCCAACTTTGCCTGACCTAATGAGAAAGAATTTTGTAATCATCTACACATCCAGTGCACAGAACTGTATAATCTCTTAGGCCTCCAGATTTCTTCAAGACTTTCTAAATTTCACCTGCATTTTGCTTTGCTAATTTTGCACTATCATACACAAAACCAACTCCATAAATAAAATCTCTTGTACTGTAATGTTCTTCCCTGCTCTTATGCTTCAGAGATTCACGTACCATCTTCTGCCACATTGCAAGGACGTGGAGAAATTAACAACAGAAGGACCCTGAGCAATCTCGATTTTTTCATTATTTCTTATATGCATCATTTACATGTGTTACTGTGCCTTCTTCAGAGTCAAAACCAAAAAGGTTTCATATGTTGCTAGTCCCCTTGTAGGATCTAGTCCAGGAAAGAAAGGAACATACCTAGTGATAAGTGACTGTAACAAATTTCTTCCACCTATACTTCACATTTCTCTTACTCCTTTTAGAACTAGAGATAAATATGGGTTTGCACGTTCATTTGCTTTAATCAGGAGGGGAGAGTGCCAGATTTCTTTTCATCCACTTAAAATTCTAAAAAGTCCTGAAGCAAAATGTAAGGAGACTTCAAATGAATAAATGTCATAAGAAATGTCTCTGTGAGACAGGAAGACGTTCTCTAAATGGAATGAATCCAAAGCCACTCCACATTTTACACAAGTCATAGAGGGCTGTGAAGCTCCTTGGCAATGCCATGGTTTTTTCTTCCCAGGCAAATTTTTTAAGCTACGGTGCATAATGATCAAATGGATTCCAGGCAGTCTTAGCTTGGAAACTGGAAGGCTAAGGAAACGTCACCCAGAACTCTCCCTTTGTTTGTCATTTTAAGCCACAGGCCTTGGGAAAAATAATCTGCATTTTAAATGAACCCAGAGGCATTGCTCATGTGTCAGCATCAAAGGCAACAGCCCTGAAAAAAATCTTTGTTGATTGAAATTTCCTTTTAAACATGAAGAAAACTTTATTTTTCTGTCTTTTCTTTGCCTGCATCTTAGTCTACACCTTCGTCTGTAGGCATCCTTTTAAAAATTTCATGTATAAACATATCAGTCCTATAGGAAATACCTCGTGCATTAACTGCCTACGCTCAAGTAAAAACAGGGAACACTTCACTTTTGTGCTGAAATAAAAACTCAACTAGCATATGTCGTATAAAAAATCAATTATCAGAAGCTGTAACAGGACAGGTTTAAAAAATTAGATAAGTCAAATATAATAGAAGATAATCTAATTCTGAGGCAGAATTGTGCTCTTACGCAAGATGAGAAACAGTTTGCAGACTACCTGAAGAAAGCCCATATTCAGCCTTTATTCTGTTTAATTTTTTAAGACTTTCCCCAAGCTTTGACTTAAAACTAATTTAGCTCTTGATTGCTTTTACCATAAAATTAATTCTCCTAAATTAGGCTCACTCCACCTCAACATGAATGCACATTTCTTGCACAGGATCTTTTGTTCAGGAATTGCACAGAGCTCTAACACCACTGACAAATGCGGCCTCAAAATGGGCCTAAACAATTACTTTTCAGATACGGAGAAACTACAGTACTGAAGCAGAGTCAAACATTGAGGCTGAACAGCAGACTTAAAGAACACTTTTAGTATTGGGCCTTGCTTTCCAGTTATACCATATTTGACTTTTATTTCTGTCCACCCTGATGTGATGTGTTTACTATTTCCTAACCCTTATGCTTGGTAAAAGGACCAGATATGTGACAGGAGATATTTTGGGCAGAAGTACATAGCATGCAGTCATTTAGGAAGTCTCAGGATACCACCCTATAACCACCCTCTCGTAACAATTAAAGGTACTGAATTCACCATTTAGCACTCTCAGAGTAGCTATTGCATTGCTTAAAACCACACTCCTGCACAGAAAGCTCAGCTTTGCAAAGTCGCTAACAATGACTACCACATACAGGAATCAACCATATAGCAGCTAGGATCTAGTTTATCCTTTACTGACCTAGCTACTTTTACAGCCAGTTACTAGAGTTGATTAACAAACCGCAAGCCAAATTTCTGATACAATAAGCATTTCTGCCCATTGTTATCAACCTCTTGAATCACTAAATGCTCTTTTTCCTTTTGACAGATTTAAGGCACCTTCATGAGTAAAACACAAGTAACAGCCTTATTATGTTAAGAAGAAAAAGTTATCACCAAACAGTTGCAAAATTATAGATAAATATTACAAATTTCGAAACAATCTACGAATGGAGAAGCAGTTTAGTGCAGTAGAACATAAATGCTTTGCTTATACATACATAGACATAAGAACCACCACAAAAGAAACAGTAACAACAACAGATACAGAGCCTACAGCAAAGTTTGAGGGAATTTATTTGGATTCCTTGCTCTGAAAAGTACCTGAATTATTCCTCTGTCCTTCCATCCACAGGCAGTGAACATAAGAGAACTGGAGTGGAGCAGCTCTTCCAAACCTCTGCCCATCAGGTTACATCAGGCAGTTTTGAACCCCTCTAGAATCATTTGCAAATCACAGAGAGGAGGAATCCTTTAGACAACTCGATTAATTTAAGTATCCCACAGCTCGCCTGGAATGTCTCGAACCTTTACGCTAATTAATCCATAACCAGACTGAAAAAGCAAAGCCCAGATTCAAACAACATACTGTTTCTCAGTACATTTCCTGGCTATTAAACGTGCTCCTTTAAGCATGTAGATTCAAAATACTCCAGAACTATGCCCTCCCCAGCAGGACACCAATGGTAGTTCACTTCTCAAAAGAATGTGAGTCAGGATTTCTTCTATATCAGCTTCGTTGAAGGTGCTCTGTATGCCACAACCTGATATAATATGGTACCAGTCACAGGCCTTGTCTAGCTAGAAACTAAAGGTCTTAACATTTAAAAATCCAGTCCGCTTCCCTGTTCTAAGCAAGTATTTAAACAAGACAGGTTAAAGGCAAGATCACTAGCTAGCTCACTAAAGCTAAAACTGGCCATTTGGGGATCCCCATTGTGACTGGTAGAGAAAAGAACACTGTGATGGTACAAATATTGCTATTGAGAAAAGGTTGTGGTTCCCAGTTTAGTTTCACGCAGAAAATAAACCTGGGTCATTTTATCAACATTTGTAAGTTTTATTTCAAATGCAAACTATGAAACAAGCAACCCCTCCTTTGTGGTTTTACTCCTTTATGGTCAAGACAGAACAATGAGGTATACAGCATGGTAGATTTGCTTCACTTCTTGTTGCCTAGAGATATATCCCCAATGAAAGAAACCAAATAAACAGACACTTTAATACAGTATTTCTGATTTTCTCCTCATCCTAGGATAATAAAGTGTCTTGCTACTCAACACACCCCTCCTCCCCCATTCATTTTGGAAAAGACAGCAGGAAAATCAGATTTTCTTCTCACATACAAGAAGAATTCATACTACTTTCACCATAAAGTTGAAATTCACTCAAAGAGAAACGGTTAACAAGAAGAAGGAAAAGTCATAACAACAATAATGAAAAGCTCAACTTTTCCCCAAACTATTGATGGTACAGGACACAGCTCTGAGAATTTCTCTGTGTTAAAAGTAGTTCTGGGCTTACAGTTGAAATGACTAGTTTTGAATATAGATGTCATTAATAATCTAGTGATTGAACGGGGAATATCATAGGCTGAGGAAAACACGGGGAATGATGGGGTGAGCTGTTGCTATAGTGATTCTGATAAGATGCTCTCTAGTGCCTTTCCTTGTCCCCAGTGCAACAATAAAGTCTAATTTTAAACCAAGTCTTCCATTAATTATATCTTTTCCTGGTATCCTGGCATACAAAAACATATAGAGACAAATTAAGAACTGTACAACATACCACATTTCTTGCTTCAGGGAGATTTTTGAATCTCAGCAATTTCTAAGTGTGTCAGGCTAAAACTTGCTGTATTAAACCTCAGTAAAGGGTCAGTTCTGCTGGAATCTTTACTCGCGTCTCCAAAAAGTGACTAACATGGAGGCTGTAAAATTGGGATATATAAGTAAAGTAGTGACTCGATTGTTGCCATTTTACTACTCCAGCTATGCCCTTCATTATTTCAATTAATTCTCTGCCTGTCTGAAAGCTGGTACACAAGTTATCCACTAGATTAATTTTTCAAATTAAAAATAAATGTTTGTGAAAGCTGGTTTGTAATTCGTAATTGCTGAAATCACCTTTGCACCTGGTTCACTTTGCAGAGAGAGATCAACCCCCTGCTAAAGACTGCCAGAAAGTCAGTTTCTACCAGAAAGCTAGTTCCTACTAACTGCATATTGAAAGTCAGTTTAAAACCTTCTGGGTACCAAACCGTACTTATGTCATGGGCTTTCTTCAACCAGGGCCATCTGTAAGATGATGTGATTTTAGGGAATAAATTGCTTCAAAGCTAGTTAGATGCTTCACTTTAAAAAATAAACAAATTACTTCAGACGCTTTAGTAAACCTCCACCTCTTAGCCACCAACTATTGCAAGGATGCCACAGTGAAGCCTGCATTCCAATAACCATTAACCAAGCTGGACAGAGATACAGCACCAAAGGCTTTTCAAGCTGACAAGACAGCGACTTGTCAGAGGGAACTGAATCAGAGTTAGGACCAATGTTCAGCAGTTTCTGCCTTCTAATGCTAAGCTTAAACTACAAGAGTACACCCCTCTCACGTTATAGTAAAAAGGAACGCTTTACGGGTATGCACAAAAACCAATGCCAACAAAAGCCAGTAATGACTTCTTATTTTAAGAGAAGGAAAAAAACTTAGCCTGTAATTCAGACATTGCTATTACAATATTTGCAAACAGCAAGTTTTTAACCATGCCTAATATACAGTTTAAATTTAACCTGAGATAAAATCAACATAATTTTTTCAGAGATCTAATTCACTGAGAGCTGCAGTCTTCATTGTAATGATGTTGCATCCCCATTTTTTCTGTTCAAATTCTTTGTGCTTTACAAAATATCTCCCAGAAACACATCCCACAGCACCTTCAAACTACTGTAACGTTACACCCACTGACACAACCCTTGACACTTTTCAGGTTGATCACAGTTGAACTTGCACAGATTACAAGTGATGTATTCCTCTGACTTGAGTATCAGAGGCTGCAATATTATTCTGCAAAGTTGTTCAGTTTCACACCACATGCAACCTAAGCAAAAAGAACATGCTGGCAAGAGAGTGCTGTAGGAATACAAGTACTGAATAGATTTTAGTAGCTGATTTAGGCAAGGGAAGAGCTGAGCCTTACATTTGCTGCCAAATGCTTCAAAAACTGGATTGGCACAGTTCAGGTTTCACCTTTTCAGATTTGCAGCTGCAGTCCCGCAGTTCAAGTTAACCTAATTTTGACATACTACCTGTGCCCTTTTCATTCTTCACTGCTAGTGTGATTTCCTTGTGCATTGCTGTCCTCCTGCACCCCATGAGCAAAGGGGAGGCAGAGCTGCATGATAAGCTAAGCTGTCAAGGTAGACAAATAAGGTTTTCATATTAAGCATAACACTTGCAATAGATGGGACAAAACACCTGATCCTGTCCTCTAGTTTCAGCCACAGCTGCTGTCAAAAAAGCAACCATTTCCAACAAGTAAACCATAGGTGCATAGCCAGGTTTTCGCTACCAGGCAGTCCACCCTGTAACTGTCTACCTTTCTTCTCATGTCTCAATGAGCAAGAGCTTATCAACATTTTTTTGTTCTTCCAACAAAGCATGTCCTGATAAAAGTATTTTTAGCAATGAAAACCAAAAATCCCCGAGTCCTTCATGATACATTTTTAACTGTTCCCTAACTACCGTAAGTGACCCAATCAAAGTACTTCAGAGGCTAACTTCTAGTTAGCGTATCTCTTAGTGTATCTAACTTCTTCCAAGCCCAGTGGGACAGAAATTTCCTTTATTCCATTGCATACGATGTCAACCACGTGGACTAGTGTGATGGTTTTGGCTGGGGCAGAGTCAATTTCCTTCACAGTAGCTGGTATAGGGCTATGTTTTAGATTTGTGATGAAAACTGTTGATAATTGAAGGATGCTTTAGTTTTTGCTGAGCAGCGCTTACAGAGAGTCAAGGTCTTTTCTGCTCCTCACACCATCCCACCAGCGAGTGGGCTGGGGGCGCATATGAAGCTGGGAGGGGACAAAGCTGGGACAAGCTGACATCAACTGATCACAGAGATACTCCACACCATGTGACAACATGCTCAGTATATAAAGCTCGGGGAAGAAGAAGGAAGTTGGGGGAAGTTCGGAGTTATGGCATTTGTCTTCACAAGGGATCACTATGCATGATGGAGCCCTGCTGCCCTCAAGATGGCTCAACACCTGCCTCCTGATGGGAAGTAGTGAATGAATACTTTGTTTTGCTTTGCTTGTATGCACGGCTTCTACTTTACCCATTAAACTGTCTTTATCTCTACCCACAAGTTTTCTCACTTTTACTCTTCTGAGTCTCTCCCCCATCTCAAGCAGGGGCAGTGAGCAAGTGGCTGTGTGGTGCCGCTGGGCACCACACAGGTTAAACCATAAGAAACAGTACGGAAATCTAGGATAAACATGGCAAAACTGACTCAAGCACTTTGTCAGGTAATTTGAAATTCACAGGCTTCTGCCAGTTTTGTGACTGCTTTATTCTTTTCAGAAAAATACTGTACCATCAGATCTGTTATTTAAGAGAGAGACAGTAGGTACCTCACTTTAAGTACTGCATGTACTGTAGGACAAATGTTCTCTTGTGTAGGTAGATATAAGCTGCACATTACAATGAGGTTGTGTTACTCAAAAACAGGCAGAAGATTTAAAAATGCAAAGCAATATTTTGTAGTTCTTCCCCCTTTTGAGATACGAATACAGCCAAGACTGTTAGTTATAAAATATAACCCACTACTGTCTTTGCTTCTGCTGATGAGTGTCAGTGCACAATACAAGGCCAGGACACCCTACCCCTTTGCCTTGTTGTATGGGACTATTCAGATATTGTATTCAGGCTCCAAACTGACATCTACAAGCATCCAGTTTTCCAAGGCACTCGTAGTATAGGAGGCTCATGCATGTCATGTCACCCACTGCACAGGAGAACAGAGAAGACAGAACAGGGGGGAAAATACTACAGCTACGTGCAATTATGCACCAGATGTGGTTCAGTCTAGCTTTTTTTATTTTATTCCTCCAAAGAATCACGACTTTCAAAACAACACAGTGGTATCTTACTTAAATCAGAAAGCAGCAAGTTCATCTTGACCTGGACGAGGGAAACTGCAGAAAAGGGTGATCGCTGCAGGACAGTAACTTCAACGGAAGACAAAAAAAGAAACCCTTTTGCAGAAAAAGCAGAGTATACCACTCCTGCTGCGAATGCTCCTCTGTTATGTTCTCACAGTAGCTGCTACACCTTGTCCACCCCCAGTTACAGGCACTAGCAGCCAGTCTGGTTTGTCAGAGCTTTGGCACAGTGTATGCAACGGAGAGGAGTGGGTTGTCTATTTTACTCCCAGCTATCTGCTTCCAGAGGCCAGCTATTTTGCTTGTGGCTGGGTTTAGCACTGCTCTGCTCACTTCCTAATGGAACTAAATAGAAAGTGGCTGATTAGACTGAAGAAAGGAGTATTTTCCCCCTTTGTTAAATGAATACAGTAGTGAAAGTGGAGAGATCAGAATTAAATAAATGACAATTTAAAGAGGATGATCATAAAGTTGACTTTAGTGATTAAAGCCAGCTTTATATCCACACCAGTTCTGGAAAAAAGGTATTACTCATAAAGGTGCAAATCTGCTTACAAAGCCAGTTGCCAAAATCCATGTGCTTTCAGCTTGACAAGCTCTAAAGTGAAGGGGGGAGGAGGAATAATCAAAACCCCTGTCATTTTCCAGCAAGAGAAAGAAGGAATGTTTTATTGTGTCTACATTTACAGCTGAGATAACAGTAGTTTCTACCAGCTGCTCTCTGGTATAGCCCTTTCCAATTTTAACAACAAACACAAGAAAGCATTCTTTGTTGGCTGTTTAAATGTTCCCTGAACTAGATCTTGGGTCAAATCCGCAGCCGGTCTGAAGAGACAACACATGGTTCACCCAGCTACCAGGGAACTGCCTTAGTCCACTGAGAACCTGGCACACCACACATGCGCATGGACCATTAATTAGACTAAAGCTGGGAGACAAGGACAACTCCAGCACCTTTAAAAGATATGCAGCCCAGCGTCCCACAAAATCTGTCAGGATGCTGAAGATGGAAACCAACTGCTGAGAGCTGCTGCAGTGTTATTCCTGTAACAACCAAGCCCACATTTAGCAGAGTCCCTCAGGCTTTCAAACTGATGTAGCAAAGGGGAGACATGGAGGCAGCTGAAAAGCCTGGGGACATTCTCCTTCAGGGATGGCGACAGGAGACACACTAGGATTTTAGGAAATAGGTAAATCAATATCATCAGCTGATAGGAGGGGCTTGGGCTTCTAAGCTTTCCCCACCCCAACCTGTCCTAACACCCAAAAAAACCCCAACAAAACCAAAAATAACAAAAAACAAAAAAAAAAAAAGAAAAGAAAAAAGGAAGGGATTATTCTGCCTAGGAACAAAAGATTTACCAAGTAAAGGACAGAAATAGAAAAAAGATAATAGGGTCTGTGCCAGACGGAACAGTTGCAAGCAGCTGAGTGGAGTGACTGGTGTGCTATGTAGAGACAAGCACAGAAAATGCAACTGGCCTCATTCCAGCAGACAGTATAGATATGTTATCTGGAGCATGCAGCTTTAAAAACAACTCACTGTTAAAGCAGCAACAAAACAACAAAAAACCTCACCACCCAAAACAAGAAAGCAGGCATCCTGAATAACCGTTTTTTTTCATTTTGCTACTGGGCATCTTACATTCAGAAATTTGCACCTTAATTTCTCATTTATGGAAAACAAAGAGAGAGAGTAATAACCTCAGAAATCATCCCAGGACTTCGGCTTATCAGTACTTTCATTCAATTACAGCAAAGCCTTGTTTTGTGGGTCTCTTTGCAGTACAAGCTTTCTTCTCCCCTTACAGAGTACAACACCTTTTCACAGGCACAAATGTATATGCAGAAATAAGCAGCCCTACCAGTTGAATAAATGAACCTGCTTATTTTTATTTTTGTTCTGTGCTCCAATGTTTTTGGATATTTCTGCAGAAGATGGAAGTATTTAGAAAAAATGAACCATTGGAATCAAGCAACGTAACCTGACTTTTCAAATTTCTTTATTACTGGGAGCCAAAAAGAAATCTACAGCCTGATTGATACGATAAGACAATTTTATAAATGTCTTGATAACTGATTGATGATCAAATATTTTCAGTCCTGCAAAAGCATAGACATCCATTTCTGTAAATAAAAAGAGCCAGCTATTGGAAAATTAACATTCCAATCATTTATAAGCTAAAGAAAGGTGAATGCTAAAGTAGGTCTTTCTCCTCATCACAGTAATTTTGATTTTGTTATAACCATTTTATCTATACGTTGCATAATAGAACAAAACAAGATAAAATCTACACCTGTGTTCTATTATTTCATCCCTCATCATGGTCATCTTACTGTTCTCTCCATCTCCAAAAGGTTTCATCTTCTGGAACCTGCATCACATCTGCTACCAGTGACTACATACTATGAAGCAACATGCATCAAAATCACTGATCCTCTCATGCCACAACACAACAGATACTCTACTGGATCATATTATTAAGTTGAATGTCTTCACTGTTACCAACAAAGCACAGAACACTTTCTGGACTACTAGGAAGTCCAGCAAGACGGTGTAGGCATTTTTTATGTGTTTGATCAGACTATCATCTTACATGCCCTGTGGAACACGGCAAAATTATATACAACAATGATTTGGTTAAAATTAAGATCATATGGACTTATCCTTGTGTACAGTAAAATTAAGGAAGTTCTCACTGAAAATACACACTGTATTTCATATGCTGGCTGAGGTAACACGGAAAAAAAAAATTTAGTGCCTTTGTCCTTCTCTCCATCAGTCTACAGTATAAAACCAGCACACAACCTGCCATCATTCAACCATACTGGCAATCTTCTTAAAGGCGGTGCAGAACAGGAATTCTCACACAGTGGAGTATCAGAGAGATGTTTTGGTTCCACTCTGCTTCCATGCACCCCGCAAGAGCTTATGCTGTTTCCATGGTAGAAAACCAACAGTGTCATGAAACTGTAAAAGTATTATTAGCACCCATATTAGTCTCCTGGAGAAACTTTTCTTTAAACATTTGCCCTAGTTCCAGGAGGGACAGGGTTTATATCTGGCACAGCACAGGTATTCCACACCATGTGACGCCATGCCCAGCCTTTAGGGGGGAGCTGGCCGGGGAAGTGTGAGGAGGAAGTCGCCACTGGAGAGCGGGCTGGGGCTTCCAGGGTCTGGTCAGTGCACGGTGGTACGGTAACCCCGTTTGTGCATTCCTCTGTCAGTGTTATTGTTGTTTGCCTGTTTTCCTTTGCTGTTCTGTTAAATTGCCTTTATCTCAACCCAGGAGTTTTGCCTTTTTACTCCGATTTTCCCTCGACGCTGTGAGGGGTTGGGTGAGCAGCTGCGTGGTTCCAAACCTCGACAACATTGTAAAGAAAAAACAAACAAACAAACAAAACAGTAGAAAAGACAGATAGACACAAATCCCTTTCCTTGCTAATCAACAGCATAATATGGCCTGGAATGTTTCAAAACATTTCACCTTCTTAGTGGATCTGCAGTCCAACTTTCTTATAAGCATTACTTTTAGCTACAAATAAGAGAAAACAAATAAAGCAGAAAATCCTGAGTAAACCCAGGTAAGTGGATCAGCTTTACAACATGTACATTCAATCCAAGATGTATTTTCAACATAACAGCTGTGGCAGGCTACGCAACTTCTATACCCAACATCAGGACACCAAAAAGCCAACACTACTTTTCTGTGCATCTTTCCTCTCCAGCTCTTAACTTAAATATTTCTAGAATAAAACTGACAAAGTCAAACCGTGTCCAAGCTCTAAATACTCATCCTGTTCTTAAAAATCTGTTTTCAATAACATATCTGTCCTCATCAGAAGCTCACCCACAGTTGCTTGCAAAGTCTTTTCTAAGCCTTGAACACCCTGATGCACCCCACGGAAAACCATCGCTAATGGCAATAATTCAACACCATTAACTTACTTCATAAATTGCCTTTACTCTCTCTCTTACTACTGATTACAGTAGAATAATCACAACCACTGATGTTCCTAAGAAATCTTCTACCTGATCTGGAAACGTTTTGACTCTGAACTTATTCCTCTGCCTTGTGATACTCAAACTGCTCAGCATTTTGAGTACATGCTGGCTACAGTAGCACAAAAACCTGTATTTCCCAAAGTATAGGATATATGCTCTCCCATTTGTTAGCTGTTTTTGTTATTTTATACAAGATGTGTGAAGATAGGTGAAGTTAAAATAGTCTAACATTTTCATCTGAATGGCTACCCCCACTTTTGCTCACACCACAATCCAGTGCTCCTTAGCAGTGCAACTCAGTAAGCCAAAGCTACCAAAAAATCAACAGAATTTCTATTTGAAATAAACAACTCATAAGAAACCTCCCTGAATTCAACAATTTGCATTAAATATCCTTTTTTCCGCAGGGAACATATACTTTATAACTAATTTTACCATCAGGATACCACAGACTAGAGCAAACTACTAGCTAAGCAACTGAAACCAGAATTTTTAACGACTGCTGCCCCTTCTATAGCTGCAGTCATAATATATTGCTTATTCTCCTATGTTATGTTTAGTTCAGCTCAATAATAACTCGTGACTGAAACCAGCAGAAGTGCATATTTAGCTCTTCTGAATAAAAGAGGAATAAAAGCTGGCATCTACATATACTAAAATCCTGATATTTTGAGAATCTGTTAATTTCACTGAATAAAAACGAGATTTTCTGTTTGGTAAGTTCTAAATGCAAAACATGTTCTGATAAATGCTTTCTATACTGTATCTGATATAATTCATGTTTACATACTCATTAAAATTTGTAATTTGAAGAAAAGTAATACTTTCATTCAAGTTTCTTTCTCAAGAGAGCTGTCCACATCCATGAAAAATAGCACTCTGGTAAACACTTCTCTCTTTTTTTAAAAGATAGTCAAATATATAAATTAAATGTGTAAATAAATACCTTTTACTCTTGTAAGCACCTACACAAGATTATCTCCTTGCTCAGTTATAAAATGGTTCCAAATTTACTACAATCATTCCAAAGAAAACCAAAATGGTTTAAAGGGTTACCAGAAAAAAATAAGGGCTTTCTTTAGAAAGACAAATAAAATTATAAAGGTGAAACATGATCTTTTATTTGAATTAAGGTTTCTTGCTTGCTGAACCAAGATCAAATTCAACAACTCAAATAATTCTAATTCTAATCAACCTATCTGTAATAAGACAATTTAGATCTACTGCATGTCCAGATTAATCCTTAACAATGTAGTTAATTACTATTCTTCTGCTGTATTTATATTGATTCAAAAAGGAATAAATACGTGCATCATAAAGGAATGATTTAGGTTGATGGATACAATAACCAAAAAGTTAGCAGTTCCCCAGTAAGGGATTATGGCAGCTCTGGGTATCATTGTAAGGCTAATAAAAATTCACGGTTTTATCCTAGTAGTTTCCAGCTTCAACGTTACTTAAAGGAAAAATACTTCTGTACTGTTTAAAACTACTTTGGAAAGCTGCAAGAGGGGGAACTCAACAGAAGCAATAACTTTTTATGTTTTTTTTCTTCTGTTTACATGGGTTTGGAGCTGCTGCCTGCCTCTGGCTGCCATTACTGCTCAGGACCTGCAATAGAACCTGAAGTTCCTTTCAGTGTAAGCCAGTTAGAATTAATTCTCAAGTGCATCTTTACAATTAGTCATCAAAGCCAGCAAAGGAATAAATCTCTAGATGTGTTTGTGTTTTAAATTCTGAAGCTTATAAAAAGCTTTACTCCTCTTGGTCATTTGTATCCATATGAACTGCTCACTCTCTACTTTTTTGGCTGCAATTTAATCTCTGTCTAGACTTTTAGTATTTCTAAATTATAACGCAAGAGCTACCTCCAGACAGGCTTTTTGCTGGTGCAGGAATTTATGAAACAACCTTTAGAATGCCAATGGATATAGCAAAATCAACCTTAAAGGTGAGTATGAGTCAAATTCTGATAAAAAATTGCCTTTTTTCCTTCGATATATCATGAGTACAACATTTGAGATTTGGTCCTAAATACTTAATGCTCACATTGTATTTCAGACTATTCCTAATACTATCTACTAGACAGAATGCTTTGAGCTGTTGGAAAGAAAGATGCTGGTTTAAAGATATGAAAATTCTGCTAATATTCTTTTCTAGCAAAAATAGTAATGAAAGCCTTTCTCCCAATACTAAATGAAAAACATGTCTACACATGTGCGGACCGTGTCGGTTCTTTCCACTTCTGAATGTGACTGGCTTTATCCTTCTACCTTGTCCAGAAATATTGGCGGGGGGAAGAGGGGAGATCGCCCCCTAAGGCTGATATATGCATTCTGCTTGTAGAAGACTCTTTTTCCCTTATTTTAAATAGAAAGGTTTTTAAATCTAAACACTTATCCCTTTAGTGTTGGCAACGTGAAAAAAAGACAAGATTAGTGTTGAAGGAAGTCTTCCAAGTTGTTCTGCGTTTATATGCAGTGCCTAGAAAATTCTTGTCCTGCTTCTGCCAAGCTTAAAGGAAAGGGTATGCAAAAGGACAGATGAACTCTGAAAAGCAGATGACTGAAAAAGCCTGTGTTACAGGAAGAGATCTTTATGAATGCTTTTCAGTGTTACATCTTTATTGACGGTTCTCCCTCATTTTATAGCACAGTTACACTGACTGAGCACACCTACTTGAATGTGGTTACAGGATTAGGCTTGCTGAAATTTGGCTCTGGGTTCTTAAATGTAGTTGCTGATTATTTTCTCCAAAGATTCCCGTAACTCAGACTCTGACAAACCATAGACAGATAGTGACAGCACAGAAACCATGACAGATGACAAGGGAGGGTAAGCACACGTGCCCCTCTGTGCAGAAACGAGTGAATGCTGGAGCCAGAAGAGCAGTGGAGCCTCTAAAACCACAACGCTTACATCTGACAGCGCTGGCTTGGACACTGAACAACAGTTCTTCCCATGAAGTGGCATCACACACTGGTCACCTTAACGCAACAGCATTAAACCCAGGTATTTTCATCATTCGCATCCAAATTACTGGAATATTTTAATGAGGTAAATCTCTCTGGTGCTCCCCTTCCTTGTGTCTCCCAGCCTCCCAAAGAACAGCCCAGATCTTTTGCAAATTAAGTTATTTTGGATTGCTCAGCGGAGGAAGGTGTCCAAACTGGTAAAACATACCATTCTGGCTACGAAGCGTATTTTTTCTCTCAGATACTTCCACCACTTCTCAATATCATTTAAAAAAAACATAACTGCTGCCTAACTTGAATAACAGACAGATATTTCTGATTCATTTATTTTTATCTCTTTTTTTTTTTTACCCACATATTTTTCTGGGAACGAAAGCCGAGACCTGCAGTCTAGATCAGCTACAGCCTTAGAACAACGAAAATATCTCAAAGGAAGAATTCAATATGTTGTAAGATTGTGTCTATGTCTCTTCTTTTTCTGTTTGTGCTGGAACAGGTTAATGGTATTTACATCCTGTAGATTTATATACAGAAACATAATATCATATTAGGGGGAATAAACAACATGCAAAGTATATTCCAGGAGTAAAATTTTTTGTCTATTGTGATCATTTATTACAAGCAATACTTTAGAGGAACTGAACATTTTCAGACACCAAACCACTTAATTGACATGAAAGTATGAAAACCTGCAACTTTTGCATCCACAGAACTGACATGCAGGTACAGACAATGCAGGTGAAACTTACCGTGCATGTAATGGGACTAACTACTGATACACTGGCATTATAACGAATAAGCACAATTTCGTATATATGGAGACCATTATAGTGCCCAAAAGATTTAATAGCTGAAATCAGGGCTCAAAATTGTAACTTACTACCATGAATGATTTAACAGCATATCTAAGAGTAACTTCCAACAGTTTGCTATTGTCCCATTTTGTGATTATAATCAAGTACTGAACCTAGGTAATAAATCCTGAAATCTGCAAAATAACTCCATTTCCAAAAAAGCAATTATCAATCATGGAAAGACAATGAAAAAATCTACAGAGATTGTGCAAGAATTTGAAGAGCACATGCACACATAAACATTTACATTTTACAGACAGTGTGTGTACTTTTTCCTACACATTGGGCTCTGGGTTTAATGCAATTAAAAATCCTCCTGAGCAATCTCAACATAAAACTTCCACAATTGCTTTCAAACACACTGAAAATCTTTGTTGGCATAAAACCTACACACAGAACCAGCAGAGTGACCTCACCACAAAAATCCCTCTCCATTATGCTAATGTTTCTCTCATACCAAAAAAATACCCTGAAGTGAGAAATTGCGACATCTCAGTGAGACAGGACAAAGTAAGGCGAACTGCAGGTCTTTGATCTGGCTGAAAGTGCTCTGCATTCTGATTAGAATTTCTGCTGGGAGTCTAGGAGATGAAAGGATTTTTTTAAAGTCTGACAGTTAACAGAGGGGGAGAGGTATTCAGTAGAGAACAAAAAGAGGAGCACTGAAAGCAGATGACGTCATGCTTCAAAATGGCCTTTACCATCCTATTGACAAGTTCCACAATGTAGCATAGTAGTTTCCACATAGCTATTCTTGAGAGCTCAAGATCCTCTGTGGAGACAGTATGGCTGGAGAACCGCTGCTTTAAAAGGATGGAAAGTTGAAACAGGTATAAATATAATACATATATTTTACTTCAGGATCCTAAATGCATAATAGTAATGCTACAGAACACTACTTTTTGAAACTATGTTCTGCCTGACACACAACAAGCTCCAGTCTACAAAGCTTACAAGTTCTGGCACTCCCATTCTCAGAAAATCCCCACACAGCTAGCATGGAAATGCCATTTACTTCCTTCGAATTCTTCCCACAGCCACAGTTTGCCCTTTTGTACCAGGAACATCTTCAAGCCTTGTAAGGGCCTCGAAACCCTTCATCTCAGATTGCCAGAGGCACCCAAAAACATTGAAATTTCCCCCTTATACTCTACAAGCAGTTAAGGGGAAAAACAGAGGACTCCAGGAGCATTCTGCTTTTTTACGTTCAGACAAATGCGCATACAGCCAACTGACCAGGCCATGTACATGCCATATGCTCACAATGGATTTGTGTAACTTAGAATATATAAAAAAGCCTTTCACTGATACTGGCTTTCTCTTTTTTAGAAGTTTATCCTCCTTACATATAGCACAAAAATTGTGCTTTGAAGTACTTCTCATTAAGCCAGAAAAAGAGACTTCTTGTCAAAGCTTCTCTGCTTCTTAACTATCCCCCTCTACCACCTCCTTTGTCTCATGGTGTCGCCACTTTTGCAGGACTTTTTCTGTGTCAAACATCCGCCCAGCTGCAAAGAGGCATCCTTACAAACATGTCCTTCATGTGAACTCCAGCCTAAGTGCAAAATGTAAAGAACAATAAAAGGGGCCCCGCTGATACCAACCACATCTCTTATTTCCTGAAGCTAGTACACTTATTTTCATTTGAAAGGGAAGCTGACGTTATAATTGCGGTTTTTACATTTTCCAATGAATTACAGTCCTCTCTACACTGTTTCATGACCTGCATGTAAATGCATTTTGAGAATAGTTTCACAGATCGTGCTGGAATTAAGTCTCCTGGAAAACCGATGCTAACCACACCAAAAGACTAAGCATTTTGCAATACAGAAAAAAAAGCACTATTACAGGAGCACACACAAGAACAATCCCAAGCAATGCAAGTCTGACAAGCCATGTGACACAGCAGTACCTCTCTATTCTCTCCATACAGACTACTAAAACCTGTATCAATTACAAATTATCATATTTGATATGTGTATAGCTATAGTCTCACCAGCCGCAGAAGAATTATTTCTTAAAGAAACAGCAAGTAACTGTAATTGTTTTTGAACCGCAAATCTCTCCTTTAAAATGTGCTTTTAAGGATAAAACCCCTGTATTTTAAACTGATGTACTAACCAGCCACAGATAAAGAGTGGGGAGGATATTTACACATTAAGAGATTCCTATTCTATTCTCTCCCTCTTACTTCGGAACGTTTTCTATGCTCCTAATTTTTTGCCACTCTAGCTGAACCTTGTTTTCAAGAAGCAAGAACCTGTAAGACATTATGTATGAACATCTCACTCTGACTATCTGGATTTTATCTATGCCATTCTGAGACTCAGCAATTAAGCTACCACATTTTCCTCATGGTGTCAGGGCATTCAAAGGTCACTTGGCATCCCTTACCCTACAGAGCCTGACTCCATCAGAGAGAACTTAAGTCTGTGTAGCACAATGTATGTTATGATCTTCAAGAATGTTAGCAAAAGGAACTAACAGCACATCTGTAAAACAAAAACAAGGGCTTGTCTTAAACTGGATTTATGTTCTCTTGTTTTCATCTCACTTGTTACAGGATGGAAAACTGATTTCTGACTGCAGATGCTGACAGGACTAATGAAATCTTGATTAGAAGGAATGAAAGCTCCACTATCCTCCTCTCTGTGAGAGATTCTTCTTCCTTCTTTTATTCTTCCACTATAGGATATTGCTAGTATTAGCAAACTGCGTTTCTCATGTTTCCATCTTGAAGATCTGAGGCTCAGGTACCACAGAATCACAGAGATCTGAAATCTAACGCAGTCATGCACTTACAACTATGCATATATACTTAAGAGAGCCATCCATTATTTTAATATTTAATTTCTTCATTAAAATAACCATCATTACTATCTACAAATAGCAACCTGACATTATTTGTAAAGATGTTCTCTCACACACTTTGACAGGACGAGTTACTTTCTCCATCAGGAAACCTACTTCTCAAAATGTGTGTGCCATCATCCACAAAAGAATTAATTTCTTTTAGTGGTCAGCAAGAATTAGTGCCCTCCTAAAGTCGATATTGATATGTACTGACTTGAAGCAAGTAAGCGTTCAACCTGACGCTAGCAGAAAAGGTACCAAATACACTTCACTCAACACAAAAATAGCTGCAGAAAACCCTAACAACTACTGCATAAGATGAACTACGTGTGTTATTTGGGAAATAGAAAGTACTAAGGGGACAAAACCCAAAAGTATGCTTCATTTAGCTTTGCTCATTTGATCATTACCACAGCGCAGTCATTCTCATTTCTGTTCTTTCTAAGGAAATGGGCTTCCTTGAGTCCTACACTTACACGTGCAAGTATGCATACAGCCAATCAAAAAAGTATCAGAAGGAAAAACTGTAAACAAACACAAATCCTTATAATTTCAGCATCTCTAACGTAAATCATAGCTGGAGGTTGTTATTAGCTGTTCAGTGGCTCAGACTAACATGCTTGACAGGAGTCAATGCCAGAGGTCCAGAAGGGAGGAAGCCATAACAAAGGTGAAGTTACCAAGAAGGCCCTTAGCTGTGCGTTGCAAGACAAGTAGATGCACATATTTTGCAAAAGAGAAATCAAAGCTAGTAACCTGGAAAGGGTCGGAGTCTTAAAAGGGCAAGAATTAATGGTATTTACTTGCATGTCCCAAAGTTCATGTTGAGGGGAAAAGATGCTTACTTGTAAAGGTAATATTCAGCTTGATCCACTTCCTCTCGTGAAGAAATGTTGTCAACAAACTGGTTAAAGAAAAGAAATAAAAGGGTCAGAGGGAGCACCCACAAAGCATATTAGAAGAAAATGCCACTTCAAAAACTAAAAAACATTTATTTGGCATTTTTAGTTGTCTGACAGCACTAGTCAAGTCTTTGCTTGCTCCTACTCAGGTTTCTCCTGGACTGCTGAAAGTCAAATCTTTTTAAACTGAGATAACTCCCCTCCTAACCTCTAAGAAGCGCTATGCACCTTGAAAACACAGACACCACCTGAGAATTATGTCCCTAGGTCAGTTCCTTGTATTTTTGCTGCTCCTCTCTGAATTTTTTTGCTCTTTAATCACATTGTTTGAGAATACATTCAGTTTTTTCCCCAACTTTGAATAAGTCCAAACAAGCCTTACTTTCTACAAAGTATTCTTTTCCCTAACATTTGCCTGTTCTGCCTATTCATCCTATAAATTCTGAAGGACAGGGGCAACAGCATTTTGCATTTCACCACACATATAAATTACAGTAAGAAAAAAATCACCCCCATGCTATAAAGTACAATTTTCCTCTCATTTAAAACCTTGTCTACTCCAGGTGATCTTTCAAAATTCCCAGTACTATCAACTACAGAAATAAAAGGCAAGTTTTCAACCAAACTTTGTCTTATGATAACAGGGAATCCTGTTTTCCTGTAGGGTTTACTAACCTAAGCATAAGATGCTGGAACACTCCAGAGTCTTCCCAATGTAATACCTTCAGATCAGAATATATAAACAACATGCTCCCAAGGTCAGTACTTCTCTTTATGCTAAGCATAAGCTAAAAATAATAGTTTCAGCTGACTGGTACTGCTCTCCAGTTTCTTAACTCCCCTTGCATGCTGTACACACGTAGCTCTCATCTTCAGATCGCAGCAATAGCACGCCTGTGCGCTTCATTTACATTTTGGAAAACATGAATCTGATGTGAGTTCCAGGTATTGCAAAGTGGGGCTGTCTGACAATCTGGAAATGCCACTTCTCCAGGGAAGAGGTCTGCCCAAAGCAGGACCATGAAGGAAAGGAACAAAGGTGATTAAGTAATAAAAGGGAAAGCAACACCCATTTCCCCCATGGACACTGTCTCAGACGCAATAATCAGGAATGCTTGATCTGTATAAATGCTTGACCTTCTAACTGTACAAAATGTTCTGTAACTCCTCAGTTAGTGGTGCCAATCATCTTAATTAGTGGTGTTACTGAGGTACCAGTACTCAGTGGTGGTGACTCAGCTTTTTTGCATAATTTTGAAGACTGAAGTTGATTGTGGTTTTGTTATTTTAAAAAGTGACATATTTATTCTCCTCCTTCATTACAAATACTCACTTACACAGGGAACTTAAAAGCACTCTCACACCTCAGCCTTCTCTCCTGCTCCACAGATTAACCCATCCAGAGGATGGAAATGGTTAGTAACTCCAGTAAAAATAATGGCTTTACTTATCCCACACCAGCATTTTTCCTGTCTCAGTCTGCTGAGGCAAGGAAAGAAAATTGTAGAGGCAAAATGTATCCACCTCTGCCTTGCTCAGAGGCAGTAGCCTGGAAGCAGAGGAAGATGCATGCAGGCAGGCAGCATGGTAATTTCACTGCATTCCCTTAGCAGCCTGGGTTCTTATAAAGTGCCTGAGGGGGCGTTAAAGCTCTCACTAAGACAGAAACCACAGGAAGGCAGGGAACATATATTAGGGAAATAAATAGCCCAGTAACAGCGAGGCCTGATTTTACTGAGAAAAAAAACCTGTTTCTGTTTCGAAGACCCTACAATTGAGGTACGAACTAATGAGTAAAAAGTAACAAAAAACACCTTTATACAGCAAGTTAACAGTGTAACAAGACATTTACAACCCAGAACTCCCAGCAGAGGTGGTATCATTTATCCCCTCTCAGCTCACTTGCTTTCATAAGCATTCCACTCTCATTTCCATCACTTTATGACTGGAATTTCCTTACCCGGGATATTGTCAATGAGCTGACAGGCAGCTTTCTTTCATAGGTTCTGTCCATTAAGTGGGCTAAGTCAGCTGGAGAAAACAGAAAAAGAGTATGTTTAATCAACTGGCATTACAGGAAAATCTGCAGAACCATCATATAACCTAAAACAGAATCTCTGTACGTGAAGGTACATGAAATCAAATTCTGGCTCCTTGTTAACATCTCATTTTGAAGCTGTATGAAAACAATACTTTCAATTATTGTTAAACACTTTAATGTAAAATAATACATGGAAACGTTCTCAACATGATGATTTTACCTTGTTACAAAGAAGAGGGGAAAACTATCTTATTACATGTTGGATGAAATTAGTATAACTAATATAACTCATTGAAAAAAACTGTGCAGATGTCCTTAAAATTCCCACTTGCTTTCAAGCTTAGCATATCCTGGACAGTGCTGTTCGTATGGGTTTGTCCTTTATTCTACGGTAAAACAATAAACAATGAGACACAGAAACAAGCAGTATCATATTGATAAATCCTACAGTCACAAACAGCAATCCAAAGAAATCCTGATAATCAAACTGGGCACTGTACCAGTATCTTATTAACTTTATAGCATTCTGCTCTAGTAGTTGTATAACAATATTAATTTGACCATAGAGGAACTTAAAGCTTCTGACTGTTGAATGGGTAGAAACCATTGCATTTAGTAAATGTAATTAGAAGTCAAATTAATTTATTTTGTAGTTTTAGTTTTGTGCTGTTCCCAGAAAACACTGATGACTCAGGAAGAGTAAGCCGTTCACTGTACGCTTAGTGGCATCTGTTTGATTCTTATCTGATATGAGCTGATGATATCCAATCTATAAAATTTAGAGGTTTCAGTCATATTCTTTCTTTCTGTTCTCCTGCATCTTCCAGGACCAGGAATCCAACACAGAATCATAGAACCACCCAGGCTGGAAGAGATCTTTAAGATCATCGAGTCCAACCATTAACCTAACACTCCCCAAACCACCACTAAACCTTGTCCCTCAGCACCACGTCTACCTGTCTTTTAAATACCTCCAGGAGTGCCGCCTCTACCACCTCCCTGGGCACCCTGGTCCAACGCCTGACAACCCTGTCAGTGAAAAAATTTTTCCTAGTATCCAATCTTAACCTCCCCAGCACAAGCTGAGGCCACTTCCTCTTGTCCTATCACCTGTTACTTAGGAGACGAGACCAACACCCACCTTGCAACACCTCACAAGACTGGTGCTCCGGATCCTTCACCGGCTTCACTGGTCTGCCCTGAGCCTGCTCCAGCACCTCAATGTCTTTCTCGTAGGGAGGGGCCCAAAACTGCACACAGTATTCGAGGTGGGGCCTCACCAGTTCCAAGCACAGGAGGAAAATTACTTCCCCACTCCTACTTGCTACACTATTGCTGACACAAGCCAGGATGCTTCTTGGCCACCTGAGCTCACTGCTGGCTCATATTCAGCCAGCTGTCGACCAACATACCCAGGTCCTTTTCTGCCAGGCAGCTTTCCAGCTGCTCTTCTCCAAGCCCGTAGCACTGCATGGGGTTGTTGTGACCCAAGTGCAGGACCTGGCCCTTGGCCTTGGTGGACCTCATACAGTTGGCCTTGGTCCATTGCCCCAGCCTGTCCAGATCCCTCTGTAGAGCCTTCCTACCCTCCAGCAGGTCAACACTCCCACCTAACTTGGTGTCACCTGTGAACTTACAGAGGGTGCTCTTGATCCCCTTGTCCAGATCATTGATACAGATATTAAACAGAACTGACCTTAATTCTGAGCTCTGGGGAACACCACTTGTGACTGGCCATCAATTGGATTTAACTCAATTTACCACCGTTCTCTGGGCCCAGCTTTCCATCCAGTTTTTGACCCAGTGAAGAGAAGAATATACCCATCCAAGCCACAAGCAGCCAGTTTCTCCAGGAGAGTGGGAAATGCAGTCAAAGGCTTTCCAAAAGGCCAGGTAGACAACATCCACAGCCTTTCCCTCATCCACTAAGCAGGTCACCTTGTCACAGAAGGAGGTGAGGTTAGTCAAGCAGGACCTGCCTTTCATGAACCCATGCTGACTGGGCCTGTTCACCTGGTTGTTCTGCAAGTACCGTGTAACAGCAGTCAGGATGATCTGATCCATAATCTTCCCAGGCACCAAGGTCAGACTGACAGGCCCGTAGTTCCCTTGCATGTAGTTCTTTCTGCATCATTAGCACCTTGCTTCATTCATTCTTTGCACCCCAAGACTACAACTGTTACTAAACCAGCCTCTCCTTTGACACCTCTCTATTAGTTCTATTGGTCATCCTTCAAGAGCTGATGCATTTTTTTACATGCTGATGGCTTGCTTCATATTTCATTTTCCACAAAGGTCATCCAACGTCCACACCTGTCAATTAAATGTGGGGAGAGCACAACTTGTAGCACCGCGTCAGAACTGACTAAGCCGCCTACTCTTGCAAAGCTGTCAAGGGCAGGAAGCAGCACTGCAGCAGTAACATGCTGTCTCTGAGAGATGCAGCCCATGTATGTTCTATCCACAAACAAGTGATATCACAATTCATCATTTTAAGAACACAACTGTACCACCAGTGACCACTGAGCAGTATACAGTTCTAACAGTACGAACGGCATCCAGTGCTACTCTGAACTTATAGATATAGCCTCTCAAATTACAACACATATGCAAAGATTTTTCGGCAGTAAAATGACAGCCCTGATTTGGAATAAAATGGTTGACTCTTAGTCTGGACAATGCTGCTGTCTGCCACATAGCAGTATTTCGTGCCTGCGTAACACCTTCCTCCCTCAGGCACTTTAAGGTCTTCTTCAAAACACAGAAAGAGTATTTATCTCTAGCTGAGGAAAGTCAAGCATTTCATGACCATGAAAGCAAAGGGAAATGTGGGGCAAACTTACTGAGGCAAGTACCAGCTCCAACAAAATAAAACACAGGATGCTTAGCTGACATGGGCCACCAAGGCCATGCTGTATCAGATAACCACTAAAACAGCAGATCAACTTGTTTAATTTTAAAGACGTTTCTGTGGGAATAGTCCTACAAGAAGTGTCTGTATTGGACTCTATTACCTGTCTCTCCAGCACTCACAAAGGTCATGATGGAGCACGTAGGTAACAACTTTGACGGCATTCCCAGCAGTGCTAGAAGTTAGAGAGAACAGATGCCGTGGCCAAATCAACTTGTCAGGAACTAAGAACTGCCTAGATCCTTGCCTAAACATACTAAGCCAACTGTCATTTAACATTCTTCTTCTGCATTTCGAGATAGCTGGAAAAACGTATTCATTCCAAAATCTGCTATGTTTGATGAAATAGCAACATGGACCTCAGACAGACAACTGCATAGGTTGGGAGCTCATTTACCTAAGACCATTTTGGGCCATATTCAACCCTTGAGCTTGGAATTTTTTTTGTCTAGGTGCTCATGAAGATGAAGAACTCATTTCAGGAAACATCGAGTATTTAAGTAGAATATAAACCAAATAATACAATGCTATGAGTGTAAGATCCCAAGACTGTAAGCCATTTATACACATGCCTCCTCTGGGACAGTTCATAGACAGAATTTTAATGAGTGACCTTTTATGCTGCTTACAACTCTGGAACTCTCCAACAGAACTTTAGCATGGAAAGCAACATGAAGCACTTGTCTATCAGTTCCAGTATAAGAGTCACAATAAAATTAAAGCTGACTGAACTTTTAAGAATAGAAGACAAGAATAACAATAGAAGACAAGTTAATGGGAAATTTAGTTTTGTTTACAGACAAATTGCTATTTCTGCTGTAGTTTCTAAATATTAATAATTTCAAATGAGTAATTCTTTCCTCATTTGTTTTCTCTGAAGAGCACCCATGCTTTTTATTCACATTCATGATTTGAAATAATTCAGCTACCTTTTGTAAGCCAACTTTGCTCCATAAGTTTTCAATAATCAAGAACAAAGCTGCTTCTTAGTTAAAAACATCTTGACAGAAGTACTAGAATGCAAGAACATGAATGCCCACATCTCCTAGCACTGTTGGTAGTAAAACTTAAGCGCTAACATTGGTGTATAAACCAAATAAACATTTTAATGCCCAAAGCAAAATTGTAAGTACATTCTAACAAACACATGTTGCAAGTGCTTTTATCTAATAGTCATTACCAAAGAGGACACTAGTATATATAATGTCTCACACACATTGTCTAAAAATACATTTCTACAAGATGAACTTTTCCAAAACTTTAATTTCTCTAAAAACATACTTCTGCATATTGTAGAATCTCATGGATTTAAGCAAACTAACAAAACAAACCATAAGTCAGAACAAAGGTCATTTAACTTCTGGCCATGACTTCACAGTTCTCTCTAGGATATTGGTATTTGAGATTTCATGTTCATTTTCACTTTCATTTGTTCATTGAAACTGAAGGCCTTGCTGCCTGCAACAGGATGATTCAGGACAGTGATGAGGAAAATATTGACCCTCACTTTCCAAGTCAATGGTTATGACATCTACCACCAGTGTGGTGGCCTAGGAAATCAACAGAATTTCAGTTTGATTCATAGTGTGTACCTACACACAGCATGCAGCCACACCAACAGGTGGTACGTTTGGCCACCATGTAAGGTCACCATCCTCTTATTCTTAGAAGTGGTCCATCCAGGACAGGGTTGAAATCCCGTGACAGGGCAGCAATGGGAAAGCAGATACAACCGTCATGCAAAGTTTACCTAACCTGCGAATCATGGGCAGAGCTAATACCTTTACTCACAGCTAACGTCTCCTTTTCTATATAAAGAAAGCCTTGATTTATTTTAAAGACAATTAAAATACAAATGAAGGCTGAGGCAAATATTTTTGCCTTACAAATTTCTGTGTTTCGCATTTCTCAGTATTTCCACATTCCTAGCAGCTTCTGGAAAGAACTACAGCTTTGTATGGAAACCAGCTTTGACTGGAAATTACTCAAGTCTGTAAAAGCAGCACTGCCCTCTGGTGTTGTGGATGAGCCATTTTGGGTACCACCAGCTTTTGTAACAAAAAAGATGTTCCCTATCTCACTTAGATTCTGCCGTTCCCTTGAATTCTGGCAATTGATATTCTTCTCATCAAGATGCTTAATGTCACTTAATTCTACCCTTGTTAGTGATGAACTGAAACGTTTGAGAATCTAAGCCCAGCTATGCCTCCTGTTTCCTTGATATCTCATTTTTAATAAGTCGAGCCCAAATTACTTGTAGATTAGTATCTTCCTACCAGCAAGCAGTTTGTAAATTCCAAATTAACACATTTTCAACTCCTACCTTTTGAACAAACGTGCTTCTGTACACAAAATACAGTCTTGTTCTTTCCCACGCTTTTTTCAGTACTGAAGTTTGCTAAACTCATTCATGCTTGGAATGCTAAACTGAGACTACAGAGAAGAGAATAAAGCATAGTTTTGCAGAATCACAGTTCTGAAACAGTGTTTGAAATGCACAAATAAAAGAGCATCTCCTCAGCACGAGGAATTCACTCTAGCTACAATCACCAGTTACTACACACAAGATTATACATGCAACCATACAGCTGACAGCTACAGAGCAGACGTCTGCAGGGCTGTCTCCTCTTTGAAAATGCTAATATTGCTGACACCGTGTTAACTTGTTTTCTCTTTTCTGTGAACACAAAATGAAAATGCAAAGCAGTTCTCTGAAAGGCATGTAACAGACATCTGCTCTGGATCAAGATCGTCAGCAGAGCAGCAGCAAGAAATGTGCTTGCCAAACAGGCACAAAAGGTCGTGCCAGGCCCGGCGAAAGCCAACCATGGACTGTACCAGCCCTTGCTGTTTTCTTCTACAGTGGATTTCTATTGCCGACGTCGTTTGTCAAAATAAGAACTCTTTTTCATCTGGAGGTGACTGGTTTAAATGCATCCCAGGGCACTAGTCTGTGGCTCCAGCCCAAAAAAACACTGCATGAGCAGTCCTATTGAAAGTAAAGGGTTACAAGCTATCAACAGTCTCTGCAGGATCCAAAATACAGTAATGAGCACCCACCAGCTGTTTCTGGCCTAGGTACAGTAAAATATGCTGACAATATCAACCTAGCTGTTTATAGGTAAATAACAGAAACAAACAGTGCATAAAAAAACATTACTCTGATCATTTTGTCTGTCTTCTGCCTGACAAAACCCCTTGAATTTCACCTGCTGATTCTTCTTTCAGTCTCATAATCTGTGTTACAATTAACAAGCACAGTTCAGGGGCCCAGGAATGAAAAATGGAAGACAGAGATTATGCATTAAGGGGTCTCCAAAATATTCATGGTACAAAATAAAGCATTATGCACCTTTAGCATGCAAAAATGTTTTGCATTATGCTTTCTATTTCACATAGTCACCACAAAGATGGCGAAATGTCATTTCAAATGTAGTCTAGACAAAGAATATAGCTAGGAAATTTGCACAACAGATCTCAGTACCATATGCAGAAACATTTTAGTGTACAACTTCTCAAAATTACAACGTTTGATTTCATTTCATAAGTGACCTGCTTAGTGGATGAGGGAAAGGCTGTGGATGTTGTCTACCTGGCCTTTCAGAAAGTCTTTGACTGCATTTCCCACAGCACTCTCCTGGAGAAACTGGCTGCTCGTGGCTTGGATGAGTGCACTCTGCATTGGGTAAAAAACTGGCTGTATGGCCGGGCCCAAAGAGCAGTGGTGAATAGAGTTAAACCCAGTTGGCAACTGGTCACAAGTGGTGTTCCCCAGGGCTCAGAATTAGGGCCAGTTCTCTTTAATATCTGTATCAATGATCTGGACAAGGGGATCAAGAGCACCCTCTGTAAGTTCACAGGTGACACCAAGTTAGGTGGGAGTGTTGACCTGCTGGAGGTCAGGTCAGAGGAAGGCCCTACAGAGGGATCTGGACAGGCTGGGACAATAGACCAAAACCAACTGTATGAGGTCCACCAAGGCCAAGGGCCAGGTCCTGCACTTGGGTCACAACAACCCCATGCAGTGCTACAGGCTTGGGGAAGAGCAGCTGGAAAGCTGCCTGGCAGAAAAGGACCTGGGTATGTTGGTCGACAGCTGGCTGAATATGAGCCAGCAGTGAGCTCAGGTGGCCAAGAAGCATCCTGGCTTGTGTCAGCAATAGTGTAGCAAGTAGGAGTGGGGAAGTAATTTTCCTCCTGTGCTTGGAACTGGTGAGGCCCCACCTCGAATACTGTGTGCAGTTTTGGGCCCCTCCCTACAAGAAAGACATTGAGGTGCTGGAGCAGGCTCAGGGCAGACCAGTGAAGCCGGTGAAGGATCCGGAGCACCAGTCTTGTGAGGAGCGGCTGAGGGAACTGGGGTTGTTTAGCCTGGAGAAAAGGAGGCTGAGGGGAGACCTTATCACTCTCTCCAACTACCTGAAAGGAGTTTGCAGCAAGGTGGGTGTTGGTCTCTTCTCTGAAACAAGTTGTGCCGGGGAGGTCTAGATTGGATATTACAGAAAATTTTTTCACTGACAGGGTTGTCAAGCGTTGGACCAGGCTGCCCTGGGAAGTGGTGGAGTCATCATCCCTGGAGATATTTAAAAGTTGTGTAGATGTGTTGCTTAGGGACGTAGCTTAGTGATGGACTTGGCAGTGTTAACGGTTAGACTAGATGTTCTTAAAGGCCTTTCCCAACCTAAAGAATTCTATGATTCTAGTTTCCACAAAATAAAAATCTGAAATTTCAACCAGAAATGTAACTTTCCCTCCTGCAAAATTCTGAGGAAAATGTTCATTTAAAAAAATGGTTCTTTAAACAGGAATGCCCTGTAATACTTACAGATCTTCTTTTGCACCGCTTTACAATTAAAAAAATGTCAATGAAGAGGACACCTGGAGAGAGTCTTAACTGTCAGACAAAAAACTATGACATTTATAAAAGCTTTGCATTTTGTGAAGGAAAAAAATCAACTTGTTGAAACCAGACATTAATTAAATGGGCAAATTCTAACTTGTTTCTGCATCATAGGCTTGAATATATATGGCAGACTTTTAACATGTTGAGCAGATTTTCACATAGAACCTCAGAAACATTTTGCTCCAAACTTTTTTTTTTATTTTGAAGTACTTACAGCTGATGAGCTAGTCTAAAATGAGTTCAGGTTGCAATTAATTAGTCAAAGTAGAGAAAAAGAAACAAACTTTGCTCACCCAGGTTATGCTCCTCTTTTTGCCTCTTTTCCCATTTTGAGCTGTCCACATAGGCCACAGAAAGAAGATATCTTCTACCTAATGAAGAAAGAAATCACTACATAAGCCAGGCTGCATAGACAGCTATTACTTTATTAAGTATCACCTTCTTCTGTCCAATTTCCTGAGTTGGATGCATTAAACTGTCACAAGACAGCTGTCAGCAGCAGCTACCATAATAGTTCTGATTCCTTGTATGTGGATGAGCCATTACTTTTTCATTCTTAAAACAGACAAGCTTTCCCCTATAAGTCTTTCTTCTCCAGCATGAAACAAATCTTCCTAAACATGAACTCCGTATTAAAGAAAACAATAAATTTGTAAAGGTAGAAAAAACACCAAAACAACAATAAGAGATAGCGTCTTTGTGCACACAGACCTTCTTCATCAAATACTAGCAATTAGCTAAATGTAGGCATAAAAGCATAAGCAAAAAAGATGAATACAAACAAAAAGGCTTTTCGATTGTTGTTGGATGGTTATTTTTTCTGCCTCTAAGGATTCATCACACTGGAAATGAAAGGTAGATGATCATCTGGAAATTTTTATCTTTTTTTGCATCTCCTGTGAACTGCAGAGTCCACTCAAATATTTCTGAACACTTTTTCCAAATATTTTTTGTAACATCTCTGAAATCTGCTGACGGCACTGTTCTAGCTTTTGAAACAAAACAGAAAATGCTTTCAGTTTGAAGAACAAACCATGTTTGTGCATCCCTCACAGGTGATGAGGCCTTGAAGATGCATGAGAAACATCTGGATAAAATTAGTTGAAGATACAGAAATACATGCAGAAGGTTGCAGAACTAATGTTAAGAAATGTGAAATATTTTAAAATAGGTATTAATACGCTACACATTATTCTTAGCAACCACCTTAAGGCCTTTAACTGAAAATCTACTTGCTACCACTAAAAGTTTCTTCTTATCATCCTTCTGACATCCAATTATGCACACACGCCCAGCTCTGAACATGTTCACAAATTTTTGTCAAAAAGACCTGGTACGCAGAATTCCACAGTCACAATGTGAGGATACATCACATGCTTTACCAAACAGCTAGAAAATAAGAAAAACAGGTAGTTTTGTTTGTTTGGTGGGGTTTCTTTTAAAGCTATATTTCTTCATGTTGATAAGAGCCATACGAAAGGTCTTGGGTTTGGCGTTTTTTGGTGGTTTTTTTTTCTAGGGACAAACTTCTGTACGCTTACTCACAGCTAAGGATGCCAGTAGCAAGCATGAGGGATAAAGAACTATTTTGAAGGAATAGTGAGTGTGACAGAGCTTTGCTCAGGTAAGCTGAGCTGTTAACACTGGTTCACCCCCGTGCCAGAGGAAAGGGGGGCCTTTTGGAGACACAGGTATCTATCCAGCTACCAGGAAGCAGCACTGAGAAATTTTCTACTCGGGGGAAGCTGAAAAGGCACAATAAAGTTACCCATCACCACCACTCTTTAAGGAAACATTACATAGCTCAGGTCAGGATTTCTGGAAAGGTGGCCCTCCAAAAACACGGGGCTGGGTTGTGCTTCCACCACCTGAGCTATCAGGTTTTGCTGAGCGCCCACTGCCGTGGACTTGGCGGCCTCCATCCAACTCCCTGTGGCTTCCCGTGGCCCGAAAAGGCAGGCCGTAAAATACCAAGCTATGAAATCGGCACGGGGCAGATCTATTAGGAAATAATAATAATAAATTCAAGAACGCTCTCCCGCACCGCGTGCTAGCCACACGCCGTTCTCAGAGCCGTCTCCAATTTTATGTATTTACATATACGTAAAAAGGCAAAGTTCCCAGGCAGCACCCCGTCCCTGCTCACGCTCCCCACGGCGGCGGCCACCGCAGCCAGCGGCAGCCACGGCCACCGGAGGGCCCGGCCCGCTCCCCCCACCTCAGCGCCGCAGAGACCCCCGCTGCCGCCTCGCCAGCGGACCACCGACCTGCCGCAGCGCGGAGGGCTCTGCCGCTCCAGAGCACGCCTCGCCTCAGCACGGGGGCGGCCATGGCGCCGAGGGAGGAGGCGACCGGCGGCGCGGGGCAGGCCCGCCAGCGCCCCGCCCCGCTCCGCTCCCGGCGCAAGATGGCGGCGGTGCTCGCTGGCGGCTCCCAGCGGGTGGTGCGGGAGGCCGTGCGGCGCTCGGCGGTTCGCCCGCCCCCCTCGGGCTGCTGGGGCTGCGCCCCCGCAGGTACCGCGGGTTGCGCGGCGGGGGTGGGCGGTGGGATGCCCGACCGGGGCCCCAGGCTGCCCGCCAGCTGCGGGATCGAGCGGAGGACTACGACTCCCGGCAGGTCCCACGGCCGCCGCCGGCCGTGTGCCTGGCGGGAGTTGTAGTTCCTGCGGGAATGCCCCCCGCGGCGTGGGGAATGGCCGGGGCGGGGGGAAGGGGCGATCGCCGAGGGGTTCCAGGGGGGTTTCGAAGCGCGGCCGTTTGTGCCGCGGGGGGACAGGCCGAGGTGGTGCGGCAGAGCCGGCCCGCGGGGGATTGGCAGCAGCCTAACTCGATTTATCCCGTGCTTGCCGCTGGGTGGATACGAGCCACTGAAAAAACAAAACAAAAAAACCCCAAACATGCAGCTTCACAAATGCATATTTATTCTGGGAGGATTGCAACGTTATCCAGACCCTGGGCTGCACCTGCTGGTTGTCACCACCCCCGCGTCTGGGCTTCAGAGGCCTTTGGAAGGTGCTCCCTCACCCAGAGAGCAAAATGGGGGCCTGTGGAAAGGAGCTGTATGGCAGCGCCCACCCCCGCCCCCCGCCTAGGTCCACTCCGCGCTCCCGGCCTGCTGCGCCAATGTTGCTGGAGGTTTACCCAGTTTACATCCCTGTTAGACCCCTCAGAGACATGAAGATCCCCCCTCCATGGTGGTCTGCCCACTGCCCTTCCCTGTCCTTCCTTTTAGCAGATTGCAGCGCATCTGAGGTAAGGCAGGTTGGTTGGCTAAGTTTTCCAGGATGGCCTGCACTGCCTGCGCACACCAGCCATCATATCCATCTCCCTGCTTTTCCTTTGGAGGGCCTCTTGCTTGGTTTTGCACTGGTTTGTTTCTATAACAGTCTAAGGCATGAATTTAAGGAAGCAGTAGAATTCAGCAAATTGAATTCAAGAAGGGTAAGATTCTGCTGCCCCAAGCTCTCCCCTGACACCGCGTGCGACTGCTGAGTGTCCGTGTGGTGTGGTGTGTCTGTGCCCTCCCCCAAGGTGCCAGCATGATTCCTGCATCAGCTCTGGAAAGGCCTCTGCCAGGGATGGTCTTTTGGTGTTAGACCAGTTGAGAAGGCCTGTAGCAAGTAAATGGCACGAGAAGGTCTGTGGGAAGTAAATAGAGGCGTCATCCAGGCCAATTTCATGCCTGATAAAGTGTTTTTGTTCACCCATTGGAATTGTTTCCATTAAATTTAATGGCTAAAGGTGCCATTTAATGCTTTTTTTTTCCCCCCAGGTTTTATGAAGTGTGTCATTAGCACACTTCACTTGCATAGAAAACAAGTGTTTTTATTTGCATAGCCTGTTGCATTTTGCTAGGGAAATGCAGAAGAAGGATGAATAACCTAATTCAGGTCAATACTTGCTCTTCTCCCTTCATGATTGGAATCATTCTTTAAGAAGCCAAAAACTTAAAAGATTAGGTTGTGACAACATAAAATATTACAGTGACTCTCTGTTACAAAATCACTGATTGCAAATAAAAATCTGCTGGAGAGCTGGTGTTTCTGACAGCAAAATCTTCACAAATAGCATTTGCATGATGCTTTTGTTAAAGGAGTTTACAATGTGTTACAGTTGAGGTCAGCACCCAAAGTTTATTTTGAAATTCTGGACTCAAATGACTGTCTTATCTCCAATGTCTGTACTGCACCAGAACTTCACTAAGTCTCCTCGGTGTTGCTACAATCCAAATAAGCTTTGTGTTTTTTCCTTTTGTTTGCCTACTGCATTTAGAACTTCCAGAGTGATGCATTCTGCAATAGCAGGGTCAGTACATGAGAGGAAAGAAAGCTGTGCGACTAGTGAATTGTGGTGAACAAAGAGATGACAAGACAAATCATTATGAAAGCATGAAAGGGGAGAAAGACCTTATTCTTGTGCAGAATCCTCTTGTACCTTGGCTTGCTGGACAGGAGTGATGTCTCTAGTTTTTCTTTTGCGCATCTGTTAAATACATACTACTTCATCTTTGTACACGTTAACTCTGGAAAGCTGTGATGTAGTGTTTGGGTTCTTTTGCCAGTGACGTGGGCAACTGCAATTTTTGTACTCTTTTTTTAGTGTCATGCTGCCGGTGGTCTTGCTTCACACAATTAACAGCAGTAATTCATAGAAGCAAAGTTCAGCAGTATTAAAACAGGCAGCGTCATGTAAAATTCAACTTTCCTCCTTTTTTCCTTCTGCTAGGGAAGCGGTATCTGCTAACAGAAGATGATATAAAGCTACAAGAATTTCAGCAGATGAAAGTGGCAACCAGAAATGAAGTTCATGGCAATAAAGGTATTAGTATTTATTTCACAATCATCATTCTCAATTTTAGCATAAGTCCTAGGAAACAAGACAAAGTCACTATGACACCAACTGACCCCATTTAAAGCAACAACTTATGTCTTCCAAATTTTTTGTAGCTAAAATTATTGGAAGATCTGGGGCTTTGTATAATGAAACAGTATTAGTTATGATGTTGGAAAATGTGGAGAAGCTTTCAACTATGCAAGGTGTTTACATAAGACCACGAGTGTTTGTGTTCTTGTTTTTCCAACTTTTATCAAATAGTCTAATAGAAAATACTGTTTCAGTCTACAAATCTTGGTTCAAATATATCAGCAGCAGATAAAGTTAATACAAAGCCTAACAGATACTTTACTATCCAGAGGCCTATGCCAGTAATTCTCTTTCAAACTGCTCTGTAAATTTAGCTATTCTTTTAGATTCTTTTAAATTTTTTTCCTTTTGCCTAATATAAGTTCTCAGTTGTACGCCCAATTCCAGATGACATGTGCATGCTCAGAATATAAAAAATAAATTCAGGTATTCCAAACTAATGAAGGAGCAAGATCAGTGGATTTTTTCTGGTGGGAATTTTGTCTTGCTGTTCAAAGTGTATATAGATTCGTTTCTTCAAGGAACATAAATATAAACATAAATCTTCCATTAATATTTAAGAAAGGTTGGGTAAAACTCCATTTCCTGCACCTGTTTAATCATGTGTACTTTTTCTAGTGATACAAATTGAAAATTGTTCCAAAGGCTGTAGTTAATTTTTTTGGGGTTTTTTTTTGGTGTGGCAAGGAAGAGACAAATAATCAAATTTATACAAGCCAGTCTTCTGGGACAGAGAGGGAGATAAAGTCAACATGGCGGTTTTTCTATATTAAGTAAAAGTAAAATTTAAATCGGACAGTCTCAAGTCATAATGTTATATTTTGCTGTGACGGGAACATACTCATATTGGCAGTTATTCATCCGGTACTTGAGATACATTGAATTTATTGCTGTGGGTCAATCACTCTTGCTAGCTTGCAGAAGCCAAATATTTGGCTTTACAAGTCCAAGTGGATGTGTTTGTTTTCTACACTTAGTATCCGCTGAGAACTGATGAAAATGTGCTGAGCACCTATATGTGTGTATGTGTGCATGGTTTCTGTACTCGTTGTTTAGTGCTATACTTGAAAAGAAGTAATTTGGGCTATTAATAAACTTGGTTTAGAAATGCAAAAAGCAGTAATAACTATTCTGTTACACAGAATATATAGTAGATATTATTTATTATAAATATAATGTGATTATTAACTATAATATTTGTACTATTAACTACAGCAGTTAAACCGCAGTTAAAATAACTATTACGTGTTCATTACAAATGCACTTCAGTTCCCAGGTGTTTTTTAAAGTTCTGCACACCTTTGAACACATCACAACCATTATGTATGCATACTTATATGTATACATTCTTCTGATTTCACAGGATTCAGCTCTGCATCTCAGTCTTGAGTAAGGACTTGTGTTTGCATGTAGCAGCAGATAAGCATCCAGCAGCAGAATACATTGTGCACTGGGATCATCAATTTGCACCTCGTGTGTAGGTTACTAGCTTGGAAACAGCATTGACCCAGCAATCGCTACAAAAAAGTTCCCTGCCCAAGACAGCAGCAGGCAGCACCATTAGAGGAATGGGGCTGCCAGGTGGTACATGTGATTTTAATCATGCATATGTCTGAATCAGAGCCTTGAGATTAGCGATTGAAGGATTCGTATTTGTGCTTGCTTTGTTATAGGAAAATGTGCTGGAAAGAGACTGGGTTGGCAACCGGGAGGGGTTGCTTCCCTTTTTTGGGCAGAAGGGAAGCAACTCTTAAGTTTATGGCTATGTATAGAAATACATAGATTATGTATGAGACTCTTTGTGTTTGCGTCAATTCTAAAGGAATTTAAATCTTCTGCATGAACAGTGTTGAGAAGTTGTGCTCGTTTGAATGCTGAGTGGGATTGTTTTTGTTGTTTGCTTTCTTTTTAAAACAAGAACATAAGGCAGAAAATGTCACTTACAGAACTTCCTTCCTCTTTAACATTTTTGTATTACCTGATATATTCCTTAACATACACAATGAAATTAAGTTCATAGTAAGCATCTTCCTGGTTTTCCAAGTCTGACATGACTTCCTGGGAACACGTGCTTGTCTGTGAGAACTTTATGCATTTTTCTTGGTGAAAAAAATCAGGCTTTCTGCATCATTCAATCTCCATGTTTCAGGTACCAAGAATGCAACATAGATAATTGTCTATATATTGCTGCTATAATGTGTTTTATTTTCAGATCCGTATTTTAAAAGTATTAAAGAAAAATTAAGGAAAAATGGAATGATTCTCAAAAATGAATTGAAAAAATTACTGCATTTATGTCAGACTTCATCAGATGTGGAACTAGCCAGAAAAGTTATTTACAGGTATTTTTAACAATCCAGGTAACACTCTTTTCTATGTTTATTTTTTTTTGCTTTTATTAGAACATCTCAGGTTATGTCTGCAGTTAAAGGCTTGCCCTAGTTCAGTGGCTATATGCATAGTTAATCCCTTAAACTAAGGCTGTGTTTTCATTTGCTTTGGATCTTCCTTCAGAGGCTCTTAGGCCAAAGGAGAGTCAAGCTATGGGAGCAGAGTAGTTTCCTACTGTATGCAGAGTGAATGGTGAGCCACAGAGAAACGTCATCTCTCAGCTGAGATGTAGTGATGTGTTCAGTGGCATTTTCCAGCCAAGACATACCTGGTTATAAACTGGTCTGGACCCAGCAGTGGCAGGTCAGGAGGTTTTGTGAATGAAAGCATTCCCAGCAATTACAGTGTAGGAGCTATAAAGAAAAAAGTGAAACAATTTACTTTTTTATTTATTTTTTTGTGTCGGAGAGAAGAAGTTGAGGTATTTTAGCAGGTACTGCTGCTAAACTAGACTGCTGCAGCTTACTGTATTTAGTAGCTGGGAATTTTCATGGCAGAAACCCATTCTACTGGTAATCCAATGCAGGTTAGTTTACTGGGAATAGAAGAGATTACATACTACTATTTAATTTATTAGTTTGATCAAAACAATATTATTTCCATAAAATTAGTTTCCTGTTATATAAATATCATTCACTGGTGCAGATAAGAGAATTGAGCCTCTCTCATTGCAGATACAGATCTTGTGGTCTATGTAAAGCTGTTTTCCCTTGACAAGCTCCATGCCCTGTGTGATTACGGTTTTTTTGACCTTTCCAATAGATACCATGAACAGAATGGAATCACAGCCTTACATAATTTTAAATTCGGGCCCCTCTTTATGAGGCTATGTTATGAGCTGAATCTTGAAAGACCTGCAGTAGAACTTATCAAAGATCAGGTAACTCCCCACTGTATTTTGAAAATATTGTTATTAGTAGTAGTCCAATATAAGTAACTGATATGCTATCCATGAGTCTTGCATGGGCTTGAAGTATATGTGTCACAGTAGCAAGGATGTCTATGATGTTAATGTATGGATGCACATTACATGAGTTTTATTTTTAAAATAACAATAATTAAAAGCTAGTTTGACTGATAACTTTATTATTGTAGTTCTGTATAATGGTATCATTTGAATAAAAAGTATTGATTAAAAAATAATTCCTCAAATGAACACAACTGATGCATGTTTTCCTGCATCCTATGTTGCATTAGATCATCTTTGGAAGTGAACACCTCTGAGTTTTTGTGTAGTAGTCCTCTCAAATCCCTTGGGTTATTTGCACCAACAGATTTATCATGTTGCTCTGTACTTCACACTCCCTCTGAATCATGCAGAGGTGGTATGATATTCATCAGCTCAGGAATTTGGCTGCTTTAGTGTTGAAGAAACTTAGGGAGTTGTTTTTGAACAACTGTAAAATGCTGTCACAAGGTATTAATCATGCCTAGTGTAAAATAAATTTAAAAGATCATATGCAATAATGTTGTGTCTTCAAAAATCTCTGTGGCAGTTTTTGCCAGTGGAAAGTCATCCGTCCCTGTGATATTAATTCATTAAGGCATGAGATGTGCCCTGCCAGAAATGGGAGAAATCTTGCTTGGGCTACTGTTTTTAAATTGGGTGCGTGTAAGAGTATGTGTGGGTTTTGTTTTGCTTTATTTTGATTGAGATCTATGTCATTAAGACAAGTCTTGCAGTACTTGCAGGACTTAGTAACTGAAGGATAGTAAGGTACACTACCACTTCTTCAGACTCTGCTGCAGCAATTTAGACTTAATAACTCTGTCATTTGATTTGGCTATTACCAACACAGAGTATGATTGTAGTGGAACGTGAAATATACTTGCTTTTTCTCCTGCTACTCTGCTTGTCATCACTGAAGCCCTTGTGCTGATCTGTTCATCATTTGATATTGTGATTAGCAAAAAATTCTTTCGGTTTCAAGGTGGTGGTACTTTAGCCCAAAGATATTGTTAGTCAGCTGCAAGCTGTATTTCTGCTGAGATTTTGGAGTTGCCATTAGTCAGTGACTTCTGCTTGCATTAACTTAGAGTCATAATCTGTGAATGAAAAAAAAAAGAAGATAGTGGCAATCTCTGGGATATTTCTGTTTCATTTTCGTGAGCTTTTGACCATACTGAGTCACTGGTATTTTAGAGGTTACTTGACAGAGAGATAGTCAAGGGACTCAGAGGGTTAAATGTTGGACTTGCAAAGATGTGGTTTATTCCCGTTAGAAGACCTGCTAAATGCTGTGCACAGTAAGAATGCTCACTGTCCTAACTTTCTTTACGCCTGCTCTGCTTGTATGTTTCTTCTCCAGAATTTGCATGGTTTTTTCTCAGAGAGTACATCGTTCCATATTTTGATGACTATGTTGTTTAAAAAGGGCCATTTTGAAAGTAAGTACTGTGTTTGCTATGGCAAATGCATTTTGAGGAGAATGCTTCTCACTGTAAGTGTGTGTGTTTATATAAATTTATATATTTTTAATGAATATTGCTGATTGGTTTATGGTTTTAGAAGGCCAAACATGAAAATCAGTGCAGATGTGAATGAGCTGCACTGCAGTGTGTAATAAAAATGGAAGGCTATATTTGTTTCATACTTCCAATGATATCCTTATCATTCTCAGTTTCACAGAATTGTGATTATCTGGGGGTAGTGGTTTCCTAAACTCTCTTCTCTGAAAGCTGAACTTCTCTTTGGTTTGTAATTTCCCATAGCTTTTTATTTTCTCTGTTCAAAGTTTGGTTTACATGGGTTTTGGAACAGTAAGTACTTCAGTAACTTTTTGGCAATTCTGCATTTGTGTCAGAGCAGGGAAGAATACCCTTTTTCCTTTGATAACAAAACCAGATCATAGTCTTCTCCTGATTTGTCTTATTAGCGTGCCCACAAAGAGTGGCTACTGCAATGTTTTAAGTCAAATGCTTCAAATGAATTTGGCCCTTTGTGAGGATAAAGGGGAATCATCTGACCTGGCTGAAAAGACTTTCCATAGAAAATCTTGAATTGAGTATGGAGTGAGCTTTTCAAGCAAATCCCTTGATTTGAAATTTGTTGAACACGCAGCACTTGGTCTCTTGACGTTTGGCAAATCTAAGTCTGGCGATTGTCCTAGAAGTTGACACTGTCCCACTGTGAAAATAACTAGATCAGAGCCTGAATGTAATTTTTGGTGTAGTGAAGCCTGTGCTTTACTGAGGAGCTGTTAGTTTGCCTAAAATGGTGTATCATGGTTTAAAAGGCTTGCTTTCTGGGCCATTAAGAAGAATGTGAGTGTCTTTGTCAAGTATCTAGAGTTTAGTTTTGGATTTGTGTGAAAGCAATAAAGTAGTAAGGCCAGATGCTAATGTAGATTGAAAAACTCCTTGCTGGGAAGAAATATTTACATCCAACTGACCCTAAATTAAACTTTCTGCAATGTATTAATTTAAAAATTAATTAGATTTCAGTTTACATTTCTTATTTTGAAATAGGCTTACTAAGCTCATACCATGTTAATTATTTTTTTTCCTGGTTACTAAAAGTACAGTCTTAAATTTGTGACGTGAATAACACTAATATATTTTTGATAGGTGCTTTGGAAGTTCTGCTAGAAATGAAAAAAAAAGCTATACCTTTCAACAAAGAAACCTATCTACTTGCATTTGCAATATGCTACAAACTGGTAAGTATTTTACATGATGAAAAAATATTTGAAATGCCTTCTCTATGTCTTCCTTTTTTTGGATTTTAAAATTTCCATATGTTCCCAGTCGTGATGTCCTATCTAGTGCAAATATTTTAGACATATTTAAGTTCTAAATTGCTTCATTGTGCATGATACGGTGCACATATGTAGCTTCCCATACAAACTAATGTCACAAAGTAAATCTCTAAAAAATTATGTAGACGTAAGCACTAAGGAACAAAGGAACAAATTTGATACAGCCTTTGATTAGCTGATAGTACTCTTTCTCTGGGATCTGTGTATCTCTTCAGACTATACTCTGTGCTTGAGCCTCAGTATTGGTTTTATAGTCTGGCTTCCTGAAGAGATGAGGCATGTATGTGATATGTTGTGTTTATCAGACATCTCTCATCCGTTTCTCCCCTCCCCCTCCAAGGAACCTTGAACCATTTCTGTAATTGCACTCAAATTTGACAAGGATTAGAGTTCTCAAAGGTAATCTGTTCCTACAAGCCTGATGAAAATGGGTAGCAGAGTGGAGGAAGGAAACCTAAATGAATACCTTCAGTGAGAGACAGGCTGCCCCTTGAGTTTAACTGTATTTTTAGCTCAGAGAAGAACAACATGAACACAGTAAGAAACTAGGCTGCATAGGTTCTATGAGTGTTTCCTTAGAACTGTTTCCCTTTTGTAGCAAAGTGAGATCCCCAGACTTTTTTGATTTGATCTTCCTCTTCAGATTTGAATCAATTCTGCAATTTGAAATACTAAAATAGGCCCTTCCCAAACTCAGTAGGGAACTCTTATTCAATTTCCCTCTGTTTTTAGGAAGAAAGACATTAGCGGAGGAAAAAATATGCCGCTAGATAAAACTTCCTCACGTTTTTCAGTTAACCATACAATGAAATTGAGTGCATATGTGATAAAAAGGAGTTGGCCTAAAATGGTAGCTCAGCAGTAATTGATATGGTGTTTCTGAAATTCTCCGTTCTAATGAATCAGGGCTGCTTTTAGGTCAGGGGAAGTAGGTATAGCCCTGTGGCTGTGGTGTTTGGAGAGTGGAGGGCAGTAGACAGAGCTGAGAAAGGGCCGTGGAAGTTTTCTGCTGTTAAAAACAGCTAGAGATTGATGGCTACAATCAGTTTAGGAATGTTATCAGTTCTACATAGAAAGTCCTTTTTTTAGAAAGTTATGAATGTGTATAGACTCTGAAATTATGCTACAACCCAAGTTTATAAGCAGATGTTTGCTACTAGCGTCCACTGAGGCAATATTTACTTCAGGGTTGCTCCTTGGTCTATACTCTGCCTGTTTAGGTGAAGGCTTTCACAAAAACCCCTGTTGTTTCTCTGTGGTATCCTTTACTCACTGTGCTGTAGCTTCTTCATAAAATTTTTACACAGTTCTTTCTATGGCCTGCTGTCAGAGGGCTTGGATCCATGGCATGTGCAACAGGAAGAGGTTCCTGAGACGTCTGATTCCTACTACTGTCACTACCTGTGTTTTCAGTAGAGAGTCTGGCCCATCATTACTTGTTTAGCGAATTGATAAAAATAGAGGGGAAATTATTCTAGACTGTCATCTGGTTGTTTTAACAGCCACAATAAATTTGTGGATTTTTTTTCATTAAGATAAGATACTGTCAATAAGGGAATAAGCTACAGTAACCCTTTACACAATAAAGAGGATTAGGTGGAGCTCTTTCAAAAGATTAATCTGTTGATTCAGCTGTTAGTGGTAGGAGAAGAAACCATGAAGCTCAGAAGTGTTTTTACTCATGGTGCAACATAAGAAACTTCAGAAAAGATCTTGAAAGCAAATATCTTCAAGATGCACTACTTGAATATTGGAAATAATGGTGCTGGTATCATTAAGAGCAGTGCTGGATTTATAGCAGGTTAATTCTTGGTTTATTTTGAATAATCATGCCAGAGACCAGTACAGAAAAATGTATAAGGCTTAAAGCTCAGATTATTGCAAAGGAATTAATGTTTAATCTTTGTACAGAAGTTTTAGAGGTCAACTCTAAACACTTCTGGGATGTTCTAAATCATTGCAAGGCACTGCTGTCCTCTAAGGTAACAGATGGTCCTTCTTTTGGTGCAGGAAAGGACTGTAGGTCTCTTGATGACAACAAAATATTTAAGTAAGAATAATCAGTCTTCTGGTGGTCAGAATGTTTGTAAATTTTCAAAGAACATTTTTTAAACCACAGGTTTCTCATGTGGTTTAAAAGGTATTTTCACAAGCTGTGCAGACCGTTCAGCGGTAGCATGGAAAAGCATCCCTTAAGCATCCAAAAGATGACCTATCCGCTACATCATGGCTAGCATTTTGCAGGAATGACACTTTGAAAAGTAGGAACAAAAATCAACATGAAACACTAGGAAGGCAAGTATTTAAGTTTGGCAAGTATTATTTTGTTCGGGGTCCAGTCGGCTCTGCTCATAACTTCTAGTGTGAGGAGAGTTGCTTTTGAGAGTTGGTGGTTTGTGAGATAACACAGGTAAACTCGTTGTCTTTTACTATAGACTCCTACTGAAAATAGTCTAGTGGAAGCTATCTGTGTTGGAAAACAGGTAAATGTCTAAGCCATCATATTAGAATATATACTTTGGAAACATCTTGCAAGATTTAATCCGTAAGGGAGGCTAAAAACTGATGTTCAAATTTGCACATACACAGGTTTCTTTAGTGTAATGGTGCTGAGTAGTTCGATGCTTAGAAAACACTGATTTCCGTTAACTATCTAATGTAGCTTTTAGAATAAAGTAAGGGCAAAAAGTCAGCTTTCTTCCTGATTTGGGAATGATTGGAAAGTGGAGAGGAAAGTGTTTGTTGGCTTTACCATACTGCCAGGGCTGTTTTATCTCTTGTAGAAGCCAAAACAGTTGGGGAGGTGTAGTTGTTAAAATAATGGAAATTATTTTTACTTTTTTCTGAACTCTGTGGCTTTGAATGTCATATTTTGATGTTGTGTTTCTCAAGATGTGCTGCACAGAATCTGCTTGATTAGGTTCAAACATGGATTGCCTGGGTGATGTTACAGTATGTTGACTTCTGAATGCCTTCTGAATGTGATTGCAATTGCCTACAGTCCTTTTAGATCACAAGAATAACAAGTGCAACTTAGGTTTGAAATTTCTATGCAGGACAACGTGGAGTCTTGCAAAATATCTGCGAAACTGCTTGAAGAAGCACAGCTAAAAGGTGACACATTACCACTGCGAGCGCTCTGCTTTGCTGTGGCAACTGCTCTGAAGCAGGTACAGTACCTTTTGTTTTGATTTGTGCCTGAATCTCTATAGTGTTGTTGTAGTGAGATAGTCAGTGAAGGGAAGCTAATATAGAAGAAACATAACTGATCTATGTAATAACTTCAAGAACCAGAATTTTTAGGCCCCCAAAGGAGTAGGATTATAGACAACTCCCACACAAAGTGAATGTGGAAATTCTGAAATCTAGACATATGTATTGAGTCTAATGCACAAGTATTTCGTGCTAGTGACAATGACATATAGAATATGGGGGGAGAATAACAATTAGGAAGTTCTAACGTCTAGTATTTCCTGTGCCGTTAATTTTTGTGTACAGCTTGAGGAAATTCTGAACCCTCTCTGTTTTATGTCTAAACAGAAGTCAGAGGCACTGTAAGAGCTAGCAATTTGTTCTTGTTCACATATTTGAATGAATGAAGTAGAATTATTAAAATTTTCCTATGCACTCTGGTCTTTTTTGCACTGTCTCTGTGAACAGAGACACTGAAGCATAGCATCATTGAAATTAATTTACTCATCTACATGACAGGGCCTCTCATTGACATTGAGGTTAAAAACAAAAACTGTCTCTGAATCAACATGAAATACCCTTGATGCTGTTGCTTTATGTAAAAAACAGTTAAAATTACTGTTTTGCAAGCAGAATAATGCTCCATATTACACTTAACTATTCCTTAAGCTGTGTGATCTTGGACAGTACATCTTGCTGTAAGATGTTTCTTGATTCCCAAGTAACAGTGGTTAGTCTAGTAAATGTCAGTGTAACATTTACTGTATACAAATCAGTTGATGGCATAGATACAGTACTGTAAATGTTTATGTCCAAAAAGGTTAAAAGTGCTGGGCAGGATAAACATCCACGTCAACATACGCTGCGCTTCATTTAAGTACTCTGACGTGTGCCAAATTGGGTGTGTGTTTAGATCTTTTATCTTCTAGGTGCTCTCATGCTCAGTGTTGGTTACATGCTTCCTTTCCGTGCTGATCTAAGGCAGGGAGTACTCTCTGATGTGCTGAAGAGCCAGATGACATGGGAACTCCATCTTGGGGTGTTCCTTTCACAGGCTGGATGCTGTTTGGAGTCTATGGGCCTTGGTGAAGGGTTTCTATGCTGATGCTGGTTTGTGATTCATTGAAAAGCTGTGAAAGACTGTTGTTTTTCTTGAACTTGTATTGTGAAAGCGTGTCACACGTTTAACCGTATTTTTTATTATTTATAATTCATTTCTAGAATGATGTAGCGCAAGCCAAATTTTATTGTTCCCAGATAATGAAAACAGAGAACCGACTATATAATAATCTTAAAGTAAGTATGCTCGCTTTGTATTAGAATCTTGCAGAGATGGATGGCATACGGGACAAAAAATTCCTGTGTGCACAGGCATGTGTCAGTACTGTCACTGAACTTTTTTTTTTGAGACAACAGACAATTTCTGTAAGTTGGTTAAGTTACGTTCTGAATTGTTAACACCCTCCCTCCATTTTTCAAAATCGCTTCCTACCATAGATGGGAATCGGAAGTAGACAGGTCCTACACCTGTGAGTATAGACCCATGAACAATTTCTATTTATCACATTGTGACTTTTTGCTTTCTTGCCACAAGAGATTTTAAAAACCACACCTCCAAGTAAATGCCTTCTTCCTTAGCTGTGGTCTGTCTACTTCAGGCCTCCTTCAGCCCTATGAACCTTAACCACATATGTACGTACAAAAATTTTTTTCTTTAACTGAATGGTCTACAACCTTAGAGAAAGTCTACTGCATGTGGCCTGTAAGTGACCTTTCTAAGCTATGGAAAAAAACACTTTATTCAAGAACAGCTAATGCAGCTCCATCAGAGGAGCTCTGCCTCCAGGGTCACCTTTCCTTTCCAGGCCCCAGCTGTGAAAGAAATGAAGCCTCAGTGGAAATTGATCATTCCCTGTGCTTTCTTCATGGTTAATGGATTTGTATCAGCACTGCATCTAGAAATGTATTTTGCCCTGCTTTGCTTCTTGTTTTCCTCAAACACTTTTTTTAAGATCTGCATTCTGATGATAAATACTATTTGTGTGGTGTGGTTTTATTTTATTTTAAGGTGCTCGTCCAGCTCAGATCTGGTTCGCTAGAAGAAGTAATAAAGATCTTGGAGGCAGCAGTGGAAGTGGATACTCCTCCCTTAGTGAAAAAAATTGAGTTTTCTGAGCAGGTGGTAAGTATACAGTAGTGAGAGGAGGTCCACAGTGCTTGGCTGAGCCATGGTGATGGTGGTTTGGCTACAGAACTGCAGGTTCCTGAGTTCACCCTACTAAAGTTGTTTGGGTTCTGATTCATTCTTATTCAACCAACAACAAGTTGGTTGGCTTTCTGTACTGTTGGACAAATCACTTGGCTGTCCATGTCCCTTTTTTATTGTGGATCTCGCTCTTACAACCTCAAATTTCGTCTGGATGTAGATGAAGCATTCCCTAGTGGCATTAAATAATTTAATCCCTCGCCTTCTCTGCTATTTTCATTTGATGTAAAAATGAGAATAAAGTTCTGATCACAGTGGTATTGTTAGATAGGTGATATTTGCAAAGACCTGTGATGCTAACACAGAGAAGTGTGATATGGGAAATAATAGCTTTTGCCATTTCGTTATATTTTATTGTAAAAAATAGCTTTTACAGTATTGATCACCAAGAAGACTTCCTTCAGAGCACATATGTACCCCTATAAGCTTGGCAGCATTGCTGCTGCTTTTCCTGCAACTGTATTCGTGTATTCATTTTGACCATGTCTATGGAACAAGGTATTTTAAGACTGTGTTAATAATTAAATACTTAGCATTTCACTGGTGCCTGTTGAAGAAAGTGAATAACTGATACATAAAATAAAAACAATTTAAAAAAACAGGTAGAAGGGAGGCATACCTTTCAAAACATAATCCATGTATATTAACTGCTACCTTGAAAAGAATTTTTTTAAGCAGCATTTCATTTTGTAAATTCATTGCAATAAATGTTGTGTATGTCAATGTTGTATTTAGATTTTGTCTGTCAAATTTGAACAGTCCCTAAGAAGACTAAGCATTAGTTCTAACCCATTCCTTCCACAAAAGCTTATTGATCAATAACAATTTTTGAGAGATTTACTTATCTCTCAAGCTCATACTCTGTGTATTGGCATACAGAACTTCTCAGTATTCTATAGTCTGTCATTTATTGATTTGTACTGTACTGTACATTTAGTGTGATACATAATAATAATTAGAATTGTGCTGATCTGGAAAGTATCTGGAAGCAATTACATTTCCTGGTTTTAAATAGAAAATAATTGTGTTAGTCTGTATTAGGACTGTACAACTTTGAGGAAGTTTTAAATCTAATAAGCTCTCTCTAATAGGTATCCAGTGCATTTCCACCATTGTCTGGTGATGTGTAATGTGTGCTGCATAAAATCCTCTTCTCATGAGTCATTGCATTAGCCAAATATCTTATGTTGTGTACTTCTCTTTTTCCTTTGAGTGATTGCTTGTCTTCAATACATTGGTTGAATGAGATCTTCTTCACTTGCTGAAATATAAGAGTCTGTCATTTTCTCCTCCTTAGCTGGCTACAGCCCGGGAAAAGATGGAAGAAAACCCTGACCTTTCTGCCAAATTAGGAGATATTTATACAAAACTACAAACTTCAGGACAGATAACCATGAGCACACTGGAAGACATGCTTTTCCAGATTCCTAGTTCAAAGAAAACCCCTGCAAAGCTTTTACATCAAAAGCAATTGGGCTATCAGGCTGCTAAACCGCTTCGGTCAAATCTATTGTTGGAATAGTTCAATATTTGATGGCAAACTGAACTGCTGTTAGCATCTCTTAGAAGCCAGATTCAAATAAAATGTCTTCTCCCCTCCTGCACAATGAGCAATCATTTAAGTTGTTTGTGGGAAACTGCGTTTTAAATACAGATCATGTAGCTTCGATATTTCAGTTTTGCTAAAAACAAGTCATGATGGTGAGTATTTGTGTGTTGTTCAGAAATGGAGGGATAGAATGGTTTGAATTTTCCTGTGCCAGACATCCTGATGGAAATGAAGAAAATGGTATTCGTATCTGACCTGACCTCTGTGGTTCATGAGAAGAAAATTCAGTCTTTATCAGATGTAATGTTCTGACTGAAAGGACAGATGCCGTCCAGAGTCTAGATTATGGAAGTGCATTAACTGTTTATTCAAATTCTGTGCGTCTCAAGAGAATTAGAGGAAAGCAAGCGTCTTTTGTTCGCTTTAATATCTGTCTTCAGAAGCAACGTATTAGTGTGTTTTTTCATATCAAATGGTATCATGGAAATGCTAATGGAGGTAGCACGGTAATGAACTAGCTGTTTTCTCACTTGGAGGAGATACCTGAACAGAAGTCTTAGAGTGCATATGTTGCTTCCTTCATATGTCCTGATATTAAGCCTCCCAGGATAAGCAGGTGTTGATACAGATTTGCAACTAAGTCCTAGCAAGCTTTTTAGAGCAAGTATGATCACTTTTTTAGACTAGAATTGCATGTCACTGCAGAGCAAGTGATCATAAAAACAATGCAAAGAAGCTTCACGCTGACCCCAGGCCAAATGTGCTTGGTTCTAGTAATAAGAAGCTGGTTGTAACTATGAGTCCAGTATACCCAAAAAATCTTTTCTCATTCATCATCCAGAATAGAAAGACTTGGAAGCAGCTATACCTTGGCTGGCACTCGGCTGCTTTTGGTTTGCTCTGTGCGTAAGGAGTGAAGAGCATGTTGGTACAGAGCACAGCAGTCCTCTGAGCACAAGGACAGGTGGAACCCAGTTTGGTACTCTTTCAGTTGGGCCACCTGATCTCTCCTTTGGTTTCTGTTATTTTTATTTAGTTTCTTCCCACCCTCAAGCAAGTGTCATAACTCAAAGGATTCTTTCTGTGAATGAATCTGTGCGTGCTATATGAAGTTTTGCTGAAGCCAGTGAGTGAGTCACTGAAGAAACAAGAGCCCATCCATCCAGAAACACATCTGTAGCCATCAAAGCAAAAGTGGCTACAGCCGGTCAGAGGTTTCCTTCCGATGCTCTAACACTGTAACTCATTTCTGTCACCAATGTGTTGTTAATATTAAAATGCCCAAAGCTCTTACAGAGTGGATTGAAATTCATGCAAGTGTAAGCGAAGAAGAATTTGAAGTTTGTATCATATTTTTGTGAAATGTGTACACACTTTTTGTAAGTGGTTGCATAGGTTAAAGTGCTACACCCATTAGTCTAAGAACACAGCTAATTACTTTTTTGTGATATTGTTTAGCATGTAATTTTATGCATAATTCAGGATTTTGATTTTAACCATTTTCTTTTTCCTCAGATGGAAATTCTTTCAACACTTCCAACACAGTATACACCCAATCTTTTCTCCACAGATAAATTTGATAGAGGATTTGTAAAGGCTGCTTGCAGTGTGGCAAGGATTAGTTTAAAAAAAAAATTAAAGGAGTGAACTACTCTTCAATTTACTTGGTTAGTACTGTCAGGAAAACTGATGTAAAACTACATTTTTATAAGCAAGAGAAGATAGTTTGATCCATTTAGCCTGTTACATAGCAAATATGTACGGTCAGTTCTGTTTAATTTCCTTATTTGGCACTTTCAAAGTTGTATTAATTGCAAGAAGTTGGTGCATCCCAGGACTGAGATGCACATGTTTGTTTGTTTGTTTTAATCTGAATTGGTTGTGTTCCTGACTGAGGCTGTATCCTACCTGCAACTGAAGTAATGATAACTTCTACTACAATTGCCAGTATAGGTGATGTTTTGCATTCCTTTTTCTATTGACTACTTGTTTTCTTGAGGCTGATTTACTCAAGCTCAAGTCAATTTATTAAGTCAGTAATTTGTGTTAAAGAAACAACGTTTCTTTGTCTTGAGAGAAAAGGGAGATGCCCTTAAGTAACTAAGAGCACTTCAGTAGAGAAAGAAAGCAGGGACCCAAGAAGGATTAAAGCATAGGTTCAAAGAAACACACACAAAATTCAGTCAGTTAAACATTTGAATATTGAATGTTGCTCTGGAAGTGTTGTAGCAAGCGGGTAACATCTTCCTTTAGGAAAAAAGGTAGGAGAAAAGAGCAACTTCTAATATTTATGTAGCTGATTTCAAACAGTCTAATTTGTTCCATACAAAGGTTTGTTAATCAGGAAAGCTCGGATTTGAATGTGTATTTATAAACTTACCATTTGGTGCATCAAGGTCCTGAGCACACTGGCTTTTGTGCAGAAGAGTTCAGCCATGTGCTTAGTTTAGTGTATTTAGGTGTGGTTGGCTTCTAGTTTCCCAGAGCCCAGGAGCAGGAAGCCAAACTGGTCTAAAGTTACTCAAATACTTAGAGGGTTTGCTGGGCCAGAGTGGCTGGAGTGTCAAGGGAGTTACTAGAGAGCATTTCTTGAAGACAGCCTCAGAGAATAAGGTCTGTGCTGTATTACTGCAGTGAATGGCATAATTATACTTTGCTTATACAGAATTTTAATCAAGGATGAACCTTGAAATTAAAGTGAAGACGATGCTGAAATTCAACTAATAGATTTATTTTTTTTTCTGTTTTGGTGAACAATCTTAAAAAAAAGGTATTTGCATTTCAAAGTGAATCACTGGTGTTTTTTCTAGATTTCACTGCAAGACACTTCTGTAGGAAATGCTGCTTAGAGCTTTATGTAGTAAGTAGCCCAGATGAGGATCTGGGGGCTCTTTTGGGTACTGTTATGTGTGAAGGGATTGCTGTTTATCATATTCAGATATTCTTTCTGCAATGAAACAAAACGTGAGGTTTGCATGTGTCCTTGCACTCCTGCAGTTTCTTGGAACAGCGATCCAAGAGACAGCAGGTGGCGTTTCTTGATCATCCTTTCCTATTGATGTGCTTTCCAGGGATAACTTTTACCTGCAGTGGCAGTTATGTAAAGGCAGGGCAGAATGAATGGTTTTCTCTGTGTTTAACTCATGCCATCTGAAAATGGAAAATCCAGTCAGCCACCTCGAATGCTTGGTGATGGGCATAGACCACAAACCTACAGATTCACCACATTTAATTTGAAACTTACTGTATTTATTGAAACCACTGATCTTTGGCAATGATCACAATGCAGTTTTTACAGTGCTCTGTAGAAATGCTGATCAATGACCTAGGAGAAACACTGCTGATGTTACTTCTAGAAAACCATTGACAATTATAAAGGCTTACTTTGCTATACCTTTAAGAGGAAGTTGGGCACTTTTCCAACTTGAATTGTAAAAGCGTTAATTTTTGCATTCACATGGGATCTGGATTGTGTGCAGCCTTCAAAGGACTGATATTCCTCTGCTGTAGATGCTTCTGCTTTTCTTCATGGGTTAATACCTCTTTCATATTCCTTTCCACAACCATCTTGAATCTTCATAAAGAAGGATCACTTCCTCTGTGCCTTTCCCAAGCTAATTTTCTGCTTCAAAACAACAAAAATGAAGGTGAAAGTCTTAGTCATTGCAGGAGAGCTCAGGAATGCTTCCAGGCCTGAAGAAGAGTTTTCACATATTTAATGAACCTTCTACACAAGTTTAAATAACTTTTGAGACAAAAACTTGTTAGAACTTTGCAGCACATAGAAAGTAGAAAGACCTATCGTGTACAGGTATAGAGTTATTCAGCTTTGAATTTGCCTTTTTATTTTTCTTTTTTCCTCTCAGGGTAGTTTCAGATTGCATCCTTCTAAAAATTTTTATTGCAAAATAAGCAGACACTTGTTTGGGGTTTTGTTTGTTTTAAAGCTACATCTGTTGTGGCTGTTCACGTGCCCTTGTGCTGCCACATACTTCTTAGCAAGTTTATTAAAAGTAGATGTTGCCCAAGCGGCCCCTTCCTCCTCTGTTTCTTTTCTCCTGCTACTTACGAACAGTGTTTTGGACTCAGCAAATGTCTGATTGTCTGCTCCCCTTCCATGCTATTTTTTATTTTATAAAAATAAAATTACCTTATTTTCATCTGATTGATAAATCTAAGCAGCAAGGGGCCCTAGGAAGGCCTAAAACTACTACTTGTAGTGGCCCCGTGTTTTGTAATGTGAAATACAGTGCTATTTCAATATCCACCTTTGTTAGTGCTATTGAAGATAGTCGGCTAAAGACCTTCGGGAGCTTTTGGTGTGTCTTTGCTCTGTGCAGTTGTCTGGACCTCCTAATGATTCCAGCAGCATGTGCTGTGAGAACCAAGATAATCTGACTTCACCTCCCCAAGCACGGATGCTGGGTTTTGAAAATACTGGTGCTCTAACTAACTACAAACCCTTTTGTATATTGTCAGGTATGGTCAGCTCCCAAGTCCCCCTGGCAAGCAACAACTCAAAATAAATGCAGGAGCGCTGACATCAGGGGAAAGTTGAGATCGGGACCATCTGTGCAGATCAGGCGCGCGAGATCAGAGACAGCTGAGCCTGACCGTGGTCTGCATGAAAGATAAAAGCGGTGTGATAGTTGCAGCAGACTCCCTCCTATGGAGGTGAAGGCAGCAATCTGACAACCACTCTGGAAATTGAGGACGTGCTGACCAGGCTTACCCGTTCTTTGGACTACTACCCCATGCTGATCTTTCATGTGGGCACCAGTGATGCTGCCAGGAGTAACCTGGCGTGCATTAAGGGCGGCTGCAGAGCACTGGGGATGAGGATGGAGGGCAACAGGGGCAGGTGGTGTGTCCTCAGTCTTGTCAGCGAGAGAGGGAAATGCCTAAGCAGAAGTAGACTCATCCAGGGTGTCGCGGCTTGACTGCACAGCTGGTGTCGCAGGCAGGGCTTTGTCTTCCGTGACCGCAGTCACAGTGAGGGCTATGGAGCTGGGATGTGGTATGCTTGCCAGAGCGTGGCAAGGGTGTCTTTGCAAACAGGCTTCCCAACCTAATGATGAGGGCTTTACGTGAGGTATGGCAGGGAGGGTTACCATAACCTGGAGAGAACTGAGGGCGCAAGAGGCAGAGCAGACACGTCTGGGAGACAGCGTGACAGGGGAGGCTCTCACACTTCCCCTGTAAAAGCAGCACAACCTGGGACCCATCTCAAATGCCTGTACACAAATCCATGTAGCGTGAGGAGCAAGCAGAAGGACAGTCTAGGCACAGCTGCAGAGCTAAGACCTCATTAGGTTTGTGGTGATATGGTGGGATAGCTCTCATGACTGGTGTGCTGCAGTGGAGGGATGCAGGAAAGACAGGGGTGGGCAGGGGTAGCAGAGAGGTTGAGCTCTGCATAAAGGAGTTGTATGAATGGAGCTTTGCCTTGGGACAGGTGATGAGCCAGTGAGCTTGCAGGCAAGGACCAGAGGACAGACCAGCACAGGTGATGCTGCAGTGGGTATCTGCTACATCCCATCTGATAACGAAGAGGGTCTGAAGTATGCTTTAGGCAGCTGGAGAAAGTCTCAGTCACAGACTGTACTACTCAACAGTGACTTTAATCACCCTGCTGTAAGGGCAGTGTGGCTGGGCACAAGCAATCTAGAAGATTTCTGGGATGTGTTGAGGATACACTGTTCTGTTACACACCCAGGTGAGCTACTGACTATCCTGGCTTGCATTCCCCCACTGTCCTGTAAGAAACGTATGTACATGAAGATTTCAAACTCCCAGCATGCCACTATGTAGCTGGCTTCTAGAAGACTTGTACGCATTTGTATAGACAAGGATCTCTTTTTAGTCTCTTCTATACCAAGGATGGCGGTCATGCAGCTGGTGGGGTCACTTGGTCCCCCTGCCCACTTGGGGTGTCAGAGTTACGAGTTACAGTGAAAGTTCTGGACTCAGACCCGGCCTCTCTGCTGCCTCTGCTGTCCGGAGCATAGCAGTGCAAATTTTCGAATCAGATGACAGTCATGTACTGTATAAAGAGGCAAGATGATAGCCAGTCTGGCTAATTGTCTGATTCATATTGTAAAATCCAAGATTGAAAGGGATAAGATCAACATTGCATTGCTACCTGGTCTGTTCGAGGCAGAGCTGGTATCCTCAGACTCTGATTCAAATATTCAATTGCTAGATTCTTCATTTAGACGCATAATTATTGCTACTTGTCTGGTTTATTTGAATATGTCATACCTCCTGGTATTTTCCCTTACGATGCTGGTACAAAGTTTTCACAGACAGCTTATGTGTACAGTCTTTTAATTTCATATAATATCAGCCTTTATTTGTCTTCTGAAGCTTCTCAATTTGCCAGGATAAAAGAAAACGCACATCTCAAATGAGCTTTGCTCTACCATGTCAGTAAGAACAGGCCATTAGGGCAATGGCCTTGATGTTTCATGCTATCTTTGGAGTAATTTAAGGGAACATCTCCTTTCCACATACAATATCAAAGCAGAGAGTGATGTGGACTAACACCGAATTACCAGCAGTCAGCTGTAATTTTCTTACCAAATAGCCACAGCTTTACGTGTAAGTCATACCCACAGACTGCTTCAGGAAGGAGGCAGAAGAAAAAAGTGCGCTCACTTCTGTCAAACACAAAGCTTTGGCTTAGCTGCTTGGTCTGACGGTATCCTTGGGTAGGCAGAGTGACTGTTGTTTGTCTGAAATAGCTGGGGCTCTTTGCTCCTGGAGGCCCAAGGGCATGGGTGTTTGCAGCAACCTGCTCTTGCATCCACTCTGGCACCTACTCCAAAAAAGAAATTGTCCTCCTAATTCACATTAAAGGAGGTCTTTTCCAGGCTTTGTACTCAAGGTAGATTGTTAGATGCGCTTTTCATGTCCAATTTCCTAAGTCCTGTGTGAGTCCTTGCTTTCAGTTTCTGTGCAGTTGAGGGAAGTTTGTGGGGTTTCAGTCCCGTCGACCTTTGTGAGATGCTTGAAGAGAGATTAGGACCTCAGTCATATCGAACAGAAACTGCAACATCCAAATAAAAAAGAATATTACTCACCTCCAGTCTTGCCTGTACTAGGTAATCAGGCTGACTACCATTCAATAAATTACCCCATTTACTGTAGGAACAGGAAATGCCTTGTAACAAGAGACCTGGCAGCACCAATCTCGATGGAAAATTTTAGAACAGAATAGTGGAACAGGTAACTTAATAGTAACATTTGGAACAGCTGAGAGTGCAGTGTCAATTCCCAGGTGATACCTCGCTGGCAATTACTCTATCTATAACTACTTCGAAGTGCTACAGCACTTCTTTCACCTTTATGGCAGTAAGTGAACTTTGCTCTGCATGTCAGGATTTTAATGATGATTTTTTTGTTGCTGGCATAACCATTAGAAAGAGTGGTCCTGCACTCCTTTCAGCACCAGGTGCTGCAGAACTGGATCTAGAGAGTTCAGCATAACTTGTTAGGACAGGAATGGGAATTGGTTCATGAATTCACTAACTAAAAAAGTCCTAAGTGCACAGTTGTGTATGGTTAAACATTTGCAAAATAGTTTGAGAAACTTCTCATCCTCCTTCTCTATAATACCATCACTTGGGGGGGGGGGGGGAAAAGGGAGGGGGGGAAAAAAAAGG